>OY390724.1:14652393-15104393 GCA_959613375.1 Heteropelma amictum
TTACGTGCGCTGCTCGCAATCAACGGTCTCTTCAGTGCTAAAGCCATCGATGCATATTCCTTTATGCAATAATAGATACGCCTCGTACCGTAAATTAACACGTGACGAGACACAGAGCCGAGGGGAAATGTAATTAGAGGCTCTGAATAATCCGCGCTATCCAGTTTCCACATGAGCGAATCTCGCGCGTTTAACAACGGAATATTACGTAACGGAGGCGCACTTGTAATCGTACTTGGTACTTGGAGCGACTGTGTCGACGTCGGTTTTGTTTTCACCGCGAGATCGATCGTCGAGGGAAAAGAAAGCGCGATGGGATGGTCCAGATCGCGCAGCATCCCTGAATAACATCGATGAGAATTTTCGGTGGCGGTTTAAACTGCGATTTTACGCGGGAACGATGAAAATAAACGTTGAAACGAGCACCACGGGTCGGGTCAAAGCTGTTCCATTTCCCACGTAAATTGTTTCGTCTCTTTCTGCTTTTTCGTTTAAATCCGCATCGTACATTGAAAATTCGTACGATAGCTCCATCGGGTTCGGCGTGTTTTGTTTTTAATATCGCTCGTCGAACGAGATTGCCAGTGGGAACCGATAAAACAATGTACCTGCGATCGTAGATAATTCGTCCTGCGAAGGATTACGCGGCTCGAAAGTCCGCGCAATTTTGACAAGTAATGATAAAATTCTACCTTCGATATTCCGCAATTGTGAGAATTTCTCGATTCTCCCATGGATGCGGAGGAGTTTCAAAAAATACCCCAGTGTTTTGAATAATAATAACACGCCGGGAAACTATTCCTTTGTTTTCAATCAAATCGAAGAATAATGATATCAATGAAAACAAATTCGACCATCGATTTCCGGTAATTTGTCCATTTTTTTAAGGGAAATTCAAAGTTTTTCCATGCCTGTATAAATTCGCTCGACCATCATTGCTGTTGTGAGAATACTGTGGGGTGAAATTTGAAGAAAAACTTTAGCAAAGAAGGCGTGTTTCGTTTTTAATATCGCTCGTCGAACGAGATTGCTAGTGGAAATCAATAAAACAATTCGTCCTGCGAAGGATTACGCGGCTCGAAAGTCCGCGCAATTTTGACAAGTAATAATAAAATTCTACCTTCGATATTCCGCAATTATGAGAATTTCTCGATTCTCACATGGATGCGGAGGAGTTTCAAAAAATACCCCAGTGTTTTGAATAATAAAAACACGCCGGGAAACTATTCCTTTGTTTTCAATCAAATCGAAGAATAATGATATCAATGAAAACAAATTCAACTATCGATTTCCGGTAATTTGTCCATTTTTTTAGGGGAAATTCAAAGTTTTTCCATGCCTGTATAAATTCGCTCGACCATCATTGCTGTTGTGAGAATACTGTGGGGTGAAATTTGAAGAAAAACTTTAGCAAAGAAGGCGTGTTTCGTTTTTAATATCGCTCGTCGAACGAGATTGCCAGTGGAAATCAATAAAACAATTCGTCCTGCGAAGGATTACGCGGCTCGAAAGTCCGCGCAATTTTGACAAGTAATAATAAAATTCTACCTTCGATATTCCGCAATTGTGAGAATTTCTCGATTCTCCCATGGATGCGGAGGAGTTTCAAAAAATACCCCAGTGTTTTGAATAATAAAAACACGCCGGGAAACTATTCCTTTGTTTTCAATCAAATCGAAGAATAATGATATCAATGAAAACAAATTCGACCATCGATTTCCGGTAATTTGTCCATTTTTTTAAGGGAAATTCAAAGTTTTTCCATGCCTGTATAAATTCGCTCGACCATCATTGCTGTTGTGAGAATACTGTGGGGTGAAATTTGAAGAAAAACTTTAGCAAAGAAGGCGTGTTTCGTTTTTAATATCGCTCGTCGAACGAGATTGCCAGTGGAAATCAATAAAACAATTCGTCCTGCGAAGGATTACGCGGCTCGAAAGTCCGCGCAATTTTGACAAGTAATAATAAAATTCTACCTTCGATATTCCGCAATTGTGAGAATTTCTCGATTCTCCCATGGATGCGGAGGAGTTTCAAAAAATACCCCAGTGTTTTGAATAATAAAAACACGCCGGGAAACTATTCCTTTGTTTTCAATCAAATCGAAGAATAATGATATCAATGAAAACAAATTCGACCATCGATTTCCGGTAATTTGTCCATTTTTTTAAGGGAAATTCAAAGTTTTTCCATGCCTGTATAAATTCGCTCGACCATCATTGCTGTTGTGAGAATACTGTGGGGTGAAATTTGAAGAAAAACTTTAGCAAAGAAGGCGTGTTTCGTTTTTAATATCGCTCGTCGAACGAGATTGCCAGTGGAAATCAATAAAACAATTCGTCCTGCGAAGGATTACGCGGCTCGAAAGTCCGCGCAATTTTGACAAGTAATGATAAAATTCTACCTTCGATATTCCGCAATTGTGAGAATTTCTCGATTCTCACATGGATGCGGAGGAGTTTCAAAAAATACCCCAGTGTTTTGAATAATAAAAACACGCCGGGAAACTATTCCTTTGTTTTCAATCAAATCGAAGAATAATGATATCAATGAAAACAAATTCGACCATCGATTTCCGGTAATTTGTCCATTTTTTTAAGGGAAATTCAAAGTTTTTCCATGCCTGTATAAATTCGCTCGACCATCATTGCTGTTGTGAGAAAACTGTGGGCTGAAATTTGAAGAAAAACTTTAATGTGTCCATTTTTTTAAGGGGAATTCAAAGTTTTTCCATGCCTGTATAAATTCGCTCGACCATCATTGCTGTTGTGAAAAACCTGTGGGCTGAAATTTGAAGAAAAACTTTAATGTGTCCATTTTTTTAAGGGGAATTCAAAATTTTTCCACGCCTGTATAAATTCGCTCGACCATCATTGCTGTTGTAAGAAACCTGTGGGCTGAAATTTGAAGAAAAACTTTAGCAAAGAAGCAACGAAAGCAACGAAAGATTCGCCCGATGAAATATCGACCAAAACCACAGCAGTCGCGAATTTTCAGCGAATTTTCCCAGTGAAAATCCCGTACGATAATTCTACGATGAATTCACCAGTGGCTTGGATAAAGCACTGTATACGCATTGTGGTACATTTCAACGTTATTAGACAATACAATTTCGCAGCCACATCGCGAAAACCACAGAGAGCCAACGAATAATTGCGAAACGCACATATTGTCGAAGCACACACGTTTCCACACCCTCGAAACATGTACGGGCGTGTAGGCAAGCGTCCTATAAACATGTTGGAGGTCGATTGACAGATTTACGATAATCACTTCATTAATATAATCACGCTGCGATATCAAATCCGCTAATGCGATATACATCGATCCCATTTGCGAGCGAGCTCTCGAAAAAACATTAATATCCAATGTAGATTCGAACGGCGGTCAATTATTAAAATCAACGAGCGAACGTCGAAATCCGTCGAAATCCTCGCGAAAGAAATAATTATCATCGCGCTGGAAGATGACATCAGCGGGGAAAAATCGTTTTGTAGAATCGAAGGATAAACGGGCACATTTTTTTCCGCTCCTCCGTGAGAGAACGCCGCATTTTACTCGGCCATTTCGATCTCCTCTTCATCTCCGAGCTTCGAGCACTTTTTCTCACGTATAACTTTTGCCGCCTGTGCGAGCTGATCCTCGGTGAAGGACGTGAACGAAATTCGAACACGAGTGTGTGTACAAATTGACGGATTTCGCGGCGAAATTTCTCTGATATGTAAAACAGGGTTAGCTCGAAGTTTGACCTTATGAATTAAACAACATCTGCTGGAATTTGCATAAATATTTCGCGATGAATATTCACGCCGGTACGGAAGCTGCGAATTTTTTTCTCAATTTTTAACGCTTATTCAGCGAACGAAATGTGTGTTAAAATAGGATTTCCCGCGTTTAGAGACATTTTAATCATCCGCGGCGTAATTCAAAGCTCGTGCGGGAACCAGAGTCCTTTTGACCTTCTCTATTGATTCGTATTTCACCTCGGTGTATTATAACTACGAGCTGCATCGAAATCCGAGCACATTGAGCAGCCTGTTCGGAAGGACTGCTTAATTAAGCGCTTATCGGCGAGCTGCGGAGGGACACAGAAACGGTGCTGGGAGAGCGAGAGAAAGAGGAAACGCGACACACACACACGGTGCGGATGGGCGCGTACGGTGGATTTAGGAAGGTGAGATGAATAATGTAGAGATGAAACGAGATTAGAAGGGGAATAGAATGATGGTTTGAGGGGGCAGGGAGGGCTTAATTTCATTTCGATATACAGGAAGTAATTCCTCGAGCTCGGTGCATATCCACCTTCATAAATAGACACATTGTACGCGTGTACATTAGGGTGGTTCGAAAAAATCGACAAATTTTTTCGTTCTTCGCGCATACACGTCGATAAATCGATCGCTCGGCACCCCAAATTCCAAACTCTCGATATCGACACCGCGATCGTTTATTTTTCATTTTAATAAAGCGGGAATATTTTTTTTTCTTTATTTATCAAATTTGACGATTCAAGACGCGACCGTTGACGCGAAGAAAAATCCTGCCTACGGACACTTTCGTGAGAAATTCGACGCTCTTCATCTCCGCTCTGCAGCATCCCGCGCGATCCTTCGAAATAAAATATGTAAAAGAAACTTTCTACTTTTGGGAATTTGAAAAATCGAAAATTTGCCGATTGTGGACAAGAAAAAGTGAGGAAAAGACGAGGAAATTGAAATTCCGATCGCGTCGCGGGTAAATAATCGTAAAAACGGAGGTTTTCCTGATAATTTTATTTCGAGAGGAAACGAGAGTTCCCGGAGGAGGAAAATATCTACTCGAATTCCAGAAATACACGTTTCCCGTGTACCTCGCGAGCACACTCGTGTTTATTGAATTTCATCGCGTGAACCACCCACGAGCATTGAGATATCATGCGCGAATAATTCCAAGAGCGGAGGAGTGTGACGGAGGGGGAGGAGAACTGCGTGAATTCGTATATCCGAGCGTAATTCCGTGCTTCCGGTGAGCCTCCAGCGGAGGGGGGAAATGCCGAAGCTCGACACGAGTGAAACGCGCGGAGAGGGTCGAAGATTACGGATATTCCGCGGCGTACACGGAAATGATCAATTAAGGTAGTTCTATCGTTAGATTCAAATCGAGAAATTGTTTTGCAGTTTTTCTCACATACAAAATGGTTCGCGGGCTTCGGTTAAATAAGAAAAGTTGTTGCAAATCGACTAAAGAACAGCATACTCCAAATTCACGGTCATCCCAGGTGATATGTGCTTGCTCTATAATTACAAAAATTGCGAAAAAAATTTTCTTAAGACTTTTTTGGAAAACTCGAGAAATCTTCTTTGATGTTGCATAAAAATGTATGCAAAGTTTTAGAAGGCTTCACCACGTAGGAGCCAAGATATTCATTGATGAAAATGCAACTTTTAACACGCGCTCTTACGAGAGACTACCGAAAATTGTGATTTTTACCAATAAATATCTCAACTTCCACGTGGTAAAACCTTCCAAAATTTATTACACACGTATATATGACATCAAAGAATACGTAAGGTAGTTCTATCGTTAGATTCAAATCGAGAAATTGTTTTGCAGTTTTTCTCACATAGAAAATGGTTCGCGGGCTTCAGTTAAATAAGAAAAGTTGTTGCAAATTGACTAAAGAACAGCATACTCCAAATTCACGGTCATCCCAGGTGATATGTGCTTGCTCTATAATTACAAAAATTGCGAAAAAAATTTTCTTAAGATTTTTTTGGAAAACTCAAGAAATCTTCTTTGATGTTGCATAAAAATGTATGCAAAGTTTTAGAAGGCTTCACCACGTAGAAGCCAAGATATTCATTGATGAAAATGCAACTTTTAACACGCGCTCTTACGAGAGACTACCGAAAATTGTGATTTTTACCAATAAATATCTCAACTTCCACGTGGTAAAACCTTCCAAAATTTATTACACACGTATATATGACATCAAAGAATACGTATTCAAATTTTCAACAAAATCTTAAGAAAACGATAAAACGATAGAACTACCTTAAAACGCGCCGAGCGTAGAAATAATTTCGCGTCGACCAGCAAACTGCCGCGTGGTAATTCATCGATTCGCGAAACACGACGCGCTTTATTTTTATCCAAAAACAAAAAAATCGTACACTCTTTTTTTGGGGTCCAACCGGAAGAAAAATTCGGAATAGAATGAATGAAGAGGGGAAGAAAAATGTCGGGCGGAATCTCCCCCCTCATTACCGTCACGAAACGATCGCGTTTAGGTCCGTGAAGCGCGGGACTGTGCGAAATTGAGAGGCATCGCTGGTACGAGAGAGGAGGCTTTTCTTTTTTTTCCTAGCCATCGAAAAATCCATATAGAGAAATTCCTACGGTATATAGGAAAAAAGAGTGTATATACACGGGATACACCCAGAGAAAAGATCTATTATGATTGAATAGATTCGTCTATTCAATCTTCATTTATTACAATTAAATAAATTTTTTGTTGTATTAAATAAATTTTTATTTGATTTGATTTGCCCATGTATTCGCTTCTAACATATATATTTATTTAACATTGAGATATACTTAATCACTAAATTACACGAATATAAATGATACTATAAGAAATATTTTTCGTATAGTGCATGAATGCTGATATCAAGCATCGTTATTAATAACCGAAAGGCTATGGCGGTGGTAGTTACGATGGTGGCTACAATTCCTTGTGACGGTCCAGCATTACTGAGGTATAGACGATTCGAGTGAAAAGAATCATAAGTAGCCGTAACGCGGTGGTTAGCGCTCATCGCTCTCATCGGGAGGACCCGGGTTCGAGACCATCCAGCGGCGGGGCCACCATTCCGTTCACTCATCGTCGCTGGACCGTCTCCACCACTGCAAGACCGTTCGGGTCATCACATCCTATACAACTACTTCCAATACTAACTCCAGGCTCATTCCAATACTTTTTAAATAACACTAATAACACTAGTTGAATCAAATAAATTTATATGTTGAATTTGAATAAAAGTCTATTCTGCCAGGAGCCTAGCAAAAAATCTATTCAAATTAAATAGGTTTTATTTGAAGATAATAGATTTTTTTCTGGGTGTAGGTCCGTGAAGCGCGGACTGTGCGAAATTGAAAGGCATCGCTGGTACGAGAGAGGAGGCTTTTCTTTTTTTTCCTAGCCATCGAAAAATCCATATAGAGAAATTCCTACGGTATACAGGAAAAAAGAGTGTATATACACGGGATAGGAAGTAATTCCGGGGAATAGAGGGCGCGCGCGGGTCGCGAGGGTGGTTTTACCGTCGAAGAAAAAGCCTCTTTCTGCTCGTGCGAGCTTCCCGAGGGACGAACGCGATACTGACGAGAGCCACCTCGATAGCACGTGCGAGTACGTGCACGTACGTGTATATACCGTTGGTAAAACAGAGAGAACCTGTTGCCGATGAAACTTTGACGGGAGAGGCCTCATTTTTCTTGCAAATGTGTTAATACGAATGAAAATATGCGTGTACATACACGCACGGGTGTAAACGAACGCACGCGCAAACGGAGATTAAAGAGCCACCATTTTTATCGAATCAAAACTTTACCTCGCACGAACCTCGCGCTTTTTCTCCTCTCTCGGTGCGGCGGACTTTCTTTTATTTTCAAGCTGAAGCACGAGTCGTTGGCTTTCGGAATAAAAATAAAAAATTGCGGAATAAAAAGCATCCGCGAAAAAGATGTAGATAAATCTCGCATCGATTTGTTATCGATTATTGGGTTTTTTTCTCCGTCGTCGAGGGATAAAGTTTGCAAATCCGGTAATGAGCGATTTAATGACTTTTTTTTGGAGATCGTCGTTTGAAGTGTGTGTGTTTTTTTTTCTCGTTCGATCGAACAATGTCGAAACGATCGCGATTACGATTTCTCAGGCTCGCGTGACGGTGGGCTCTTTCTAAGCTTGTACTAATTTTTTCTCTCGTGTTGTTCGATAAGCGCACGTCGGAGGTCAGGGTCTTGTACGAATGCCGTCCGCGTAATCCCGAGCCGTAGGGTTTACCTGTTGAACGCGCGTACAGTCACCGAGCCACGCGCTCGTACGTGAAATTACATCACGCGGACGTCAGACGATTACCGAGACGAGAGCCGCCGGAAGAGCCACTGAAACGTTGAGCGATAAATTGCTCGCGTTTGTCACGCTTGCGGATTAAAAAAAAAGTCATTCATCGAGTTACACGAGCAGCGTAAAAATAACAGCAAAAACATCACCGTAATCCTCCGCAATCTCATTAAATTCGATTGAATATCGCGAAAACGATCGAGTGTGTAATTCGCCAACCGCCGAAACCGTTTCGCCTTAATTAACGATAATTCCATCCAACAAAAAAAAAAACGTGCAACAAAAATATTTAACTCGTCGATTTCCATGGGAATGGACACTTTGTCGTGAAATTACACGCGGACGTTAGACGATTGTCGAGACGGGAGTCGGAAGAGCCACTGAAAAGTTGAGCGATAAATTGCGTTTGAAAACAGCAGCGGATTAAAAAAAAGATAATTCATCGAGTTACACGAGCAGCGTAAAAATAACAGCGAAAACATCACCGTAATCCTCCGCAATCTCATTAATCTCACGATCGAGTATGTAATTCGTCAACCGCCGAAACCGTTTCGCCTTCATTAACGATAATTCCATTCACCAAAAAAAAAACGTGCAACAAAAATATTTAATGGACACTGAGGTGAAATTACACGCGGGCGTTAGACGATTGTCGAGACGGAAGCCGGAAGAGCCACTGAAAAGTTGAGCGATAAATTGCGTTTGAAAACAGCAGCGGATTAAAAAAAAGATAATTCATCGAGTTACACGAGCAGCGTAAAAATAACAGCGAAAACATCACCGCAATCCTCCGCAATCTCATTAAATTCGATTGAATATCGCGAAAACGATCGAGTGTGTAATTCGTCAACCGCCGAAACCGTTTCGCCTTAATTAACGATAATTCCATCCAACAAAAAAAAAAACGTGCAACAAAAATATTTAACTCGTCGATTTCCATGGGAATGGACACTTTGTCGTGAAATTACACGCGGACGTTAGACGATTGTCGAGACGGAAGCCGGAAGAGCCACTGAAAAGTTGAGCGATAAATTGCGTTTGAAAACAGCAGCGGATTAAAAAAAAGATAATTCATCGAGTTACACGAGCAGCGTAAAAATAACAGCGAAAACATCACCGTAATCCTCCGCAATCTCATTAAATTCGATTGAATATCGCGAAAACGATCGAGTGTGTAATTCGTCAACCGCCGAAACCGTTTCGGCTTAATTAACGATAATTCCATCCAACAAAAAAAAACCTACAACAAAAATATTGAAAAATATTTAACTCGTCGATTTCCACGGGAACGAACACTTTGTCGGTTGGAAAATCTACGATTCCGCTAATTGCGCCATGGGCAATCGACCGTCGATGTAAAAAAAATTAGCGTCTCCCTTTAATAATGCCGGAATTTCCGTGCGCGAAAAATTAATTAAACGGGAGAGTGAATGCGATCTGCTGGATGTGTGCCAGCAGGGGGGGGAGAGTGCAGGTCACGAGAGGAACGAGATATACTCGACAATGAAAAAATCTGCTCAATTCCCTCGGGACTCTGGGTATTCCCGTACGCGAAAGGGGGGTGGAAAACATTTCTGGCGATTGAACATTTTTTTCTTCTCATATTTATTTCCATCGTGGAGTCTGCACGGTGCAATCGTAGATAAAAATGAGTGTACCCGTGTTTTGCACACGTACATCGTGTGCATACGTGCAATTTGCACATTGCGCGAATTCAAAGTAGGTCTCTCGCGGCACAAACGGACTTTTCAATGTTTGCTTGGTTCTCTGTAATGCAACTCGGCGCGTTCTCAAACGCACGAGCAATAATACGTGTGGAGCTGGCGAATCGGAGCAAGGTGTGCGCTGAGCGACGTTTAATTATTCGATGCTCATTCACGGTGGGTCCGTTCGGCTTCCGGTTTCGTTTTCAGCTTCCATCACGAGCGTACATTCGATCTACGTACGGAAATATATATTCGTACGTAAATATATGGAATGCTGTGGTGACAAGCACGCGGGAGAGCACAGAGAGGAGAAATGATAAGTTGAAAAGCAGTTGATGTCTCGCGCAGCGAGCGAATCTCCGGAAACGTCGTTTGGTCGGTGGAGACTGTTATTTCGAGACGAAAAATACTTTTAGGTGGATTGTTTTTTCGAAATAATACTAAAGAGAGTCTGCCAATGAAATTCTAACGATCGTATTGAGATAATCAAAGTGCACGATTCTCGTACGATTTTCTGCGAGAAAATGAGAGGATTCGATGAAAATAATCAGTAATTTTCTCGAAAAACAGAATCAAAAATGTGGAAATTAGATCGAAGTTATTTCGAGACGAAAAATACTTGTAGGTGGATTGTTTTTTCGAAATAATTCTGAAGAGAGTCTGCCAATGAAATTCGAACGATCGTATTGAGATAATCAAAGTGCGCGATTCTCGTACGATTTTCTGCGAGAAAATGAGAGGATTCGATGAAAATAACCAGTAATTTTCTCGAAAAACAGAATCAAAAATGTGGAAATTAGATCGAAGATGTAAAAGGCGCGTGAGTCTGTGAAAAACGTCGTTTGGTCGGTGGAGACTGTTATTTCGAGACGAAAAATACTTGTAGGTGGATTGTTTTTTCGAAATAATACTAAAGAGAGTCTACCAATGAAATTCGAACGATCGTATTGAGATAATCAAAGTGCACGATTCTCGTACGATTTTCTGCGAGAAAATGAGAGGATTCGATGAAAATAATCAGTAATTTTCTCGAAAAACAGAATCAAAAATGTGGAAATTAGATCGAAGTTATTTCGAGACGAAAAATACTTGTAGGTGGATTGTTTTTTCGAAATAATTCTGAAGAGAGTCTGCCAATGAAATTCGAACGATCGTATTGAGATAATCAAAGTGCGCGATTCTCGTACGATTTTCTGCGAGAAAATGAGAGGATTCGATGAAAATAATCAGTAATTTTCTCGAAAAACAGAATCAAAAATGTGGAAATTAGATCGAAGATGTAAAAGGCGCGTGAGTCTGTGAAAAACGTCGTTTGGTCGGTGGAGACTGTTATTTCGAGACGAAAAATACTTGTAGGTGGATTGTTTTTTCGAAATAATACTAAAGAGAGTCTGCCAATGAAATTCTAACGATCGTATTGAGATTATCAAAGTGCACGATTCTCGTACGATTTTCTGCGAGAAAATGAGAGGATTCGATGAAAATAATCAGTAATTTTCTCGAAAAACAGAATCAAAAATGTGGAAATTAGATCGAAGTTATTTCGAGACGAAAAATACTTGTAGATGGATTGTTTTTTCGAAATAATTCTGAAGAGAGTCTGCCAATGAAATTCGAACGATCGTATTGAGATAATCAAAGTGCGCGATTCTCGTACGATTTTCTGCGAGAAAATGAGAGGATTCGATGAAAATAATCAGTAATTTTCTCGAAAAACAGAATCAAAAATATGGAAATTAGATCAAAGATGTAAAAGGCGCGTGAGTCTGTGAAAAACGTCGTTTGGTCGGTGGAGACTGTTATTTCGAGACGAAAAATACTTGTAGGTGGATTGTTTTTTCGAAATAATACTAAAGAGAGTCTACCAATGAAATTCGAACGATCGTATTGAGATAATCAAAGTGCATGATTCTCGTACGATTTTCTGCGAGAAAATAAAAGGATTCGATGAAAATAACCAGTAATTTTCTCGAAAAACAGAATCAAAAATATAAAAATTAGATCAAAGATGTAAAAGGCGCGTGAGTCTGGGATGCAACGATTTTCAATGTGAAATCAAACGTGCTGAGAAAATGAACAGGTTACGCGCTTTTGCATGCCCGGCACTCGAGTTTTTTTCAATAGTCCGACGTGTGCAATCTTTGGTCCATGAAAAAAGGTGCCGGAAAGGAGAGAGGGAGGTAAAACGTGATTTTATCCCAGATTGGATTTACGACGAGATAATTTCGGGGTGTAAAACGCGAGAGGCGCGTCTCGGAGCGAATTTATGAGGATCGAAATTGTGGCGAGAGAGCTTCCGGCGAGACTGCGGAGGCCATAGAGGCCACCAGGTGCACTTTGCTGCAACTCTACTGCGGAGAGATCGCAATAAAGAGGGGGAGGGGGCTGATACGAGGCAGGATGGAGGAGAAGTCGTACGGTTTATGCATGAGTTTCTGAAACTTGTGTCAGTCAATGAGAGGGGAATAAAAGAGGGACAAAGAGAGAGAGAGAGAGAGAGAGAGAGAGAGAGAGATGGAGGGAATAATTCAAATCCTCTTTTCTCCGGCCTTTCGAACGACATAAGTCGTCGTGTTCGCGTCGAAATTTCCCACAACCGACCAAAGCTCCCACCAAAGTCTCCCACAATCGTTATCGCGAGAGTCGACTCGCGTAACCGATTCGTCGATGAATTTCCGATCGTTCCAGATCGGTTCGAGCTTGAAACGAAAATTTCCGCGATAACCCATAAAAGTGATCGTAAAAATGGGATTTGGACACGAATTTTACAAAATATGAAAAAATTACGTTACCAAATGTTTCCGCAAGCTTATTAATGAGAATAATTAATCATTCGGTTCGATAAATGGAGAAGATCGTTTGCGAGATGAATGATACTCGTTTCAGAGAAGCAGAGAAATTTCCCTTCCCATCTGCGTGTTGAAAATGATTTTTTTGTGAAACTTATTCGCGAGATTCGTTCAATTTGCTCGAGAGAATCAACCTTGTACGAAGATTGCGTAATACGTCCGATCAATCTCGAGATGTTATTGACGAATCGTTCGAGCCACAGACGTTTGCCATTTTCCCGACGTTATTTGCACACAGTGTAACTCGCAATAGGATTTATCGGATTAAAGTCAATTCAAGCGAATAAACATCGATGGTTCTCTCTTGGCATGTCGGTTTCTACCACAGTCATTCGCTCGTCATCTCGCGCGCCGTCATGTGCAGAAGTAAACCCACGTCGTTGAGCGGCTCGAGGATATTTTCCTGCCATTTCACGTCCCCGCCGGTCATAATATAGGTCGTTACCATCGATTTTCAAAATCGTCGACTTTGAAACTGAGACAGACATTTGACGCGGCATCGACAGGCGGCCTCGTGATTGTGCAATCGACTTTATCGTCTCTCTATCATCCCTGATGTCCGGCGACGTTAATTCATCGCCAAAGAAGAAAAAAAAAGAAATTCGTATTTTTCCGTAAATATAAATCAATTTTTATCGACGAATTTTCCGCTCAGTTTCTCGTAATCTCGATGGTACGGCACGGGTCCATACGCGTAGAGCTTCGAGGTGCGGATTTAATTTTTCAAAATCGTGGACTTTGAAACTGAGATATACATTTGACGCGGCATCGACAGGCGGCCTCGTGATTGTGCAATCGACTTTATCGTCTCTCTATCATCCCTGATGTCCGGCGACGTTAATTCATCGCCAGAGAAGAAAAAAAAAAGAAATTCGTATTTTTTCGTAAATATAAATCAATTTTTATCGACGAATTTTCCGCTCAGTTTCTCGTAATCTCGATGGTACGGCACGGGTCCATACGCGTAGAGCTTCGAGGTACGGATTTAATTTTTCAAAATCGTGGACTTTGAAACTGACAGGCGGCCTCATGATTGCGCAATCGACTTTATCGTCTCTCTATCATCCCTGATGTCTGGCGACGTTAATTCATCGCCAGAGAATAAAAAAAAAGAAATTCGTATTTTTTCGTAAATATAAATCAATTTTTATCGACGAATTTTCCGCTCAGTTTCTCATAATCTCGATGGTAGGGCACGGGTCCATACGCGTAGAGCTTCGAGGTACGGATTTAATTTTTCAAAATCGTCGACTTTGAAACTGACAGGCGGCCTCATGATTGCGCAATCGACTTTATCGTCTCTCTATCATCCCTGATGTCTGGCGACGTTAATTCATCGCCAGAGAAGAAAAAAAAAAGAAATTCGTATTTTTTCGTAAATATAAATCAATTTTTATCGACGAATTTTCCGCTCAGTTTCTCGTAATCTCGATGGTACGGCACGGGTCCATACGCGTAGAGCTTCGAGGTACGGATTTAATTTTTCAAAATCGTGGACTTTGAAACTGACAGGCGGCCTCATGATTGCGCAATCGACTTTATCGTCTCTCTATCATCCCTGATGGCTGGCGACGTTAATTCATCGCCAGAGAAGAAAAAAAAAAGAAATTCGTATTTTTTCGTAAATATAAATCAATTTTTATCGACGAATTTTCCGCTCAGTTTCTCGTAATCTCGATGGTACGGCACGGGTCCATACGCGTAGAGCTTCGAGGTACGGATTTAATTTTTCAAAATCGTGGACTTTGAAACTGACAGGCGGCCTCATGATTGCGCAATCGACTTTATCGTCTCTCTATCATCCCTGATGTCTGGCGACGTTAATTCATCGCCAGAGAATAAAAAAAAAGAAATTCGTATTTTTTCGTAAATATAAATCAATTTTTATCGACGAATTTTCCGCTCAGTTTCTCATAATCTCGATGGTAGGGCACGGGTCCATACGCGTAGAGCTTCGAGGTACGAAAAGCTCCCTCTGTGTTGTACGACGGTAATCCTCCCGTCGGAAAAAATCTCTCACCTCTCGACCCCGGTCCTGATTTCACTCGAGTTATTATTTTTTATTCCCCCTTCGAATCATGAAAAACTCGAGACAAATAAAATAGCGCACTGTTGGCAAATTCGAACAGCACAAAAGCCGGGTTATCGTTTCCCTGATAACGAATAAACGGAAAAATAAGGAAAAATTTCAGAGTCCTTTTTCCCTCGGCATTTTTCATTCTTTCTCCATGTGAATTTTCCGCGAGGAAACATCGAATCCACATTTTACACGAATAATATAAAATTGTCAATATTCCCGACGTCACAGGCGTATCGGAGAAAACGCGAATAAACGATCGTAATTATATCGTCAATCGCGGGAAAAGCCCTTCAACGCCGGTATATAAAAACCTATATATATATAACATGCATGTACCCGAGTATGTACTCACTTCTGTGTCCTTTATCGAGAAGCTGCGGGTCCCTTCGTAACACGACCCTCCGCTTGGGATTCACCCTCGAAGCTGGAACAAAAAGACGATGAAAAAACTTTGATCCTTCATTCGACCTGACGATAATACGCGTAAACCTTGAAATATCGGGATCGTTAACGGCAAAAGCTTCTCCTCGAATTAAACGGAAGTGCGCGCCGAGCAAAGCCTTCGACAACTTCCACCCCCTGCACGCCCCCGTTTTTAAGTGCCTCCACGCTTAACAGTCAATATCGCTTCGCGGAGGAGAGCCGCGAGGGGAATTTCGCGAGATAAAATTTATCATTGACTCCTCTGAATGTACTCCTCCGAATCGATAAGAATAAATGACCGAGATAAGGGATGAATAGCGTTAAATTTAAGCATGAGACAAGGAAAATATTCCACCGGATGAGAAATATATCGCGAGGGGGGGATGCTGGGGAGAGGAAGGGAGGGCGCGCCTGGTCGTTAAAGTTTTACGAGATTTTTGCGGATGCTGGATAACTTTACACTCGATCGAGTGTAAAGTGCAATTATATTCGTCGATCGATCTGCTCGAAATTCCTCTCCTTCGCTTCCACGCTTTTATCCGCAGGTTCAACATTTTCATCCCCCTTTTTTTCACCCTAAACTCGCAACGCTGTATTTTCATTCTCTCAGGGTGGTACTCGTGTCGAATCTGACGTCCGCTCCTTCCGGTCGAAAAGCTCGCGTGACAAAAATTGAAAAAGAGAGAAAAAAACGCCGCAAAGGAGCCTCAAAGAGCTCCAATGTTTTTTCATCCCTTCCGTCATACGTTTACGTTTATTTCGTCTCTGCGTCTTTCGATGTCGTCTGAAAACTTCTTTATACCCGCGTAGAAGTCGCGTATGCATGATCAATTTGCGGTTTGACGAAAAAGAAGGAGAATCAGATTTTGGAAAATCAGAAAAAGGGGAGATACGAGTGACGGTACGATGACGATCGATTACCGCGTCCTGCGTTTGAGATACTCGTACTGCCTCGTCGTAATTAAGGTAGTTCTATCGTTTTATCGTTTTCTTAAGATTTTGTTGAAAATTTGAATACGTATTCTTTGATGTCATATATACGTGTGTAATAAATTTTGGAAGGTTTTACCACGTGGAGGTTGAGATATTTATTGGTAAAACTCACAATTTTCAGTAGTCTCTCGTAAGAGCGCGTGTTAAAAGTTGCATTTTCATCAATGAATATCTTGGCTTCTACGTGGTGAAGCCTTCTGAAACTTTGCATACATTTTTATGCAACATCAAAGAAGATTTCTCGAGTTTTCCAAAAAAATCTTAAGAAAATTTTTTTCGCAATTTTTGTAATTATAGAGCAAGCACATTTCACCTGGGATGACCGTGAATTTGGAGTATGCTGTTCTTTAGTCGATTTGCAACAACTTTTCTTATTTAACCGAAGCCCGCGAACCATTTTGTATGTGAGAAAAACTGCAAAACAATTTCTCGATTTGAATCTAACGATAGAACTACCTTACGTATTCTTTGATGTCATATATACGTGTGTAATAAATTTTGGAAGGTTTTACCACGTGGAAGTTGAGATATTTATTGGTAAAAATCACAATTTTCGGTAGTCTCTCGTAAGAGCGCGTGTTAAAAGTTGCATTTTCATCAATGAATATCTTGGCTTCTACGTGGTGAAGCCTTCTAAAACTTTGCATACATTTTTATGCAACATCAAAGAAGATTTCTCGAGTTTTCCAAAAAAGTCTTAAGAAAATTTTTTTCGCAATTTTTGTAATTATAGAGCAAGCACATATCACCTGGGATGACCGTGAATTTGGAGTATGCTGTTCTTTAGTCGATTTGCAACAACTTTTCTTATTTAACCGAAGCCCGCGAACCATTTTGTATGTGAGAAAAACTGCAAAACAATTTCTCGATTTGAATCTAACGATAGAACTACCTTACGTATTCTTTGATGTCATATATACGTGTGTAATAAATTTTGGAAGGTTTTACCACGTGGAAGTTGAGATATTTATTGGTAAAAATCACAATTTTCGGTAGTCTCTCGTAAGAGCGCGTGTTAAAAGTTGCATTTTCATCAATGAATATCTTGGCTTCTACGCGGTGAAGCCTTCTAAAACTTTGCATACATTTTTATGCAACATCAAAGAAGATTTCTCGAGTTTTCCAAAAAAATCTTAAGAAAATTTTTTTCGCAATTTTTGTAATTATAGAGCAAGCACATATCACCTGGGATGACCGTGAATTTGGAGTATGCTGTTCTTTAGTCGATTTGCAACAACTTTTCTTATTTAACCGAAGCCCGCGAACCATTTTGTATGTGAGAAAAACTGCAAAACAATTTCTCGATTTGAATCTAACGATAGAACTACCTTAAGGTGTGTGTGCGTCGGCGTGTACGTGCACGTGATGCGATATTCGGGGTCGGAGGGTAGGTGTGAATGCGGTTACGTAAATCGTTAGGTGAGAGCGAGGGGTATCGTATTATCGAATCCTACTGCTGTTGCACGGTTATCCAGAGGTGTGAGGTCGGATAGTTGGCTCGGTCGAAGCTGTCGGACAGAATCTCCCCATATGTTTCAGCATATACACGCGAAAATTTGGTTCACCGATTAAGGGGGTGATCCGTGTTTGAATTTCCCGGCTAATGACATTTTTCGCACAAAAATTTCGCTAAAACCGCCCGCCGAAAGTCTCGGTCTCGATAATATTGCAATAAATTTCCAAAAAAAGAAAAAAATCATACGAAAATAGACAATATCCGGTTTGCGCAACGAAATTTTATCATAATTTTTGCGCTTGGTTGAAATTCAGGGGAGAAACATTGAAACAGTGGGAAAAACTCACTCATCTCGCTGTCGACGTCGTGAATGACGATTTTGATTCCCTCGCCGTCGACGAGACTTCCTTGCCGCGGAAGCTCCCGGTCGTCCTGCGCGGCGACTCTCGACACGGCCGGCTGCGAGGCCTTTGCCGATCCTTGAGCCGACGCCAATCCTCTGATGGCGTTGATGTCGGGTCTGGCGAAAGAGAGAACGAACGGAAATTACGTGTATGAATTATCGAGGAGCGAGAAGAATCGAAAAAAAAAAAAAAAAAAATGAAAACTCGTTTTTGTACATTTATTCGCGATTTTAGCGAGTGCGGGTACGAGAATATTCGAATGACGATTTTGGGCCTGTTTCGATCCGTTCGCTAGGGCGGTTTTTAACCAGCGAATGATGACAAAAAGTTCGTGCATTTCGGAGTTTTTTTGGCCGTCACGTGATAACGCTCGGGCGGAAATATTCGTCGTTTATTTTCCGCGCATTGTTATTCCCGACTTTGAGACGCAGATGGAAATGAGATTGAAGGTATTTCCCAAGAGTATCGTGTCATAGATTTCCCACGATAGCCCAAACGAGGAGGAAGAGGAGACACACGAGGGTAAAAAATGGAGGCAGGGGGAGCGAAATCTGATAGATATGGAAACGATGGAGGGGAATAATATCTACGGCCAATAACGAGCTTCGTTTTCCGCACGAGAATAATAAATATTTGCCGTCGTGCGTACCTCTCGGGCTCCTCGGCATCGTATACCGATCATTACACTTCGAGACAGCGGAAACACTCCCCTTTTTCTTGTTCCTTTCGTTCGCGAGGGTAAAACGTGACCCGGAATCGGGAATTATCCGATGGAACAACGTGTGCGATAAAACGCGGCCGAGTGTGCGTGATAAATTTGCGAAAGGATAAGAAGACGGGTTAAAACATCGCGAGCCTGCGAACGCGAGCAATCACACGAAATCGATATAATTTTTTCGAAATACTCTCGGAAAAGTGTAATAAAGGATCCCTCGGGACGAAAAGTATCCACGAAGCCGAAATTCGAGTAAAAAACCCTTGCTTCGTCATAAAAAACAAAATAGCGAAAGATTAAACGAGTTTGTCGTGTTTTAAAAAAAAAAAAAAAAAAAACGGAAACAATGGACCAGAGTAATTCGCGATGGATGAATTTGTCCGCGAGGGAATTTGCCCGATTTCGAAATTGATCGTGTAATCGTTGAAAGCTTTGATGATTTTGGGAATAATAAAATGGAAATGTTTTATCCGCTTTGAATTTTTTCGTTGTTTTTATTTTTTTTTATCAACTCGAGGAGAAATCCCGCTGATGCTCTGCCTCGAAGGGATCGCCTCGTTATTATACAGTTACCGCACGAGTGTAGTGTACTCACGAGTGTAGATAATCGCTCGGGGGATGGGAAACTCGCGGAGTTTGCTGGTGAAACACGCGAGACCGACAAACAAATTTATCATGCGCATCTTCCGAAGAGAGAGGAGCGACAGAGAGAAGGAAAAAGAAGGAAGCGAGTGGTGCTTTATAGCCGAGGGCTTTGGAAATCTCGGCGAGATCCCCCATAAACTTGTCTTTCTTCGTTGGTTCTCTGCGTCGCAACGAGCAGAGACGACGAAGAAGGCAACACACGGCGATGAAAGATAATTTGTACACGAAAATTTATGAAGCAATGAAAATATTGACAACGAGGGCCTTTAATGCCTTTGTATTCATTAACAAAGACGAGAGGAAGAAAAGTTATCAGAGGCTGTGCAAAGTTTATCGATATTCATTCGCTACTTTCTTCTTTACGCGAATTCATTCAACATCGCGATGTGATCGTTTATCCAGTTTTTGTCCGAGTGTTTCGCTCGATTATTGAATTTCTCCCTCGAAGAAAATCGACGTGTTTACCTCGCGATGATTATCGGCTGTTTTGCTCCGACGTTTATTGGCCTTTTTTTATATACAGCCTCCTGCATAATCTTTGTTCTACTTTGTAAAATGTCCTGGAAGATATTGGACTTTGAAGATTTTCGAAAAACGAGAGGAAGAAAAGTTATCAGAGGCTGTGCAAAGTTTATCGATATTTATTCGCTACTTTTTTTTACGTTAAATTCAACATCGCGATATAATCGTTTATCCAGTTTTTGTCCGAGTGTTTCACTCGATTATTGAATTTCTCCCTCGAAGAAAATCGATGTGTTTGCCTCGCGATGATTATCGGCTGTTTTGCTCCGACGTTTATTGGCCTTTTTTTCTATACAGCCTCCTGCATAATCTTTGTTCTACTTTGTAAAATGTCCTGGAAGATATTGGACTTTGAAGATTTTCGAAAAACGAGAGCAACAAAAGTTATCAGAGTCTGTGCAAAGTTTATCGATATTCATTCGCTACTTTCTTCTTTACGCGAATTCATTCAACATCGCGATGTGATCGTTTATCCAGTTTTTGTCCGAGTGTTTCACTCGATTATTGAATTTCTCCCTCGAAGAAAATCGATGTGTTTGCCTCGCGATGATTATCGGCTGTTTTGCTCCGACGTTTATTGGCCTTTTTTTCTATACAGCCTCCTGCATAATCTTTGTTCTACTTTGTAAAATGTCCTGGAAGATATTGGACTTTGAAGATTTTCGAAAAACGAGAGCAACAAAAGTTATCAGAGTCTGTGCAAAGTTTATCGATATTCATTCGCTACTTTCTTCTTTACGCGAATTCATTCAACATCGCGATGTGATCGTTTATCCAGTTTTTGTCCGAGTGTTTCACTCGATTATTGAATTTCTCCCTCGAAGAAAATCGATGTGTTTGCCTCGCGATGATTATCGGCTGTTTTGCTCCGACGTTTATTGGCCTTTTTTTCTATACAGCCTCCTGCATAATCTTTGTTCTACTTTGTAAAATGTCCTGGAAGATATTGGACTTTGAAGATTTTCGAAAAACGAGAGCAACAAAAGTTATCAGAGTCTGTGCAAAGTTTATCGATATTCATTCGCTACTTTCTTCTTTACGCGAATTCATTCAACATCGCGATGTGATCGTTTATCCAGTTTTTGTCCGAGTGTTTCACTCGATTATTGAATTTCTCCCTCGAAGAAAATCGATGTGTTTGCCTCGCGATGATTATCGGCTGTTTTGCTCCGACGTTTATTGGCCTTTTTTTCTATACAGCCTCCTGCATAATCTTTGTTCTACTTTGTAAAATGTCCTGGAAGATATTGGACTTTGAAGATTTTCGAAAAACGAGAGCAACAAAAGTTATCAGAGTCTGTGCAAAGTTTATCGATATTCATTCGCTACTTTCTTCTTTACGCGAATTCATTCAACATCGCGATGTGATCGTTTATCCAGTTTTTGTCCGAGTGTTTCACTCGATTATTGAATTTCTCCCTCGAAGAAAATCGACGTGTTTGCCTCGCGATGATTATCGGCTGTTTTGCTGCGACGTTTATTGGCCTTTTTTTATATACAGCCTCCTGCATAATCTTTGTTCTATTTTGTAAAATGTCCTGGAAGATATTGGACTTTGAAGATTTTCGAAAAACGAGAGGAAGAAAAGTTATCAGAGGCTGTGCAAAGTTTATCGATATTTATTCGCTACTTTTTTTTACGTTAAATTCAACATCGCGATATAATCGTTTATCCAGTTTTTGTCCGAGTGTTTCACTCGATTATTGAATTTCTCCCTCGAAGAAAATCGATGTGTTTGCCTCGCGATGATTATCGGCTGTTTTGCTCCGACGTTTATTGGCCTTTTTTTCTATACAGCCTCCTGCATAATCTTTGTTCTACTTTGTAAAATGTCCTGGAAGATATTGGACTTTGAAGATTTTCGAAAAACGAGAGCAACAAAAGTTATCAGAGTCTGTGCAAAGTTTATCGATATTCATTCGCTACTTTCTTCTTTACGCGAATTCATTCAACATCGCGATGTGATCGTTTATCCAGTTTTTGTCCGAGTGTTTCACTCGATTATTGAATTTCTCCCTCGAAGAAAATCGACGTGTTTGCCTCGCGATGATTATCGGCTGTTTTGCTGCGACGTTTATTGGCCTTTTTTTATATACAGCCTCCTGCATAATCTTTGTTCTATTTTGTAAAATGTCCTGGAAGATATTGGACTTTGAAGATTTTCGAAAAACGAGAGGAAGAAAAGTTATCAGAGGCTGTGCAAAGTTTATCGATATTTATTCGCTACTTTTTTTTACGTTAAATTCAACATCGCGATATAATCGTTTATCCAGTTTTTGTCCGAGTGTTTCACTCGATTATTGAATTTCTCCCTCGAAGAAAATCGATGTGTTTGCCTCGCGATGATTATCGGCTGTTTTGCTCCGACGTTTATTGGCCTTTTTTTCTATACAGCCTCCTGCATAATCTTTGTTCTACTTTGTAAAATGTCCTGGAAGATATTGGACTTTGAAGATTTTCGAAAAACGAGAGCAACAAAAGTTATCAGAGTCTGTGCAAAGTTTATCGATATTCATTCGCTACTTTCTTCTTTACGCGAATTCATTCAACATCGCGATGTGATCGTTTATCCAGTTTTTGTCCGAGTGTTTCACTCGATTATTGAATTTCTCCCTCGAAGAAAATCGACGTGTTTGCCTCGCGATGATTATCGGCTGTTTTGCTGCGACGTTTATTGGCCTTTTTTTATATACAGCCTCCTGCATAATCTTTGTTCTATTTTGTAAAATGTCCTGGAAGATATTGGACTTTGAAGATTTTCGAAAAACGAGAGGAAGAAAAGTTATCAGAGGCTGTGCAAAGTTTATCGATATTTATTCGCTACTTTTTTTTACGTTAAATTCAACATCGCGATATAATCGTTTATCCAGTTTTTGTCCGAGTGTTTCACTCGATTATTGAATTTCTCCCTCGAAGAAAATCGATGTGTTTGCCTCGCGATGATTATCGGCTGTTTTGCTCCGACGTTTATTGGCCTTTTTTTCTATACAGCCTCCTGCATAATCTTTGTTCTACTTTGTAAAATGTCCTGGAAGATATTGGACTTTGAAGATTTTCGAAAAACGAGAGCAACAAAAGTTATCAGAGTCTGTGCAAAGTTTATCGATATTCATTCGCTACTTTCTTCTTTACGCGAATTCATTCAACATCGCGATGTGATCGTTTATCCAGTTTTTGTCCGAGTGTTTCACTCGATTATTGAATTTCTCCCTCGAAGAAAATCGACGTGTTTGCCTCGCGATGATTATCGGCTGTTTTGCTGCGACGTTTATTGGCCTTTTTTTATATACAGCCTCCTGCATAATCTTTGTTCTATTTTGTAAAATGTCCTGGAAGATATTGGACTTTGAAGATTTTCGAAAAACGAGAGGAAGAAAAGTTATCAGAGGCTGTGCAAAGTTTATCGATATTTATTCGCTACTTTTTTTTACGTTAAATTCAACATCGCGATATAATCGTTTATCCAGTTTTTGTCCGAGTGTTTCACTCGATTATTGAATTTCTCCCTCGAAGAAAATCGACGTATTCACCTCGCGATGATTATCGGCTGTTTTGCTGCGATGTTTATTGGCGAGCCTCCTGCATAATCTTTGTTCTACTCTGTAAAATGTCCTGGAAGACATTGGACTTTGAAGATTTTCGAAAAACGAGAGCAACAAAAGTTATCAGAGACTGTGCAAAGTTTATCGATATTCATTCGCTACTTTTTTTACGTTAAATTCAACATCGCGATACAATCGTTTTCGAATTTCTCCCTCGAAGAAAATCGACGTGTTTACCTCACGATGATTATCGGCTGTTTTGCTGCGCCGTTTATTGGCCTTTTTTCTATATACAGTCTCCTGTATAATCTTCGTTCTGCTCCGTAAAATGTCCTGGAAGATATAGGACTTTGAAGATTTTCCTTCATAGCGTAAAATGACGAAAAAAGAGGAAGAAGCGTGAAACTTTGCGACGAACTTTTTGTAGGTACGCGAGGCCATACGTAATCCAAAACTTTCCGAGAGTAACTTTGAAATTAGGGTTGAATTTATTCGTCGACCTCGTCCTCGTCGTCCTTCGGTGACTTTCGAAATGAGCTCAACGTGAATCAACGTTCCAGCTTGGCCAGAGACGCGAGAAATGTGAAAAAGGGGGGAGAAAAAAATAAACGACCAGCATGACGAAGCGACGACGCTAAGGAGAACGAGATGAAGTGCTGGCAAACGTTACGACGAGCCTTCTCCTTCTCCTCGAGTCGTCAAGACACCCGGTGTGCCGAGCCAGGGGCATAATCAGCTGAGATGGAAATTTTTTACAACTTTCTTGCTTACATAAACATATATATATAATCCAAACACACGTTAGGGTGGCAAAAAAAAAAGTTTATTTACTTCACCCTCGCAAACCCTGGACCTTCCCTCGAAGAAGATCCTCGAGAAGAAATTTCGCCGTACCTCCAGCATTCCAGAGCCAGCCCGCCCGATTAAGAGTCAATTTGTGGGATATATTTTTGTGTTTTCCCAATTAGTCTCTCGGGTGGATCATTAAATCCTCCTCGCTGGCTCTCCTCTCATCTCCGACTCGGAATAAATCCTTTTAAGGTAGTTCTATCGTTTTATCGTTTTCTTAAGATTTTGTTGAAAATTTGAATACGTATTCTTTGATGTCATATATACGTGTCTAATAAATTTTGGAAGGTTTTACCACGTGGAGGTTGAGATATTTATTGGTAAAAATCACAATTTTCGGTAGTCTCTCGTAAGAGCGCGTGTTAAAAGTTGCATTTTCATCAATGAATATCTTGGCTTCTACGTGGTGAAGCCTTCTAAAACTTTGCATACATTTTTATGCAACATCAAAGAAGATTTCTTGAGTTTTCCAAAAAAATCTTAAGAAAACTTTTTTCGCAATTTTTGTAATTATAGAGCAAGCACATATCACCTGGGATAACCGTGAATTTGGAGTATGCTGTTCTTTAGTCGATTTGCAACAACTTTTCTTATTTAACCGAAGCCCGCGAACCATTTTGTATGTGAGAAAAACTGCAAAACAATTTCTCGATTTGAATCTAACGATAGAACTACCTTAAGTGGTGAGATTTTCAAAAATAAACGATTCGACTTTTTTTTTAACTTCCCCGACGTACAACGCGGCGTTTGAAACCTCGGCGGGTCCAGAATCGGCGCGGTTCAACCAGTAGGGTTTGCTCGAATGAAAAAGCACGAGGACACATTTCGACTCGAATTTTCATTCTGAATCCAACGTTTATTTTTCATTAATTGCATCATGAGACACCTTGTACATGATGTGGCTATGTAAAAATCTTCGCCCTCTCATGTTCCCTTTTTTCTCTACGCCACTCTCGTGATTTCCCGCTTTCCGGTTTGTTCCGCGACGTTTTGCCGGTGAACAAAGGGATGACAAGAGAAAATCAGCAACGTGTAATGCAACGCTCTCGGGTTTACATTGCCTTGTTTGGATTCCGCATGACGGCAAACTAAACCAGTGTGTACCGTCGATGGAAAAGCAAATTGCTGCGAAAACCGCGCGTGGAAAACGATCCAAAAGCTCCGCTGATTCCGATACCAAACGCCATTTGTTAGTACGAAATTAACGGAGAATCCGTGTTACCACCATCGATCCATCGCTGGCGAATCTCGACGAGCGATATATTTCATCACAAACACGACTTTTCCTGATTGAAATTTTATTTTTCCAAATTTTGCGTCTCACACAATGTGTAATTCAAAAACCGGACGGTGGGTGAGAATTTCGCGAAAACGAAGCGACAAAAATGTGCCACGTTTTTGGCAAACTTCGTATCGATGGAGGTTTTTTTTGCTTTTTTGAAAATCGTGAAAAATTGGCGAAATTATCGAGCACGAGTCTGCGAGAGAAGAAAAAATCGGGGGAGGAGGCAGATTTCTATCTCGACTCGCTCGCATTGTCAGCTTTTTCGAGGGCCGATGGAGGGAAAAACTGTCGTCGGGCGGAAAAAAAAGTGTCGAGAGCGTGCATGGTTTGAGGTTGGATAATACGATGATGATTTTCAACGAAGCTCCGAGGGGGTTTTGAACGAGCTCGTCAAGATCTCTGTACATCCGCGCTCTCCCCGGTACGCTCAAGGATCTTCAGCGTATACTGAAACTTTCACGACGGCGGAGCACGCGCGAATAGACTGCGAAACAAAAAGGCCCAGCCTGCAGCGCCCTCTGCTTCGTTGCATCTTCATCACAGGCCTCTACAATTAGATACGATGAGTCTCTGCACACCTCGAAAGCGACCGAAAATTCACTCGAATTAGCAATTGAATGAAAAATTAAAGACAAAAAAGGCCCAGCCTGCAGCGCCCTCTGCTTCGTTGCATCTTCATCACAGGCCTCTACAATTAGATACGATGAGTCTTTGCACACTCCGAAAGCGACCAAAAATTCACTCGAATTAGCAATTGAATGAAAAATTAAAGACAAAAAAGGCCCAGCCTGCAGCGCCCTCTGCTTCGTTGCATCTTCATCACAGGCCTCTACAATTAGATACGATGAGTCTTTGCACACTCCGAAAGCGACCAAAAATTCACTCGAATTAGCAATTGAATGAAAAATTAAAGACAAAAAAGGCCCAGCCTGCAGCGCCCTCTGCTTCGTTGCATCTTCATCACAGGCCTCTACAATTAGATACGATGAGTCTTTGCACACTCCGAAAGCGACCGAAAATTCACTCGAATTAGCAATTGAATGAAAAATTAAAGACAAAAAAGACCCAGCCTGCAGCGCCCTCTGCTTCGTTGTATCTTCATCACAGGCCTCTACAATTAGATACGATGAGTCTTTGCACACTCCGAAAGCGACCGAAAATTCACTCGAATTAGCAATTGAATGAAAAATTAAAGACAAAAAAGGCCCAGCTTGCAGCGCCCTCTGCTTCGTTGCATCTTCATCACAGGCCTCTACAATTAGATACGATGAGTCTTTGCACACCTCGAAAGCGACCGAAAATTCACTCGAATTAGCAACTGAATGAAAAATTAAAGACAAAAAAGGCCCAGCCTGCAGCGCCCTCTGCTTCGTTGCATCTTCATCACAGGCCTCTACAATTAGATACGATGAGTCTTTGCACACTCCGAAAGCGACCGAAAATTCACTCGAATTAGCAATTGAATGAAAAATTAAAGACAAAAAAGACCCAGCTTGCAGCGCCCTCTGCTTCGTTGCATCTTCATCACAGGCCTCTACAATTAGATACGATGAGTCTTTGCACACTCCGAAAGCGACCGAAAATTCACTCGAATTAGCAATTGAATGAAAAATTAAAGACAAAAAAGACCCAGCCTGCAGCGCCCTCTGCTTCGTTGTATC
Organism: Heteropelma amictum; assembly: GCA_959613375.1. NCBI lineage: Eukaryota > Metazoa > Arthropoda > Insecta > Hymenoptera > Ichneumonidae > Heteropelma > Heteropelma amictum. Next base: position 14,679,628 of record OY390724.1, read on the forward strand.
TTCATCACAGGCCTCTACAATTAGATACGATGAGTCTTTGCACACCTCGAAAGCGACCGAAAATTCACTCGAATTAGCAATTAAATGAAAAATTAAAGACAAAAAAGGCCCAGCTTGCAGCGCCCTCTGCTTCGTTGCATCTTCATCACAGGCCTCTACAATTAGATACGATGAGTCTTTGCACACCTCGAAAGCGACCGAAAATTCACTCGAATTAGCAACTGAATGAAAAATTAAAGACAAAAAAGGCCCAGCCTGCAGCGCCCTCTGCTTCGTTGCATCTTCATCACAGGCCTCTACAATTAGATACGATGAGTCTTTGCACACTCCGAAAGCGACCGAAAATTCACTCGAATTAGCAATTGAATGAAAAATTAAAGACAAAAAAGACCCAGCTTGCAGCGCCCTCTGCTTCGTTGCATCTTCATCACAGGCCTCTACAATTAGATACGATGAGTCTTTGCACACTCCGAAAGCGACCGAAAATTCACTCGAATTAGCAATTGAATGAAAAATTAAAGACAAAAAAGACCCAGCCTGCAGCGCCCTCTGCTTCGTTGTATCTTCATCACAGGCCTCTACAATTAGATACGATGAGTCTTTGCACACCTCGAAAGCGACCGAAAATTCACTCGAATTAGCAATTAAATGAAAAATTAAAGACAAAAAAGGCCCAGCTTGCAGCGCCCTCTGCTTCGTTGCATCTTCATCACAGGCCTCTACAATTAGATACGATGAGTCTTTGCACACCTCGAAAGCGACCGAAAATTCACTCAAAGTACCAATTGAATGAAAAATTAAAGATGAGCATATTCGTGCAGCAAAACGCATAAAAAGTCGGTTAGAAGGTCAAATGATCATGAAAAAGTGGTAAAAACGTCGCGTCCTCCTTGTGTTCCATCGACGGAAGCTTCAAAAGCGCACAAAGCGGTCGAAAAATCGAAGCTGGCAAAAAACGCGGTGTCCTTCGAAGTTAAAAAGAAGCTCGCGACCTTTTTGTACCAACGATCGACCTTGTTTCCAGCCGAGCGAGGAAAAAATAAGAGAAAAAGCGCGAGAGAGAGAGAGAGAGACGGAGATTGTATCGCTTCACGGACCATTGAAGAAAACGACCGATGATCTTGTGATAGTGATGGAAAGAAAAAATAAATATCTCCAAAGATTCCGATCGGACGAGGGCGGCGGGAGCGAAAGATGCTGGGAGAGAGAAAAACGAATGAAGAAACAGAGTATATCGAGGGGAAACGGAACAAAGAAAATATGCTTACCCCGAGAGCAGCAATGGGGTAAGAGATATGGGCAAAGAAATTAGAGAGAGGCATGGAGGAGAATGCGGAAAACAGCGGGGTTACGTTCGTCGGACGAGTGGAAGCAGATTCTCCCACCGGCGAAAGAAAAGATCCTATGTAAATGGAAATTCGTGCAGTTCAATCTCTCCCTGTGCTCTTTTTTTCCCTCCCCTTTTTTCCAACTGTATTCGTCCGTGAAGACGAGCCAAAGGGACGTCACGTCAAATATCGCCACTCGGTTCTCCAAAATTTATATCTCAAAGTTCTCCGGCTCTCGGATATGCAGAGGAGATTCCGAGCGTTTGTATTTTTGTCGAATACAAGGGATCGTGAGGAAAATAAAGGTCGGAAATGGACCCTCTCGCGTGCAGCAAAGCCCGTCATACACACGCCCTCTGCCCGTGTGTTTTCTCATCATTCTCTCGGGGCTCTCCTCCGACGCTATCGCTTTTTTCAGATTCGAGTCCGATACAACGAATAACGATAATTTATCCGAAAAAAAAACACGATCATCGCAAACGTCCGCGCGATAATTCCACGCGTAATTCACTCGGAAAACCCGTAATCTCCGTGGTTTTTCGTCAATTTGCGTTTGATTTTTCATCTACCGGAAAAAATCATTTGTTTTTTTCCGATATTCAAATCGACGTACGAATTCTGTTTATTCACGTTGAACAGCAGAGTTCAAAGTGGGCCAGCGTTTTCGACGAGGTCTGCTTTTCATTAAAAAAAAACAAACAGGACATGTGCGTATTTTCCGCTTCCGCAAATGAAGGGCAAAAGGTCAGAGGCGAAAATTCTTGTTAATAAAAGCGCGGAGGGGTTCGGTGGAGGTTTGTTTGAAAAGTGAAATCGTTTCAAACGCGAGTAAAACTTTTCGCTTCGATCCTGATTATGTTTCGCGTGTATGGTTTCCGTTGTATCCGGTTTTTCGTGTTTTACGAAAAGCACGGAGGCTGTGAGTAGCGTTACATCCGAATGTAGATGTATGCATGTGGATAACGTTGCTAATCACACTGACGCAAATTTACGAGAGCACTCGACCTTTCGGTCGCAGCAGGTCGGTCTGTTTCACGTTTAATTATACATCCCACGAGTCCGACGTACATCCCGGCATTTGAAATTCAATGAAAAAGCATTGCATCATACCGCGAGATGTACTCTCAAATGGACCCTTCCCCTCGCGATCTTCGACACTAAACGGGCCGCTGAAATTTGCGCGTTGAATCAGCAATCGCGTTTCGAGATTTTGAGATCGAGCGGGCAGGAAGAATCCAAGAGCGTGAAATCGACGTACACCGAGAAAAATAGTTTGGTTCCATCAACGAAATAGCGTATAGTAGCATAATTTTCTCTTTGAAACTATCAAATTTTGGTGTATTTCAACAAGTACATTTGTTCGACTTAATAAAACAGTTATAATTGATTCGCCTTAGTTATTTCAAACAAATTCTTTTTTAAGTGTAAATTGCAAAGAAACATTTTATTAGATTCAAACAAAAGTGATATTTCTATTCACAAGTTTTGCAAGTATCATCTACTGAACTACCTATTTCATTTAAAGAAATGCTTTATTAGACTATGTAGTACTCCATTCATCAAGGATTTCGTTGTGTCAAAGAATTATTCATTTGTTTCAAATAAATCGTTTGGTAGGAGAAAAAACGCGTCATAGACAGTGTCATAGCGACACTTTCTCAATAACGACATAGCAACGCGGTATTAGTAACGACATAGCGAGACATAGCAATCCAAAAAGTGTCGTTAAATGGAATTTTATTCAAGTCAAGTAGGTCTCTTTTTTTATAAATGAATTGCGGTCGATGAAAACATTTATTTGGCGTAAAGAAACAGTTTCATTAAAAATCATTCAAACGTTTAGTATCGTCGAGATATAATGAATTTATTTTTTGGAAGCAAACAAATTATTTCACTGAAAGTCTAACAAAAGTTTGGTATGCCAAGATACAACCAAATCTTTTTTCTCAGTGTACAGGAGACAAAAAAAAGCGACGAGATTCGCGACGTGTAAAATCGGTCACTGATTTTTTACTCTCTCCTGGTTCGGCGGTGATTCTCTTCGACCTTGCGGTGCTCCTCGAGGAGACGACGGAAAGGCCGTGTAATCCGTCATAGTTTGCAGCTACGAGCCCTCCGATCGTCCGCTACTCTGACACGAGGTCTTGAAGCGTATATCCAAGAGAGAGACGTCAATTTTCACCAAGAGTGATACATCATTCTTGGGATAAAAATGAAAATGGTACGAAAGAAGGTACAGAGAGGAGCGTCGATATTTTTCGCCCCCCCGCCCCTTCTATTTCCGCTCTGAAACTCGCTTCAACGTTCCGACTCTCGGATGGGCCCAAGGCTGATACATCATTCCCTTCGATATTTCAGCTACGTCATAACAATCCGTCTGCCGACGGTTGGACACATTTTTCATCGTGCCATCCGACCGAAGGATTTACATAAAAGTTTTACGAAGCTTTCAATCTCGTATCACGACGGTTATGACCTCGGATGATTCACGAAAGTCAGCTCGTCCTTGATACGTGGGGTTTGCCCAATTTTGTTCTTTTTTTTTTACTAAAACTATTCGGCAATGACAATAACGAAAATGAAACTCACAATTGCGATCCCCTTCGTCTCTGCGGTTGAGCGGGTGGTATGACATCTTGCGCGGGATTAGCATCGAGATTAATGATTTTTTCATCGTCGTTGCCCATTTCGTAAGGCATGACAGCCCTGAACGAGGCTCTTCTGCCCGACGGTCTCACGGCTTCTTCCGGTTCCCTCGTTCCTGCAAAGACACGAGGCGAAGGAGCGATGAAAAGGTCGTATAGGAATCTGCGTTTGATTTTCGTCGAAACGTGCGCAAGCTCGGAGGAGCAGAATCGTCCGAGCAACGACGGGGTGTCTAACACGGCAGCAGGGCGTTCGGGAGCTCTGCAGAATGCACACGGTATAATCGACGGTCTCGCACCCAGAAAAAAATCTATTATCTTCAAATAAAACCTATTTAATTTGAATAGATTTTTTGCTCGGCTCCTGGCAGAATAGACTTTTATTCAAATTCAACATATAAATTTATTTGATTCAACTAGTGTTATTAGTGTTATTTAAAAAGTATTGGAATGAGCCTGGAGTTAGTATTGAAAGTAGTTGTATAGGATGTGATGACCCGAACGGTCTTGCAGTGGTGGGGACGGTCCAGTGACGATGAGTGCACGGAATGGTGGCCCCGCCGCTGGATGGTCTCGAACCCGGGTCCTCCCGATGAGAGCGATGAGCGCTAACCACCGCGCTACGGCTACTTATGATTTTTTTCACTCGAATCGTCTATACCTCAGTAATGCTGGACCGTCACAAGGAATTTTAGCCACCATCGTAACTACCACCGCCATAGCCTTTCGGTTATTAATAACGATGCCTGATATCAGCATTCATGCACTATACGAAAAATATTTCTTACAGTATCATTTATATTCGTGTAATTTAGTGATTAAGTATATCTCAATGTTAAATAAATATATATGTTAGAAGCGAATACATGGGCAAATCAAATCAAAGAAAAATTTATTTGATCCAACAAAAAATTTATTTAATTGTAATAAATGAAGATTGAATAGACGAATCTATTCAATCATAATAGATCTTTTCTCTGGGTGTGGATGGTCTCGAACCCGGGTTCTCCCGATGAGAGCGATGAGCGCTAACCACTGCGTTACGGCTACTTATGACTTTTTTCACTCGAATCGTCTATACCTCAGTAATGCTGGACCGTCACAAGGAATTGTAGCCACCATCGTAACTACCACCGCCATAGCCTTTCGGTTATTAATAACGATGCCTGATATCAGCATTCATGCACTATACGAAAAATATTTCTTACAGTATCATTTATATTCGTGTAATTTAGTGATTAAGTATATCTCAATGTTAAATAAATATATATGTTAGAAGCGAATACATGGGCAAATCAAATCAAATAAAAATTTATTTGATCCAACAAAAAATTTATTTAATTGTAATAAATGAAGATTGAATAGACGAATCTATTCAATCATAATGGATCTTTTCTCTGGGTGCGAGTTTCTCCTCTCCATCGCGAGACACATTGCGCGCGTGATGCAGAGCGGCTTTGGGGCAAAGTTTCTCCAAAGTTTCCGTGTACACGGAGCTGTGCACGGCATTCGTGCTGCGGCGTCAAGCAAAGGACCGCGAAACGGCGAATCGATTAAGACCGTTGGAGAAGTCGCGAGTGTCAAGCCCGTTGGAGAAACAATAGAGTATAATGCTACGTACGATTACGGGCGGTTCGTTCTCGAACGAGAGAGAAACGATTTGCTCGCTACGGCGCATGAAAAGATAATCATCACGGCTGATGCTTTGATAAATAATACGAGAGGCTGAACGGCATTTGCTCGGGGGAAATTCTCGTTAATTGGCTCATGCGGATTACGAGTGTACGTCGATAAAGCCCCGTTGGAGAGCTGCGAGTAATCGTCGACTGCTGAAACGCGACCTTGAACTTTATTCCCATCGAGTGGAGCAGCCTCGTTTCGCCTCAGAGGTCATCGATGACCCCTACCGCGCGTTATTTCGGCCGAAAGAGACACGTGGAGGAGATGAAAAAGTCGCGAAGAAACAGTTCGCTTTTTCGGCCTGTGTGCTCGCGCGAATAAACGTCGAGGGGAAAAACGGGAAAAACGGGAAAAACGTCCTTACCCTGAGTGGAGATCGAGCCTCTCTTCGCGTACATGGACTCCCCATCCCGGTTGCACTGCATCTGCTGTTGCGCAGCTGCAATCGCCATTGCGTTGAGACCTCCTCCTCCTCCACCGCCGCTTCCGGTTGCCGAGTAAACGTCGTACGCCGACGACCTTCGCGTTATCTGATACGCGACACCGAGTCCCGTGTCGCCGAGGTGAGACGATTGTCCACCGCCACCGCTGCCCATTGATCCGGAGCTTTTGACCTCGTCGTCGTACGAATGTTGCCTCGTGACTCTCGACTTCCGGCGTACCGTACCACCACCCCGACGCGAGCGTCTTCGGCGCTCCTCCTCGTCGTCCGGATCCAGTTGAGAATCCAGTTGATCTGTCGGTGCGACAAAAGGACGAGTGCCACACGAGGGTTTCGCGGATTGGCGGAACGAACGGCCTACACGTGTCACACTCGTGAATTCGTTCGATAGGAAAATGCAGAACGGTGCGCGTGTTTAATACCGCACATGTATACGTATGCAACTGTATTACGAATAAACAGTTTATTTCCCTCGGAGATTTATTCCCATTGCTCGCAATGTCGGATCTACCGACGGGCGATTTAATATCCTGCGTGTATACAGGGTGGTCCGTTTTAATCGACGGATACAAATATATAATATAGAAGATACTCACATGCTATTTGCTTGAAATTTTCCTTTCAGACGTTACAAGGTCGGAAAATTTCAAGCAAATAGCATGTGAGTATCTTCTGTGATCTTCGACTGTGATACTTGCTTTGACCTCTAAATGACCTAGAAAAGTAACGTCAACTTTACTCTGAAGTATCTTCCCATGAAAAAATGATCAACAGCATCTGCATTAACTACATCATTTGATGTTTATGTGATCTTTTGAAGGTCAAGCGAAGGTCAAAATTAAAAATCATTGGATACTAATTGAACGTAAAATTTTCCGTACTTTAAGAATCTGAAACAAAAAATAGGGGTTCCCATTAAAAAAATCATCATGACCTTCGAGTGACCTTCAAGACAGATCTCAAAGTCCAGATCAACGATACAGGAAGGTTACCCCCTTGATCCTGTACAACTTTTGTTTCGACCATTTTTTTATATCTATCGTTGTTGACAAGATATTTGTATCCGTCGATTAAAACGGACCACCCTGTATATACGCGAAGCACGGAAATGATTTTTATTCCGTTCTAAAGCACCCGAGAATTATGGGAATCGTCCTTGTTCTATTTCTCGTTCGCTCAAGAGTGCGAAACACTGTCGTATCGTATTCGTTACACTGTCGTATCGATTGAGGTATAAAAATGACTCTGAAGTTTGCATCGTTGAATTCCAACGAAACGCACGGTAAACTTCTTTTTCATCCTTAATATTCTTCGATTTGCCAAAGACTTTTAAGCAATTTTTCGAAATTATGACACTCGCGAACAAAGGTAGCAAATGTAACAAAAATTCAAGCAAATAGTATGTAAGAAAGTGAGAAAATTCGATTTTTCGTTGAGATTCAACGATGCAAACTTCAAGATCATGTATAAAAAATGTCGGGTGAGGTGTTTTTTTCCGCCGCAAGTGGAAAAACCGTGCCGAAAGAAAAGAAACGCCGCGGTGTTCTCGTTCAACGTTCGAAGCAGCGAGTGGAGAGCGAAAAACAATGCCTACTCACCAGCCGCTGATGAATTCTTCCCGCTTCTCTGAGGACTCGCCGTTCTCCCTCGTTCCATTCTATCGCTCCTGTCTCCTCTCTCCACTCTCTCTCCTCTCTCCGATCTGTCCGACTGATGACGATCCGGTGATCCGCCGCGCGATTTGCTTCTCCATTCCCAACCGAGCTCCTCGGTGCCTCGTCGTTCTCCTGCAACCTTTCGAAACTACAACATTACGAAAGGGCCGTTAGGGCTCGATACTACGGACTCCACCACAGTTATGGCTATGAGGCAAAACGATCATGTCCAGCAACAGAGCACACGGCCGGCATCCAAAAACAGCAACGGTAGCGCGACTGTCTCGTGACGTTTCATTGTATACTTTGTCTAATGAAGAGAGTGCACGTGTGTGTACAATGGACCGCTGGAGATGCCACCTGACGGGCTAAACTCGATGGTGTAGCATCGACCGCCGGTGTCTATTGACAATTCGGGTTTTTACGTGTAGATGGGAATTTGTACGCCCTTAAGGCCATGGGGGATACCCCCTCCCCTATCGAAATTTAGAAACATTCTCTTTCAAAATCTATAAATCGGATCGATTTGACATTTCTTGTGAGTATCTAATGACACAACACGGAGGGAATGACGATTTCGCAATTTCGAAATTTTTCAAACAAAATTTATTGTAGAGTGAGCAAATTTTCAAAATTTTCAAATTCTAAAATCGTCAGTCCCTCCGGGCTATATCACTAAATACTCACACCAGATTTCAAACCGATCCGATTTATAGATTTTGCGGGAGAATTTTTCTAAGCTTCGATTTACGGATGTAACACATCGCCTTAAGGTGTATCGCGGGATGTGTGAATGTTTATTCGGTGATTCAGATTCTTTCGATAAAGCCAGACGGGTTTCAAAACGCCCAAAGCCTCGCGATCATGTTGCCCTATCGTGGATTCGTCAGATTGTCGAGTGCTTCTTGGCTCTCTTGTGCTCTAATCTTGTGATGGATGACGGTGTAGAATGTATACACAGCGTTTAGTACACACATACGTTTGCTTATGGCGGACCGCTGTATGGATACACTGGCGAGTCGTATGCGGTATTCATACAGGATGACGATTTAAAAGCGACCATGTATCTTCTTTGACAGCACTTTTTCCAATCGCTATACACGACACATACTTGCACGCATGGCTCATGTACATGTACATCTCAAGCTTCACACTTACGACGCTACGATAATGTACACGCGGTGTCCAAAAACCAGAAATGCCAACGCAAATCGAAACACACTTTGACTAGGAATTTCACACAGAATTCAGCCTTGAAGCGTTGATATCTAGTTTTTGAACGTTTGACGACCTTCCCGGACGAATTCCACGTCGAAAAGTATTTGGGTATTTTTCCGTACGACCAAAACCTGGCGAGTTATCGAGCGTCAAAGGCGGAGCCAATCGGACGCGCGCTCTCGCGCGTTTGATTGGCCGCGCTTTGTTGATTAATAACTCGACGGGTGGACGTCGGATGAAAAAGTGCTCGGGGACTTTTCGTCTTGGAATTTCATGCCCGATATGCCTGTAAATTATCGACATCCGGTTTTGAGACACCCTGTGTATGCTATCCTCTTTTGTATTTGAAACGAAGCTTCCATGGCTGTTTGCGTTTGGTCTTCGAAATTGTATGCGTGTTTACATTCGTTTGTTTACATGCATGTAAAACCTTTCGTAATACCTGTACACACACGCAAAATACCCGCATTTACCCGCGCAAGGAGATGAAAACAATTCGACGAGCAACGCGAACTTTGAATCCTCGCGAGCGTAGAAACTTGATTTTCGCATCGCGCGGTGTGCAGCAACCGAGTTGGTGCGCTAGACCGGATGGCGCTGCGAAATTTATGTACACCCGTCTGGAATTTGCGAGCCGAGTTTCGGCGCATCCGTTTTCCCTCGCTAATTTATCGGATTTATTATGCGCGTACGAGGTTAGGAGAGCTTCGGAAACGTCTCGACGCCACGGGCGTACCTGTAATTTCGCGTAACTAGCACACCGCCATCTTGTTTCCTTTCCCTCGATATTCCGAAATTTCATCAATTTCTCCGCTCGAATCCCGGATAACGCGGCAACTTTTACGAGCTTCGTTAAATCTACAAAGTCGTTGGTATAAAAAAATGGCAAAGGGCGAGACCGTAGAATCGTGGGTGGGTGCGGTATCGAAGGGCGAAGTGAAAAAAAAACGACCAGAGGGACGGAGAGCAAAAGTTAATTTTGAAAACCCAGTTAGGTCGTCAACAGCGCGAATATACGCGAAGTTGGACGGTTTTTTTTTCTTTTCTCATCAGTCACGTTTTGACCTTCACGTTGATAACCGTCGTAGTTTTGCCGACGAGACGGTTTTTTTTGTCCATCGACTCCGCAGTCGGACTGGAAAGTCAATTTTTCTCTTTTTGTTTCTCCAAGTTGGGCCTCGGAGAATGGCCTTCATTTCACGTTCTCGTGATTCTCTTTTTTTTTGTTGCTGCGTTTATGGCCATTCGGAAATGTATCCGAGCGGTGATCTATTTCTATGTTTAATTTCAATTTTTTTTTTTTGGTGAATTCGACGATAATTTTGAAAATATGTATTCACCGCTCGACGTTTTTCGTTGTGAATTTAAAGTTTCTTCAAAGTAGGTTAAGTTAATTTTGAAAACGCAGTTAGGTCGTCAACAGCGCGAATATACGCGAAGTTGGACGGTTTTTTTTTTCTTTTCTCATCAGTCACGTTTTAACCTTCACGTTGATAACCGTCGTAGTTTTGCCGACGAGACGGTTTTTTTTGTCCATCGACTCCGCAGTCGGACTGGAAAGTCAATTTTTCTCTTTTTGTTTCTCCAAGTTGGGCCTCGGAGAATGGCCTTCATTTCACGTTCTCGTGATTCTCTTTTTTTTTGTTGCTGCGTTTATGGCCATTCGGAAATGTATCCGAGCGGTGATCTATTTCTATGTTTAATTTCAATTTTTTTTTGGTGAATTCGACGATAATTTTGAAAATATGTATTCACCGCTCGACGTTTTTCGTTGTGAATTTAAAGTTTCTTCAAAGTAGGTTAAGTTAATTTTGAAAACCCAGTTAGGTCGTCAACAGCGCGAATATACGCGAAGTTGGACGGTTTTTTTTTTCTTTTCTCATCAGTCACGTTTTAACCTTCACGTTGATAACCGTCGTAGTTTTGCCGACGAGACGGTTTTTTTTGTCCATCGACTCCAGTCGGATTGGAAAGTCAATTTTTCTTTTTTTGTTTCTCCAAGTTGGGCCTCGGAGAATGGCCTTCGTTCTACGTTCTCGTGATTCTCTTTTTTTTTGTTGCTGCGTTTATGGCCATTCGGAAATGTATCCGAGCGGTGATCTATTTCTATGTTTAATTTCAATTTTTTTTTTTTGGTGAATTCGACGATAATTTTGAAAATATGTATTCACCGCTCGACGTTTTTCGTTGTGAATTTAAAGATTCTTCAAAGTAGGTTAAGTTAATTTTGAAAACGCAGTTAGGTCGTCAACAGCGCGAATATACGCGAAGTTGGACGGTTTTTTTTTCTTTTCTCATCAGTCACGTTTTGACCTTCACGTTGATAACCGTCGTAGTTTTGCCGACGAGACGGTTTTTTTTGTCCATCGACTCCGCAGTCGGACTGGAAAGTCAATTTTTCTCTTTTTGTTTCTCCAAGTTGGGCCTCGGAGAATGGCCTTCGTTTCACGTTATCGTGATTCTCTTTTTTTTTGTTGCTGCGATTATGGCCATACGGAAATGTATCCGAGCGGTGATCTATTTCTATGTTTAATTTCAATTTTTTTTTGGTGAATTCGACGATAATTTTGAAAATATGTATTCACCGCTCGACGTTTTTCGTTGTGAATTTAAAGTTTCTTCAAAGTAGGTTAAGTTAATTTTGAAAACCCAGTTAGGTCGTCAACAGCGCGAATATACGCGAAGTTGGACGGTTTTTTTTTTCTTTTCTCATCAGTCACGTTGATAACCGTCGTAGTTTTGCCGACGAGACGGTTTTTTTTGTCCATCGACTCCGCAGTCGGACTGGAAAGTCAATTTTTCTCTTTTTGTTTCTCCAAGTTGGGCCTCGGAGAATGGCCTTCGTTTTACGTTCTCGTGATTCTCTTTTTTTTTGTTGCTGCGTTTATGGCCATTCGGAAATGTATCCGAGCGGTGATCTATTTCTATATTTAATTTCAATTTTTTTTTTTGGTGAATTCGACGATAATTTTGAAAATATGTATTCACCGCTCGACGTTTTTCGTTGTGAATTTAAAGTTTCTTCAAAGTAGGTTAAGTTAATTTTGAAAACCCAGTTAGGTCGTCAACAGCGCGAATATACGCGAAGTTGGACGGTTTTTTTTTTCTTTTCTCATCAGTCACGTTGATAACCGTCGTAGTTTTGCCGACGAGACGGTTTTTTTTGTCCATCGACTCCGCAGTCGGACTGGAAAGTCAATTTTTCTCTTTTTGTTTCTCCAAGTTGGGCCTCGGAGAATGGCCTTCGTTTTACGTTCTCGTGATTCTCTTTTTTTTTGTTGCTGCGTTTATGGCCATTCGGAAATGTATCCGAGCGGTGATCTATTTCTATATTTAATTTCAATTTTTTTTTTTGGTGAATTCGACGATAATTTTGAAAATATGTATTCACCGCTCGACGTTTTTCGTTGTGAATTTAAAGTTTCTTCAAAGTAGGTTAAGTTAATTTTGAAAACCCAGTTAGGTCGTCAACAGCGCGGATATACGCGAAGTTGGACGGTTTTTTTTTTCTTTTCTCATCAGTCACGTTGATAACCGTCGTAGTTTTGCCGACGAGACGGTTTTTTTTGTCCATCGACTCCGCAGTCGGACTGGAAAGTCAATTTTTCTCTTTTTGTTTCTCCAAGTTGGGCCTCGGAGAATGGCCTTCGTTTTACGTTATCGTGATTCTCTTTTTTTTTGTTGCTGCGTTTATGGCCATTCGGAAATGTATCCGAGCGGTGATCTATTTCTATGTTTAATTTCAATTTTTTTTTTTTTGTGAATTCGACGATAATTTTGAACATACGTATTCACCGCTCGACGTTTTTCGTTGTGAATTTAAAGTTTCTTCAAAGTAGGTTAAGTTAATTTTGAAAACCCAGTTAGGTCGTCAACAGCGCGGATATACGCGAAGTTGGACGGTTTTTTTTGTCCATCGACTCCAGTCGGACTGGAAAGTCAATTTTTCTCTTTTTATTTCTCCAAGTTGGGCCTCGGAGAATGTCCTTCGTTTTACGTTATCGTGATTCTCTTTTTTTTGTTGCTGCGTTTATGGCCATTCGGAAATGTATCCGAGCGGTGATCTATTTCTATATTCAATTTCAATTTTTTTTTTGGTGAATTCGACGATAATTTTGAAAATATGTATTCGCCGCTCGACGTTTTTCGTTATGAATTTAAAGTTCCTTCAAAGTAGGTTATTCGCGTACGTGACGAGTGCCACGTCCTTCCGAAACCCATTGTTCGTTTCGTCTTTGTCGACAACGTCGAAACGCGGCACATATTTTCAAGAGCGATTATCCTCGACTGAGTTTGACGTCGATGTATCGAAACGATCAATCGAATAAATGCGGGTATTTGCTGTTGAGTGAAAGTGAAAAAGTCTCTGTGTTTGCGTGTCTACCGATATCTGGAAAGGTAAATTATTTTAAACACATTTAATGCACGTGTGAACAGCTACGTGCACGCCAGGTGGGCGAAAAAAAACGAGCAGATTCTTATTTTTCGTACACTTCAAAATTACCCGCTCGGGCGTCTCAAGAAACCACCGCAAATACGAACCCTCTGCAATTTAGCAAGGCGCGATACGTTTTTTTTTCGCAGAAAATTCGATGTTTTACAAAAATGATATCTTGTATTTAAATGATAAATGCGAAGGTCAAAAAAATAATCGAATTTCGATTTAAGGTAGTTCTATCGTTAGATTCAAATCGAGAAATTGTTTTGCAGTTTTTCTCACATACAAAATGGTTCGCGGGCTTCGGTTAAATAAGAAAAGTTGTTGCAAATCGACTAAAGAACAGCATACTCCAAATTCACGGTCATCCCAGGTGATATGTGCTTGTTCTATAATTACAAAAATTGCGAAAAAAATTTTCGTAAGATTTTTTTGGAAAACTCGAGAAATCTTCTTTGATGTTGCATAAAAATGTATGCAAAGTTTTAGAAGGCTTCACCACGTAGAAGCCAAGATATTCATTGATGAAAATGCAACTTTTAACACGCGCTCTTACGAGAGACTACCGAAAATTGTGATTTTTACCAATAAATATGTCAACTTCCACGTGGTAAAACCTTCCAAAATTTATTACACACGTATATATGACATCAAAGAATACGTATTCAAATTTTCAACAAAATCTTAAGAAAACGATAAAACGATAGAACTACCTTAAAGAAAGCTACAGCGCCGTGCCGAGCCGAGCACGAAAAAAAACGTATTTTTTTTACCCACCCTGATGCATACACGTATCGCTGATGCATTCAAGCGGAAGCCTCTGGATAGCTCTAAATTTAATTACGAGTGTTTCCTCGGCTGTATTTTCCATCAACGAAATACTCCGTTCTACTCGACGTCAACCTTGTATTTGTGGTACTTGCAACAAAGCCGACGAGTGATGTTCATTTTTCTGATTGATTTTCATCGCCACGTTCGACCAATCACCTCCGAATCGCGATACGAATTGGGCATCGGGAAAAAGGATGACGCGCTTTGAAAAAAAAGCTCGAACAATCGCGTAAATTCGTGTTGTTTTTAAGGGATGATAATTGTGCGTGGGAGATTTTTCAAAGGTTCCGTAACGATGTTTCGTCACGTCGAAACTAAATGTGCACATTTATGCATAGGCGTTGCGTTATCCTCTACTCAAACCTGGTGAATTTCCGCGACTCACCTTCTCCAGCTCTTTGAGCGAAGCCGGCGAAACGTCCGAGTGTCGTCTCCCGGAGTCCGAACTCCTGGGTGGCGCGAGACCACGTCCGAGACCCGACATTTGACTCTCATTCTGGGAATTCAATTTAACATCGCTGTGTCTCCTCTGTATAGGGTGATTCGGTATATCCAAATACGATTCCGTCGAGTCCTCGTTCACGAGAGGTTGACCCTTTGACATTTTTCTCTTGCAAACGCTGCAACACCACGTCGACTAAAAATACGAAAGAAAGACATGAGCAAAGTGGATCAAATGGCAAACTCGCAGTTTTAGAGGTGCATTTTTTTTTCGAAATTTCGAAACGATTATCATCGTCGAAACGAAGATCAAAGTGACTAACGTGAAGTTGGGTGCTTCGAGGGAGTCGTTTTTCACGATAAAAGTCTCGGCGAAAGATGTACGGTGAAACGTCACGTACGGGGGCGATAATTTTGCCGCGGATATAACGTTCGCGGACCCGTGCGAGACGCACGCACCTTTGCAGAGAGCGAACGACGAGATAAAAGTTGGATCGTTTGCGCCATTTCTGTTATTGCGTTTCGGGGAGTCGTCGCGAGGGTGAGAGACGGAAACGCGAGTGATACAGAGATTAGGCGCGTGACGAAAGAGAGCTCGTGGTGAGCAACGTCCTGCGCGAGAGGGATCAAAAAGGGACCAGCGTGTTTCGCGAGATAAAGGCACTATGGAGAAGGAGAGCGAGGAGAGTATGGATTGATTGGGAAAATCAAGAAAAATGGATGAAAGATCGTGGAGAGAAATTCACGCTCGATTTTTCAGAGCTAATCCATCGTCACACTGCTGTCCGCACGTATTAAATAACACAGACACTGTGATGAATGAAAAAATAAACCAAGTGAGAAAAAAAAAACAGTGCCAGGATCGGAAAAAATAACGAATTGCGAAAATCACCAACGGCGAAGAATCGAACGGACGTTATTGCGCGAACAATCGGCATAAAAGACGAAACGTTTCGAGCGTCTGTATACTTTGTACAACGAGGTAGATTTTCCAATCTTTCCGCGGAAATTTCTTTCCTCCCGCGGCTTAAATTTATGAAAATACGGCGGAAGGGCGGGGGCATAAGGAACGGGCACACGAACAGCGTGTAGCCTAGGATAATATGGAAATAGACGAGATATATTTGCTTCTGCATTACAAAAGTACAAGATGAGCGAGAAAGCCGCGGGCAGCTTTTGTATCCTTGCGGGCTTAAACGCAAACTTTAAAATATCTCTTTGGGAATATACAATGAGAGAGGGGGGGGGGGGGGGAGAAGAAGAGGCGATGCAGAGTACGAGATAACGTATGTGAGATCGAGGGAGAAAAAAGTCCCGGCAAACCCGTTAAGCGTATCCCTGGGGCGAACGAACTTCCCAACTTGGTCCAGCGTGAGAGGGAAGATTTTTTTTTTTTTTCATCCCTCCTTTCTCATTCATCCCCCGTTACCGTTTTGCCACTCTTGGCTGGAACGCCAAGAGGAGCGAAGAAGAATCGTGTTTTTCATCCGCCCGCGGTGGAAAAAAGACTCCCGAGTTTTTAATCAGACTTTGCGGTTGGATGAACCGAAAATGGCTGTGCAAATGATGTATGCATTCGTAATACACTCGTATTCGCGGTTGGTCTACGGTTTTCGAGTATATTTCTGGAAATTGGAAGGCCATTCTCGCCAATCTTTGTTCGACTTTAAATTGATTTTGCCGAATGCGAGATATTTGAAGGATTTTTGTTTAGGACCCCTAGATTTTTTTTTTTTGTTGAAAGGAGGATTATTAACTCTTGATGTACTTTTCTACAACGACGAGTGTTTTTTTTGTTGAAAGGAGGATTATTAACTCTTGATGTACTTTTTTACAACGACGAGTGTTTTCGTGAAGCTTCGATCATCGTTGGTCTACGGTTTTCGAGTATATTTCCGGAAATTCGAATGAACTCTCAATTATTAATTAACTCTTGATATTCTTTTTTACAACAAGTATTTTCGCGAAGCTTGGATCATCGTTGGTCTACGGTTTTGGAGTATATTTCCGGAAATTCGAACGCTACACTCGCCAATCTTTGTTCGACTTTAAATTGATTTTGCCGAATGCGAGATATTTGAAGGATTTTTGTTTAGGACCCCTAGTTTTTTTGTTTTGTTGAAACGAAGGATTATTAACTCTCGATGTACTTTTTTACATCGACAAGTGTTTTCGCGAAGCTTAGATCATCGCTGGTCTACGGTTTTCGAGTATATTTCTCGAAATTCGAATGAACTCTCAATTATTAATTAACTCTTGATATACTTTTTTACAACGACGAGTGTTTTGGCGAAGCTTCGATCATCGCTGGTCTACGGTTTTCGAGTATATTTCCGGAAATTCGAATGAACTCTCAATTATTAATTAACTCTTGATATACTTTTTTACAAGTATTTTCGGGAAACTTGGATCATCGTTGGTCTACGGTTTTGGAGTATATTTCCGGAAATTCGAACGCCACACTCGCCAATCTTTGTTCGACTTTAAATTGATTTTGCCAAATGCGAGATATCTGAAGGATTTTTTTTACGACCCCTAGTTTTTTTTTTTCAAGGATTATTAACTCTCGATATACTTTTTTACATCGACAAGTGTTTTCGCAAAGCTTAGATCATCGTTGGTCTACGGTTTTCGAGTATATTTCCGGAAATTCGCCACACTCGCCAATCTTTGTTCGACTTTAAATTGATTTAGCCAAATGCGAGATATCCGAAGGATTTTTTTTACGACCCCTAGTTTTTTTTTTTTTCAAGGATTATTAACTCTCGATATACTTTTTTACAACGACAAGTGTTTTCGCAAAGCTTCCATAATCGTGGGGAGCAAATTGAATAACCGCGTAACGAGCGACTCACCGGATCATCCGAGTCGGGTTTCGTCGAGTAGGCGCAATCCTCGCAAACCTTGTAATGACACTCGTAGCACGTCCTCGAGAAATCCTCGGGCTTGAAGGACTTTAGACATATCCTGCAGGCGCCCTCGCGACTCGCCGGTTTGCCGGGTTCCGGTTTCCTGTTGGCACACGAAAGAAAAGAGAGGGAAGAAAAAACACAAGGAACCGGAAGTAACGGATTATTACGCGCGAATTATGAAATCCGTTTGTCCCGGTGTTGATAAATCATAGAGGGCGCTACAGAGGCATACGAGGGAAAAAAAAAAACGAAATCCATCGCGGAGAGTGCGCGGTCGGCGCGTTTGATCGTTCTGGACTCGAGGAGCGTCGAAGAAAAGAGGAAAACGCGAAATGGAGGTAAAAAAAGCTTATGGCAGAGAGGAAATGAATTTCCGGTCCGGCGTTTGATGAAAGAAAAAAGTAAACCAGCGGCAATTGCCCGATTCCCTTTTCCGCCGCGATAACGTATTGCTCCGCGCGCGGGAATCTAGTAACGAGCTTTTGTTTAACGAGAAACGTCGAGATGACCCTGTCGGGACTAGTGACGGATATATCAGCAAATGGGATGAGAGAAAACCATGTAAATATACTGTGGGCTGTGACGTTATGTATGGAGAAGGAAAATTTCATGTTGCCACTGTCAGCATGACAGAGAAAAACGAGCGCGGTGGTACACACGGAATCGACAAATTTTTGCAACCACGTTCCATGTATAAATCAATCTGCAGGCTTTAATGAATGTTTCCAATATCCCCGGTGTCTCTCTCGCGTGTATCGGGAAAAACGGAGTAAATAACGGGCTCGGAAAGTTTTGCGGCTTATGCGCGCGGGCGTGGAACGCGAAAACCCTCTCCGGTGTAAAACGACGCTGATGCGACGTTTGAAAAGTACGAAAAAGTACGTAAAATTGTTTGCGATCCTCTGCCGAGTGTGTTTCGTCGGAATATTCGAATTTATGGATGATTCCTCGCGTGAAGAGCGATTTAGATTCAATTTCGGAATTCAATTGTGCGAAGGAAAATATGAGGATCGCGTCTGAGGCGCAAAAGTGGCGTTTGAAAAACAACTTACGGTTTTGGCGGCTCGATGACGAGTATCTCCTCCTTTGGCTGAATATCCTCGACGGGCGTGATCTTCGCTGGGGATAATTTCGCAACTGCAATGAAAAATCAATGAAATTTTTCGACGTTCCGTCCCTTTATTCGTCTCCTTAAATAGTCGGTGAAAAATAAAAAATCGGAAATTGAGATGGAAATAAGTCTAAGACAAGCGAGAATTTTTCCAGCGCCAGTTCGCGCTGGAGGACGACGCAAAAACTCGGTCAAGATCAAAAGAGACGTCGAGAACGATTAAGATGAGACCGAGAAGAATAAAAGTTCGACACGATTAAACTTTTTGAAAAATTGCCTTCCCATCGTATCACCCTTTCCCGGGTGATTAAGGTAATCCCACAGTGTCGTGCGATTTCATACTCCCAAGGTCACTCGACTTTTTCCTTGTCAATCTTTCCTTCGATAGCAAAAAATTGGAAATTGCGCGCAAACGCGAAAATCATGAAAAATGTGTTCAGAAAACGCGATATTTTATTGAAATTAAATCGTACTTGGTAGAATCGTGATTATCAATTGTCTCGGAAGGGGAAACTGATCCCAGCGGTAGTGGATAGATTCTATTAGTACGTACATACAATTGGAGAAACGATGGAATGGATAATACGGTAATATGGTATACGGTACGCCATGAGAGACCCATCCAAATCGGAGATTGGTGTGACGCGATTGACAGTGTGTATAGAAAGCTCACAGTGATAGAGGCTCGCTTTGATCAGACGAGGCATCGTCGATTTGTACGGCGGAACGTCAATAGCTAAACTCTTGTGGGTGTATATATAGGGTGTCCCAAAAAATCGGTACTCATAATTCAAAGCGAGATTCAGAATGAAGATCCAAGTCGAAATGTCTCTTTGTACTTTTTTCATACGCTCAAAATCCACCGAGTTATCCGTGGCCAAAGTTTGATCCTATCAGAGGCCCAATTTTGTTGATGAATGATTCAACGAGAATTCCGGACGTTGATGATGCTGTGAATTAAGGTAGTTCTATCGTTGGATTCAAATCGAGAAATTGTTTTGCAGTTTTTCTCACATACAGAATGGTTCGCGGGCTTCGGTTAAATAAGAAAAGTTGTTGCAAATCGACCAAAGAACAGCATACTCCAAATTCACAGTCATCCCAGGAGATATGTGCTTGCTCTATAATTACAAAAATTGCGAAAAAAATTTTCTTAAGATTTTTTTGGAAAACTCGAGAAATCTTCTTTGATGTTGCATAAAAATGTATGCAAAGTTTTAGAAGGCTTCACCACGTAGAAGCCAAGATATTCATTGATGAAAATGCAACTTTTAACACGCGCTCTTACGAGAGACTACCGAAAATTGTGATTTTTACCAATAAATATCTCAACTTCCACGTGGTAAAACCTTCCAAAATTTATTACACACGTATATATGACATCAAAGAATACGTAAGGTAGTTCTATCGTTAGATTCAAATCGAGAAATTGTTTTGCAGTTTTTCTCACATACAAAATGGTTCGCGGGCTTCGGTTAAATAAGAAAAGTTGTTGCAAATCGACTAAAGAACAGCATACTCCAAATTCACGGTCATCCCAGGTGATATGTGCTTGTTCTATAATTACAAAAATTGCGAAAAAAATTTTCTTAAGATTTTTTTGGAAAACTCGAGAAATCTTCTTTGATGTTGCATAAAAATGTATGCAAAGTTTTAGAAGGCTTCACCACGTAGAAGCCAAGATATTCATTGATGAAAATGCAACTTTTAACACGCGCTCTTACGAGAGACTACCGAAAATTGTGATTTTTACCAATAAATATCTCAACTTCCACGTGGTAAAACCTTCCAAAATTTATTACACACGTATATATGACATCAAAGAATACGTATTCAAATTTTCAACAAAATCTTAAGAAAACGATAAAACGATAGAACTACCTTAATGCGGAATATTTTCTCGAATCAGATTCGGACGATTCCCCAAAGTGCTGTAAATACGAAAAATGAGGGAGAATTTTGCAGACATGTGGCGTGGATTTAAGGAGTTTAAAAAATTGTTGATTGTCGAAACGAAATGTTTGTATCGTCTCGACGATGAAGGAGAATCGAGAACAAGAGGGAGAGGAGAGAGCGAGGCGAGAGCTGCGTATTATCAATCATTTCATGGGTAACACAAACGCAGGGATAATTATAGTCTCTGTTTACGTGACAGGGGCGAGTAAATCGTCTCCTGTAATCCAATTGGGATAGAAAACTGTCGACGGCTCGCATATCCTCCCCTGAATTCGTAATTATTTTCCGCGTACTCGACAGTCCCCGCCTATTCAGTT
This sequence comes from Heteropelma amictum, assembly GCA_959613375.1. Classification (NCBI taxonomy): domain Eukaryota; kingdom Metazoa; phylum Arthropoda; class Insecta; order Hymenoptera; family Ichneumonidae; genus Heteropelma; species Heteropelma amictum. Next base: position 14,700,602 of record OY390724.1, read on the forward strand.
ATTAATTGTCGATCGACAAGGAACAAACGAATTGCCCATCCCAGTCGGTATCAAGGAAGAGTCCCGTATCGCTTAATCATGCACGAAGCAATTGTCGATGTAATTGAATGTCGATTATCGATTAATATCGCTGAAAAAAAACAATCAGGAGAAAAATTTGACAATATCCGGAAAGGAAAAAGTTCGCCTTTGAGCAAATTCAGTAACAAAAAAAAACATTTACTGCTCTAGAATCGTTGAAAACAAATAAGAATTTATGAAGGATGAAGCTGGGTGGAAAAATTGAAAAAAGAAAATAAAGAAATACTGAAATATGCCCCAAGAGAGACGGAGCGAAGGAGAGGAGGGAAAGGCACGTACAAGGATAATCTCCCGCGTCCACCAACGGATTCATTTATCGAACTACCGATTTTAATTATCATAAATTTGTTATTCAATGTGCGAGCACGTTATTACAGCCAGCGGCGGTGGGTCCAATCCTGTGCGGTAATAATGAAAAAACGAAAAAATACACGCGATTAACGATCGCCAGAGCCGAGAGTAATTAAATCCATTTACGATACAGCTGTATCTGTAATTGATTCTTTGAAATGAATATTTATTAATTAATTAGAGGAATCAATAAAACTCAACGACCGAGTATAATCGAGCGGGGGGCGGGTTGCGATTCAAAATTAAATGAAATGAAACCAGAGGGAAAAAAACTCTTCCCCGCGAAGAATACTCGACTTGTCGAAGGTAAATCAAAGTTTTCGATCATTTTTTTTTTCATCCTCCACGCCGTGCCCCCTTCGCTCCGTGGGCACTCCTGGAGCAACTAGACTTTAATATCGAAGTTACTTTTTCCCGTCGCTGCTGCTTTTTTTTCGTTTTTTTATTTTTAAAAAATGTATACATATTCCCCTACGATTTTCCTTCGATCTTTCTCTCCGTCCTTCGTCGTCTCGCCGTTGTGCCGAATGAGAAAAAGTACACGAAGCTCAGCGTTTCGATATCCGAAATGATTCGTGCTGCTTTCGCCATTTTCGCTCATTTTCCATGGAGAAATCACGGCGGAACGCGAACGGAAGCTGCGCGTGTTTCGTTCGTTGGTTTTTTCGCGCGAATTACGGGACACGACGTTTGGCAAATGAAAATTGGATGGAAATACACCGCGTTTAAATCATTTTACGAGATGGACGTGCGCGAACGTTCGAGTGCAAAAAGGTCGCGATGATATCGCGGTATTGCGTCATGGAGAAAGACGGCGTTTTACGAGCGACAAAGTCTGATGGGGTCGAAGGAGCAAAGAACAAAAGGAAGAGAACGAATTAGATATCGGTCCGCCAGCAGCAGCATGTGCCTCCTGAAACCCCAGGGTGCTATCCGCGCTTATACATCGAGACCCTCTGGATTCTCCTTGTTTTTTCTTGTCGTTTTTTTCGCTTTCCTTGAGGCCATTACACCCCAGCCAGGACGGAACGAGTCGGGCGTGTGGTACGCCGTATAACCTGAGGGTATGATAGGGGTGCTAATTGGGACGTGGGCTACGGAGCAAGGCAAAAAAAACAAAGTGGGAATTAGTCGTATATCCAAACAACGTGAAAATGTGTATTTTATTCCGCGGTATCCGAAGTAACGCACGCAGTCACAATTGGCGAGAAATCGACGCAATCTTCTTCCTCTAAGACGATTATGAAACTCGTAGCTTGCGATTTTCGTTACATCGAAAAGGGACGAATGTTTTTTCGAAATATGAGCGAAATAAAGAAAGATCTTTATTGATCGTCGAAAGATTCTTGGGAGTCGAAGTTTATCCTAGCTCTCGAGAAATTTATGTTTCTTTGATAGTTTTTTTTAAATCTTAAATTTACCGATAAATGATAAATTGTCGTTATCCATCGAGATTCGAGAGTAATTCTCCTTCTCCCTCATCGTGTATCTAAAAGTATAAATAACGGTCATTTCTCGGGGTCGTAGGTCGAGGAGAACGAAGGGAGAGAACGAAGTGACTTTTGCCATTTATCGGAGCATTTTTTTTCAACTCCCACCGGTGCAGTAATCAAATGAGGAAAAATGCTGCTATCCGCGTTCGACGTTATTTTCGCTCGACGCGAGAAATCGATATTGCCCGACGTTCGATTCGGAATTTATATCTTTACGACGCGGAAACGTTGGAATATTTTATAAATCGAGCTTTACCGAAACTCCCAACGTCTGCGAGTGTTTTTTGTCGAAAAGACCGGAATGACACGTCGGTTAAACGAATCCTAATTGAAGCACACGAAGTATCGATGCAGGAGTGCTCTCGTACATTTTTCTCGATGATAATTCGAAATGTATGGATGCAAAACGACGTCAAGGGAGGGTGGGGGAAGCAAAAGGGACAGAGTACACTGAATAACGAGGCGAGACGATTAGGGACGAGTTTGCACTGTTTGAAAATGGTTATTACGAAGGTCAAGACGCGCGAAACGCGGTTTCTCTCGATCTTGCTGAGCTCGGCGGATAAAAGGTAGAATCTTGATTGAAAAATCTGTCGGACGTTGGAGGGAAGGGAGGAGAAAAAAAAGGGTGGAAAAAACGGATGAATAGTCGGATATTCATTCATCAAGCGCGTATAAGAAATGAAGGAGAAAGGATGTAAAAAAAAGGAAGGATAAAGTCTCGATGAATGGTTGGCGAGCATTGTCGGAATAAAGAATATCATTTGCGAAGATCCGCGATAAAATCCCGCATAATTTAAGAAACTTGAGGTCCGCCGGCCATTATTCTCGTACGAGGTGGATGGAAAAATGATTGAGATACGATCTGTTCGCGATGGACCGGCGATCGCGATTATTCCCATTTTGTTTCCCTCTCGTTCGTAACACGAGCCGTTTATTCCGTCGAAAACCAAAAAGTATGACGAATAGCCTCGGGAGAAACATTCTTTTTCGCTCTTTTTCGAATATCAACGGGAAATATTACACCGCGATTACAAATGACCTCCCATGGGAGGAAAATGAATTTTTCCGAGTGCGAGAATTTCCGCAAAAATATATTTCCTCGATGTTATTTACCGGCGAAATTCGTTGTGCAAACATCCGCGCTTGGCAAAATATCGCATAGTTGCGGAAAATGAGAGCACGATTTTCGGAAAAACCCGCGACGATTTGTCTGTTTTCAAAAGTTGCAAAGTCAAAAAGGTACCACAAAATCGATATTTTCGATGCGTTCGACGATGGAGATACGATCTGTTCGCGATGGACCGGCGGTCGCGATTATTCCCATTTTGTTTCCCTCTCGTTCGTAACACGAGCCGTTTATTCCGTCGAAAACCGAAAAGTATGACGAATAGCCTCGGGAGAAACATTCTCTTTCGCTCTTTTTCGAATATCAATTGGAAATATTACACCGCGATTACAAATGACCTCCCATGGGAGGAAAATGAATTTTTCCGAGTGCGAGAATTTCCGCAAAAATATATTTCCTCGATGTTATTTACCGGCGAAATTCGTTGTGCAAATATCCGCGCTTGACAAAATATCGCATAGTTGCGGAAAATGAGAGCACGATTTTCGGAAAAACCCGCGACGATTTGTCTGTTTTCAAAAGTTGCAAAGTCAAAAAGGTACCACAAAATCGATATTTTCGATGCGTTCGACGATGGAGATACGATCTGTTCGCGATGGACCGGCGGTCGCGATTATTCCCATTTTGTTTCCCTCCCGTTCGCAACACGAGCCGTTTATTCTGTCGAAAACCAAAAAGTATGACGAATAGCCTCGGGAGAAACATTCTCTTTCGCTCTTTTTCGAATATCAACGGGAAATATTACACCGCGATTACAAATGACCTCCCATGGGAGGAAAATGAATTTTTCCGAGTGCGAGAATTCCCGCAAAAATATATTTCCTCGATGTTATTTACCGGCGAAATTCGTTGTGCAAACATCCGCGCTTGGCAAAATATCGCATAGTTGCGGAAAATGAGAGCACGATTTTTGGAAAAACCCGCGACGATTTGTCTGTTTTCAAAAGTTGCAAAGTCAAAAAGGTACCACAAAATCGATATTTCCGATGCGTTCGACGATGGAGATACGATCTGTTCGCGATGGACCGGCGATCGCGATTATTCCCGTTTTGTTTCCCTCTCGTTCGTAACACGAGCCGTTTATTCCGTCGAAAACCAAAAAGTATGACGAATAGCCTCGGGAGAAACATTCTCTTTCGCTCTTTTTCGAATATCAATTGGAAATATTACACCGCGATTACAAATGACCTCCCATGGGAGGAAAATGAATTTTTCCGATTGCGAGAATTCCCGCAAAAATATATTTCCTCGATGTTATTTACCGGCGAAATTCGTTGTGCAAATATCCGCGCTTGACAAAATATCGCATAGTTGCGGAAAATGAGAGCACGATTTTTGGAAAAACCCGCGACGATTTGTCTGTTTTCAAAAGTTGCAAAGTCAAAAAGGTACCACAAAATCGATATTTTCGATGCGTTCGACGATGGAGATACGATCTGTTGGCGATGGACCGGCGGTCGCGATTATTCCCATTTTGTTTCCCTCTCGTTCGTAACACGAGCCGTTTATTCCGTCGAAAACCGAAAAGTATGACGAATAGCCTCGGGAGAAACATTCTCTTTCGCTCTTTTTCGAATATCAATGGGAAATATTACACCGCGATTACAAATGACCTCCCATGGGAGGAAAATGAATTTTTCCGAGTGCGAGAATTTCCGCAAAAATATATTTCCTCGATGTTATTTACCGGCGAAATTCGTTGTGCAAATATCCGCGCTTGACAAAATATCGCATAGTTGCGGAAAATGAGAGGACGATTTTTGGAAAAACCCGCGACGATTTGTCCATTTTCAAAAGTTGCAAAGTCAAAAAGGTACCACAAAATCGATATTTCCGTCGAGTTCAACGATGGTAGATTTGTTCGTACGAAGGAAGCGTTTTATCGGCATGCAAAGCAGGGAAAAAAGCTCACCGTTTCCCGTGGCATTCATCAATCCAGTGCCCAGTTGGCGCAACTTGCTGAACGTGGTGCCTCCGTCATCGGGCGTCACGGAGCCGGCGTTGCCTGACGCTTCCGTCTGCGTCACCATCTGTTTTTTTTTTTTCAAACAAAAAAAGATCATCAGCATCAAAATCAAACTGCTCGAAGAGCCGAAAAAAACCCCCCTAGCTCTGAATTATTATTCTAGCGATGTCTGGTCAAAAAAAAAAGGTCCCCAAGAATTATCCTTACGCTCACAATTCCGAGTGATCGGGAAAGTGTCCATAAGCGTGCGGCAACAACGACCGAGTCAACCACCTTAATCGGGTACAAGTCAAACATTCAAGGTCACGCGACAAAAACGTCCGAGTCCGTCCAAGCTCAAGAGGGTCGAAGCTCGCATTTATTCTCCATATATTCCGTTAGCGACGAGAGGGAGGGAAAGAAAAAGCTCAAACCGGTCAATCAACACCTCCAGTGATTGCCACATTTCGCTCGTACGTCAACGAGAATTTTAAAAGATCGTTAATCGAGAAGACATCGCTCACAGGGTACGTGTCGCTGCTTCACCAAAACCTCCCTCCTTCGCGAACCGTTTCATCCCCGTCGCATCAAATGCTCGCCCGACCTTGCCTACCAAGGCGGGAGGACCCGGAAAAAGTCTTCAAACGTTTCCGGCGAGCGGGAAACGAGCCAGACCGAAGGCAATTTCGTCTAATCAAGATGTAAATTTTAAAGCATCTGGCTCGTAGCCAACTGCAAGCTCGCGAGCTGTTCAAAGGCTGGACAGGGTGTTTTTCTGCAAAAGGGGGGAGGAGAGGGTATCTCCCACGTGTACCCTAAACTTTTTTCATGATTTCTACCGGCATTGCACTCGGGCGTGTGTTTCATCGAGTCGTCCAGCTTCGGGACGTTCCCACTCCCTCTCGGTTCGTTTTTCAACCTGGTTTCGTCTGTTTTCGTGTGTCTCCACGATCCTGGCGCATGTGCATTGTCCTTGCCCGAGGCATTAAAACTCAGTTTCCGAACACATAACTCTCCGACGATACGGTATATTATTCGTCAGAGGGGAATGCGAAGTAGCTCAAGGCTCGCGGGCCCACGAGTGTATTTCTCGTCTCGGTGTCCAGCGAGCGACAATGTCAGAGTGGGATTGGGAGACAAACGGCGTAGGAGAGCTTCGGGGGCAAGAGATACGGTCGCAAGACCGGCGCAATGGACATTTCTCGGTCGCTCTTGATTTGGAAGGGTTCCAGGAATCCCAGACGCGGATCCCTTTGCCGCATACTCCGGATACGATAGCGTATTTATCATCGACGGTATTACACTCGCGTACAAACATCCACCGGCTTTTATCTCCCGTCACGCGATCGCGACGTTCCAAGTTGATCGTCTTTGCTCGCGAAACATCGTGTGTCATAGCCAGTACACTGAGAAAAATAGTTTGGTTCCATCAACCAAATAGCGTATAGTAGCATAATTTTCTCTTTGAAACTATCAAATTTTTGTGTATTTCAACAAGTACATTTGTTCGACTTAATAAAACAGTTATAATTGATTTGCCTTAGTTATTTCAAACAAATTCTTTTTTAAGTGTAAATTGCAAAGAAACATTTTATTAGATTCAAACAAAAGTGATATTTCTATTCACAAGTTTTGCAAGTATCATCTACTGAACTACCTATTTCATTTAAATAAATGCTTTATTAGACTATGTAGTACTCCATTCATCAAGGATTTCGTTGTGTCAAAGAATTATTCATTTGTTTCAAATAAATCGTTTGGTAGGAGAAAAAACACGTCATAGACAGTGTCATAGCGACACTTTCTCAATAACGACATAGCAACGCGGTATTAGTAACGACATAGCGAGACATAGCAATCCAAAAAGTGTCGTTAAATGGAATTTTATTCAAGTCAAGTAGGTCTCTTTTTTTATAAATGAATTGCGGTCGATGAAAACATTTATTTGGCGTAGAGAAACAGTTTCATTAAAAATCATTCAAACGTTTAGTATCGTCGAGATATAATGAATTTATTTGTTGGAAGCAAACAAATTATTTCACTGAAAGTCTAACAAAAGTTTGGTATCCCAAGATACAACCAAATCTTTTTTCTCAGTGTACAAACGAGAGCCAGGAAAAACGATGGACTTGGAAATTAATCGCTCTAATGACGAGAAGGAACAGGTTCGAAACGACTTTTGATGGAACATTGATTTTCCGTAGTAACTCGCGACGAGGAATGAAAAATTGCGCAATGTACCATCACCGCACGTGTACCGCGAGGAAAAAGCGCACTTCCGATGTGACATTTTTTTCGCGCCAAAGTAGGGATAACAGCATCCCGTATGGATTCAATCGAAGATTTTGATGGGAGAGAAAGGGTGGTTTGCAATTTCCTGCGGTTTTGGAATATCGCCTCTCGCTCGATATAGGAATAAACGTATATTGCCTTGCCCGACTGTACTTTATACACCCTTCCATTTCCAGTCACGTGTACGAAATATCGCGAAATTCACTCGTACCCTGAAAGGACACTCGATGCGTTCGATGTACATAATCGCGTGTACATATATGTACAGACAGCTCGCGATGAGTTGCACATAGACGTAAGCTCACGTATTACATGCCTCGTATTATTCATACGCGTGCACTCGAGTATCATTCGAGCATCGATGGCTGGTACGTGAAGCGCGAGTAATTTCTCGTAAATAAAATTACGAGTGACTTGAAACGGCCACCTGCGCATTCGCTGATCCTTTACGATACACTTTATTGATGGAAAAAAACTGATTATCATTCACGACGGCAAGAAAAACCTGGCGAATGGTCCTTTTACCCTTTTCTTTAAAAAACAAAAAAAAACAGAACATTTTTTGACGCTCCAAAAAGTTGCACGAGCATTCCGCTGGCAGTCGTCGATTGAACGAGGATAAAGCGGGAGATATCGTCGCAAATCACGGGTTGATTAAGGGGATATTATGATGGAGGGGAAGAATGGAAAAGTTGATGAAACTTCGAGATGGACTATGAATTAAGGGTGAATCGAGACGAACGAAAGCAAAAAAACGCCGCTGGCGGAGAAATAAGTGTAACGAATGTGGAAGTCGGGATCGATGTAAAATGGATTTTCAGTCGGTTTTTCGGAGGACCAATGGGAAAGCTTTTGCGCGGATGTGGGGGGTATCTGGGCTGGAGAGTCGATGTTTCTTGCGTGAAAATCGCATGGATTACGCCCTTTCGGTTCGAGTGTCGAGCCGGCCATCGAAAGAGGTAGTTTAGAAAGCATCTTGGACACACCACCGGGACCAAGATCACGTTTTTCCAACGAGATCGTGATCCGACTTGCCGACGTCGTATTTCAGCTTTGTTTTTCTCCTCTCCTCCTCGAGACCTCCCTTGCTTTTTCTCTTTCCATGAAAGGTCGGGGAATGCGAGGAAGGCATAAAGGCAGAAGGCTCTTCGTGCTCGTCGCAGCATCCCTTTTATCGCACATGTATACAGAGCATCCTCCGCACACTTCACTTCTCAATCGCGAAATTCTCTCGCGTCTGCAGCATCGATGAGCCTCCTCTCCTCCCTCGCTCTCTCCCACACCCTCATCTCCTTGTATATCGCCGAAGTAAATGAGGGAGGGCGGCGGTAAAAAGCGGCACGTGGATATTATTGAAAAGTTCGTGCAAACGAGCTCTCATATATTTCGACGGTGCGAAAATTCAATTCCGTCCTATAAATCGATTTTTATTACACCTTCTTCGATCATCATCGAAATTCATCCGACATCTCATTCGAATCTTTTCCCTCCGATATTATCAATTCTACCAACGCGAGTCGTCAAATTTTCCGTACGAAATGACCTTGAATCCAACAACTTTCACAAAATTATCAACAACTTGGATATCCGATTGGATTTTCGAGAATTATTTCGCGATTGAATAATTCGATCGATATCGCGAATCGTTACTTTACGATATTATGATTAGATTGATGAAAAACGTCGCAGTACTTTGCAAAAAAGTATGTCAAATTTTGTACGAATTTTTTTTCGTCCAAGATCGAAACCCTCGCTGTTGAAAATATCTCATCGTTGTTCGACGTCGGCGAACGAGCTTTTGTCAAATTTTCCGTACAAAGTGACCTTGAATCCAACAGCTTTCACAAAATCATCAACAACTTGGTTATCCGATTGGATTTTTGAGAATTATTTCGCCATTGAATAATTCGATCGATGTCGTGAATCGTTACCTTACGATATTATGATTAGATTGATGAAAAACGTCGCAGTACTTTGCAAAAAAGTATGTCAAATTTTGTACGAATTTTTGTTCGTCCAAGATCGAAACCCTCGCTGTTGAAAATATCTCATCGTTGTTTGACGTCGGCGAACGAGCTTTCGTCAAATTTTCCGTACAAAGTGACCTTGAATCCAACAACTTTCACAAAATTATCAACAACTTGGATATCCGATTGGATTTTCGAGAATTATTTCGCGATTGAATAATTCGATCGATATCGTGAATCGTTACTTTACGATATTATGATTAGATTGATGAAAAACGTCGCAGTACTTTGCAAAAAAGTATGTCAAATTTTGTACGAATTTTTTTTCGTCCAAGATCGAAACCCTCGCTGTTGAAAATACCTCATCGTTGTTTGACGTCGGCGAACGAGCTTTCGTCAAATTTTCCGTACGAAATGACCTTGAATCCAACAACTTTCACAAAATTATCAACAACTTGGATATCCGATTGGATTTTCGAGAATTATTTCGCGATTGAATAATTCGATCGATATCGCGAATCGTTACTTTACGATGTTATGATTAGATTGATGAAAAACGTCGCAGTACTTTGCAAAAAAGTATGTCAAATTTTGTACGAATTTTTTTTCGTCCAAGACCGAAACCCTCGCTGTTGAAAATATCTCATCGTTGTTTGACGTCGGCGAACGACGCCTTGTGTACGTGCGTGACCCGCTGACAATACGAATTTCCATTTAATGACGGAATATAGAAGCGACTCGCATCTGAGAATGAAGATCGCTCTCTCGGCAATATCGAGTGGTGAACCGATGCACTGACGAGCCGATTGATAGGTCCTCTATTCGGAGGAGAATCGCGAACCGACACCGTGTATGCACTCAATGTACCTACTGCGATCTTCATACATGTATATATACATATTTAGAAAATGGATCGATGAACAATGCGGTAGCTGTGTGCGATGCCTGTGGCCGAGATAGCCCCCCCCCCCCCCCCGCCCTCTTCACGACCGCCCCGACCTTCGATTAACATTTTACCATTCACCCTGAGGATTCTATCGCTCGAGATAAAATTATAATCCTGTCCGACGAAATAAAAATGCGACGATTTTGATATTTTTCCTCAAGAATACGTGAAAAAAATGCAGCCTCGAACGTCCAATCTCGCGCTAACGAGCAAACTACGAATGAACAAATCCGCCGCGATTTCCCCCCCGTTTTTTTTTGAAAATGCCTTTTTTATCGTCTCATACGTTTTGAAATGATCGTTGATCGAAAAGATGAGTGATTTTCATTCAAAACGAATTGTTTCTACGTTTCGTGACAAAGCGAACTCGAACGTGCGAGAGACGATTGGAAAATGTTTCTCTTTGAGATTTATTTCGTTTGTATACGTATCGAAGGCTTGAAACGCGAGTAAAACGGATTCGCGTTTAATAATAACTCTCGACGTTTACGTGTCCGTACTCGTACCGGGATGTGAAAAAAAAAAAAAAAATTGAGAGCTACAAAAAGCCGAAGGGAGCCAAAGAGAGAAGCGAACGATGAATTGATTGTCCCTGCGTTGCCAGCAACGGAAGAGGTGCATTTGCGTTTGTGAGGGCCTTTGCGGTAAAGAGATATTAAAGAGGCAAAGGTGAACATTTGAAGAATTTTGTGTATCGGTTCCACCGGGTTTTTTTCGATTTTTCAAGCCACACGTAACGCGAGATCGAAACAAGGTGTCTCAGATAAAAAAAAAATACAGAAAAATCCTCTTTATGCTGAATTAAAATTGATCATTATGGAAAGAGAAAAAAATTTGGCAACAGATATGATATATATTATTTTTATCGTTCCAGGTATACCTCTTAGGGGTTTTTACATTTTGTCATTGGCTGTTCTCACTCTCATACCTTTTCTACCTTTTTCCTGATCCTTTCCAGCTCTATAAAGTAGTCCCAAATGAGTCCTACTGGTTTGCCCACTAGTGCTTCGCTTATTTTGCTAGCCCTTCCCTCTCCTTCCCCGTCTTTCCCTATCCATCCCTTTATTTGTTCCCTCGTCTCCTCTTTGACTAGACCCCTTCCTCTCATACATTCTATGAGGGCAACAAATACTATTATTATTATTTCGCGAGGCAAGGAAACTTTTTACAAATTTCCGAACGAACTCATGTTTTCTTTAATAATCCCCGACGGAATTCGAAATTTCTAAATGACGAGAGAAACTTTGAGAATGAAATAAACGACCCGGTGAGCGTTGCGAATTTTTTTACATTCTTCCGGATGTAAACAAAGAGCGAGTGAATCTTGGGAGAATGTTTCGATGCTTCGCGACACTTTTCCTTTGGGCAACCCTTGTTTTTTTCGTAATTGTGTTCGTTTCTGTCACGTCTGACAGGAAGGAAGAGCGATTGTGAGAAATTGTGTACGTGTAACAATGTGTACACACAAGCGGAAAAACACACAGACACAGTCGCGAGAGCGTGTAATAAAATCAAGAAAATTTAATTATGTTTACACGCTTAATTATTCTTCCCTCTGCTGTACAGCTGCAAACGTATAGCGCTTTTGAGGAAGATTTTAATTACGCGGCCCAGCGGGATGACGTGGAACCATGGTGGGAAAAAATGATTTTTCGAGGGAAGATAAAAAGTAGGACAATGCGTACGAAAATAATTAAGATCTCCCGACGGTGGAACACACCCGGAGAAATAATCCCTCCTCGCGAGAGGTTCCCCTCCCCTCCGCGACTTTCTTCAACTCGTTCGCTCCGCGTCACCGCCTGTGAAACGTCGTGGACGAGTTAATTGAGATTTTTTTTTCTCATTCGCCAAGGAAAAATGATTACTCCGTCGGTATCGGTGTCTCGACACGGTTGTCACCCGGTTCATGTTTTCCAGAGACTCTCCCTCTCTCTGTCGTGTTTTTTCAACACACCCTCGTCGTTGACGTTTTCCATTTCGTCCTCTGGACTCCGAACTCGAGTTTTCCCATCCTCCGAGCTTCAAACGAGAGTTTTCTCGAGGTGAGGAGAGACGAGATCTCGTCGGCTCGAAGGAAATCGAGTGAGAATACACCGAGAAGACGAACAAGTGCTGCCGGTGGATGAATATTCCGAGGGAAGAATTCGAGTCCGGACACTCGTTTAACCTCGTATATACTCGAGTGGAAACGCGAAAGACCAGCGGCAAATGCCTGAGGTTTCTTCGCGCGCGTGTCTCTCTCCCCAAAGCGCGTACGGTTTGGAGCAGTTTTAAAAGTCCCTCTTCTCGCATCGACCTGTTTTTTCACGAAAAAACACTTTTAGCTCTGCGAGGATTCGGAATGTCGAAGAATCATCGGAGTTCCGCGCGAACGACGCACGCGAGACAAAAAAACAGGCCGTCTCGGACGAGGAATATTTTTTTAAGGTAGTTCTATCGTTTTATCGTTTTCTTAAGATTTTCTTGAAAATTTGAATACGTATTCTTTGATGTCATATATACGTGTGTAATAAATTTTGGAAGGTTTTACCACGTGGAAGTTGAGATATTTGTTGGTAAAAATCACAATTTTCGGTAGTCTCTCGTAAGAGCGCGTGTTAAAAGTTGCATTTTCATCAATGAATATCTTGGCTTCTACGTGGTGAAGCCTTCTAAAACTTTGCATACATTTTTATGCAACATCAAAGAAGATTTCTTGAGTTTTCCAAAAAAATCTTAAGAAAATTTTTTTCGCAATTTTTGTAATTATAGAGCAAGCACATATCACCTGGGATGACCGTGAATTTGGAGTATGCTGTTCTTTAGTCGATTTGCAACAACTTTTCTTATTTAACTGAAGCCCGCGAACCATTTTGTATGTGAGAAAAACTGCAAAACAATTTCTCGATTTGAATCTAACGATAGAACTACCTTAATGATTTTTTTTTTCGAATTATTATTTTTTTTCAATTACTCGAAAAACTAAAGTTCGAAACGCGAAAAGATATGTTTAAATACGTTTTCGATATTTTAGAGGATCGATTTTTCCGAATAAATTTCGGCAATTTTATCGTCGAAACTGTGTATAAACCACCCCGGATTTTCTTCCCACATATGTCGCAGACATCGCCGTTTTAATAACGTTCTTCGGGGGACTTTGTGAAATCGATTATCAACGTCGAGAAAGGGAGGATTGTTTCGCATCGAGAAAGTAATACGCAAATAGCGAGCTGTATCGAATCGCTTTGACAATCGACGAAATCGGGGTGCTCCGGAAACAAGAAGTTTCGTGCGCCAGGAGAGGAGAGAGGATATCGCGCAGTTGAGAGAAATAAAAAGCCCGAGAGGAGCTGGGAAATCAAATAGGGGGCGTAGAGAGTCGACGGGAAAAAAAAGAGATTTGCATACCGTCCTGTAGCGAGATAAAAGTAACAGAGGGAGATGAATAAACAAAGTACAAAAGAAAAATCGAGGAGTTTACGATAGTCGAGCGCGAGAATGATTGAAAGCATCATTTCTAAAGTAGGAAAATAAGAGACAAAAAGCGATGACACAAAAGGGAAATTGGAGCAAAAAAAACAAAGACGAGTGAAAGGAGAGGAGAGAAAAGAAAATACGACGATGAGACGAGGAGCAATGGAGGTTTATTGCGAGGCGTTCTCAAGGGTGCATAAGAGGGTGAGTAATGCACGAGGGTGTTAATAACCGGGTGTAAGGATGAGAAAATGTTTTGGGACGAGTCTCAATGAAAAAGAAAAAAAAACAGCGTACAAAACCCGCGCGTCAAACGGTGTGAGGAAAAACAGTGTGAGCAAAGATGCGAGGGGAAACTGAGATGAAAAGGTGTTTTTCCAACCTCTTCGTAAAGTGAAAAATATGCTTTACGAAGCTGCGAGAATCTAGGTTCGCCGTTCGGACATCCGCAGCATCAACGCGCGCGCTCGGCGCGATGAAACGAGAACGCGGTCACGTTGCTCCGAAATACCAGCGGCGAATCCTTGCAGCTTCCGCGTATAATTAAACATTTTCATACACCCTGCCAAGATATAAATAAATGCGAAACGATCCCTGTTCGTTCGGAGGAATCTCGAGAAGAGCATCGATCGAATTTTACTCGGAGAATTGTATTTTCGTTTCAATCAAACGATGCAAAATTTCAGCTCGATAAAAAAAATGAGAGATCATCCTCTCGCGATGCACCGGCTTGAAACGACGCTAAATCCCTCTCGAACGTTTGAAAAAAATCGCTGAATCCCGTGTAGAAATTTGATCTGGACGTCCCGACTTTAGACCGGGCCCTGGTCTGGATTTCCTTGGTTTGGCCTGGTCTCAGTTTTTAGGTAGGGGCCTGGTAAGGGGCAAATAGGGAAAATCGGGCTATTCTCGTCGATATTTCCATGTCAGAAAATGCTCATGGCCTGGTCGGGATTTCCATGAATACAATTCCGAGTTCCGAGTTATATACATATACTCCCGATATGCTCGCCTTCGTTGCGCCTAACGCGCAACATTCGTTGGTAAGGCAGTGCGACAAGGGAAAAATAGAATTTAAAATATTATCTTGCTTACATTTGAATTTTATGTTTCAATTTATTCCGGGTGCTCTACTTCCTTATTTCCCTACACAAATGTGTATGATTTCATATTAAGTCTCAGGTCGGATTCCAACCGGGCTGTGGCATGGAATGACATTTGAAAACCAAGTAAGGGCCATGGCTGGGCATGGCTATTTCCCGGCTTACTGTTCTGAGCGGGTGCTGATCAGGCCCTGGTCATTTCCCGATTATTTCCCGGTGTATGGAAATCAAACCAGGCCCTGACTTATTACCCGTTACATTGCTAGCCGGATCCCGGCCTGGCTAGCCTGGCTATGCCCCGATATCAAATCGGGAAAGCCAGTACTGGGCCTGACTTGTTCCCGATCAAAATTTCTACACGGGATTTGGGGCAGTTTTTTTCCCCCCGTATCAGCACAAGTGTAGTGATACAGGAGCAGATGCGTGTGTCCTTCTGCTCCGTCTACAAACAGGACAAAACCAAAGGACCCACGCTTTTCTTTTCGCACTCACCTTTTTCATGAAAGACATCATGTTGGTCGGCAACATTTTTCTTCCTTTCCGCCACTGTCCCTCGCACCGATCCTCTTTCTCCTCCTCTTTTGTGTTATCGTGCTCCTTTCTCGTCACCCGTGCTTTTCCGCCGTCCTTTTTCCCTCCTTTAACCTTCTCTCTGGTCTCTGATATGACTTTATCCTCTCATTTGTTCTCCCTTACTTTTGCAACGCGATCAACTTTGTCAGGCTTTTAAAAAGCGTTGTTACTTCGCTTTTTCGTTTTTTTTTTTTTTTCGAAAGAAACAAGAAGAGAAGTAGATGAGTCGCGAGACTCTCGTGGCCAATTTTCCTCCCGAGTTTGTCCTTTTTTCTGCGCTTCTCGTTCGGTGTTAAATTTTGAAACGCGCGTGAAGACAGCGACGAGATGATTTCTCGTCCGGACCACCGTTGCGAATTGCATAAATGCCGGCGATTTTATGGCGATTCGCGCCAAACTTTCTGGCGTTTCCTTCTTTTTCCCCTCGTGCGTTTATCGATCTATCGAAGACCGATACGTTTGAACAGTGATTTTTATTACTGATCGATTCTCGGCTCACATAGCTCCGATAATTCAACGAAGTTGCCGGAATTTCGAGTGCTCGAGCCACCTGGCTCAATTATCTGCAATCGCAGCATCCCTTCAGCCGAGTATTTTTTTTCACTCGCATTTGCAATTTATGCTACACCGTCGCGAGGAATCAGCCGCCAATTCCGAGTCTCTTATCGAATCTGAGAACACACAAAAATAAGAAACGCCCCGTTAGATCGTCCGACGACTCAAATCCTGCTGAAATCTCGCTGTACTTTAACGACTTCTCATCTCAATTTTTAACATTTTTCAGCTAGTCCTTGACGAAATAAATAAAATTCTAATCATTTCGACAACATTTATCGATGCAAGAAACGAGTACGAACGAGAAAAAAACCGTTTTCCAGTCAAACCGGAAGAGTGTGAAGGGTGCCGATGAAAAATTTGCGTGAAAATCGGTTTTTTTATGTAATTGCTTCGTGTTTACAAATTTTTCAAGAATATTCCGAGCTTTTACACGCGACAAATTTTGTTTTCGTTCGCTTTCATTGTTTTCATACACAATTTCTTTTCGACCTCTATGAATCAACGCTAAAACGCAATTAAGTTTGCTACATCATCCGCGGCCTTTGTGCACACAAACGACGTATCGTATGCACGGTCGCACCTTTCGACTTTACCATTATCTTCCTGTGCAACCTATGAATATACATTTTTTCCAATCAACAGAGCTAATTCTTCCGAAAATCTTTTTTTTTCCAAACGTCCATCAGCCCTGCCACCGTTATTTCGATCTGTTTGCGGCGAATATCAACGAACGCCAAAGTTGCGTGCTCGCAAACAAGACTGATGCTTTTTTTCATTTTTTTACGAAAGGAAAAAAAAAACAACATCATTTTGACAGATGTTAATCGTTCTCAGGGGTTTCTCAAACGAAACCCGCGAATTTCGCGCTTAATAATGCGTCATATGTGACACACGATGATGGAGAAAGTCGAGACACGGAGAACAATTATTATTCCTCGATACAAAAATATACAAGGTGTCCCAAAACTGGATACTAATCATTTAACCCTGCGAATTGGGGGTAAAACGCAAAGTTGACTAGTCTTTGAGCTCTTTTTCATCCGACGAATGCCCGTTGAATTATCAATGAATTTAATTCGAAAAATTCCGTCGAGTCAAACTTTGACATTTAATAACTCGTTTGGATTTGGTCGCAGAGAAAAGTACCAGAGGACATTTCGGCTCGGAATTTCACACCGAATGTAGCTTTAAATAATTAGTACCGACTTTTTTGGACACCCTGTGTACAGCAATTTTTTATTGCAAATATATTCGCAATATGACGTGTGTTTATTTCTAGTACCGGTATAGATGACGGATAAAACTTGGCCTGACGGATGAAACTTGGCCGGTCGCCAGTCATCACGTGACTCACGTGAAATTCAAAATCCTGCGTGAATGCCCGTTGAATTATCAATGAATTTAATTCGAAAAATTCCGTCGAGTCCAACTTTGACATTTAATAACTCGTTCGGATTTGGTCGCAGAGAAAAGTACCAGAGGACATTTCGGCTCGGAATTTCACACCGAATGTAGCTTTAAATAATTAGTACCGACTTTTTTGGACACCCTGTATACAGCAACTTTTTATTGCAAATATATTCGCAATATGACGCGTGTTTATTTCTAGTACCGGTATAGATGACGGATAAAACTTGGCCTGACGGATGAAACTTGGCCGGTCGCCAGTCATCACGTGACTCACGTGAAATTCAAAATCCTGCTTGAATGCCCGTTGAATTATCAATGAATTTAATTCGAAAAATTCCGTCGAGTCCAACTTTGACATTTAATAACTCGTTTGGATTTGGTCGCAGAGAAAAGTACCAGAGGACATTTCGGCTCGGAATTTCACACCGAATGTAGCTTCAAATAATTAGTACCGACTTTTTTGGACACCCTGTATACAGCAATTTTTTATTGCAAATATATTCGCAATATGACGCGTGTTTATTTCTAGTACCGGTATAGATGACGGATAAAACTTGGCCTGACGAATAAAACTTGGCCGGTCGCCAGTCATCACGTGACTCAGTCGAAATTCAAAATCCTGCGTTATGTTTGTTGCGTCAAACAAGCGTGTCGCGACTAAAACAAGTTGTAATCGAGTGCACACTCCGACAGTCCATTGGATTATTCATAAGATTTTGTTAACAGGATTGACTCATTTATTTTGATTTTATTCGAGACTCGCTCGCTTTTTTCCCCTCCTCGACTGCACGTTTACACCCTGAGGGTTCCATTTTTTTTTCTCTTCGCTATGACGAGGCAACACTCAATCGATTGAGAGTTCAGCCAAAAAACACACACACACACACGCACACTTTCTTCAGATGGTGGAACTGAGAAAATTCCTTATGGGGCGCATATATCATCGTGTCCTACAAATAAGAAGCCTGTAATATCAATAACTTTGATGCTTATCCGGTTGGAATACCCATAAAATGGTACCGTTGAAAGTGAATCGCTCAAATTTATCGCTATATATACTTTGGAGTAATGCTCTCCGCGGATAAATGAATTTGGAGAATTAAACACGAAATTCAAGGTCAAGCCGATAAATACATCGTTTCACACGAAATTTATGTCGAAACATTAATTACGAGAGATCATTATCATTTTTCACATTCTCCATCCGTTTGACCGAATGGAAAAAATGGAGAGAACTTGTCGTCAGCTTGTTTACGTTTATACGTTTTTGAAAAATACTTCAGACTTTGAACAAAAAATGCGAAAACGACCGCACCTTGTATGAAAGAAAATGAGTTGCTTGAATTCATCGCGAGGATCCATTTTAGCGTTGGATGTAATGACGAAAGCGAAAGGTGGGACGTGAAAAAAAAAAGAATTCTCTACGAGTCGCGCCACAAAGATAGAATTATGTTTTAACCTGCGGTTAGCGAGGCATTTTTCCGCGACGCGATTATGTTCGTTTCCCTTTTTTCGTACTTTCCGTTCGAGCTCTTTTCTCTACAGTTTATCGTGCTTTATCACCAGCGCAGTGACGGGGTGAGTTACAAGAGGATTTATGACTGCTCGAGAAATCGTCCGCCGGAAGAAAATAGTCAGTGATACGCGTAACGAGCCCTCTAATTATCCCCACCGTGTACAAAATGAATTAATCTTGTTGAATTTATGCCGACCTACGTTCCGCGCGCCCGTAGAAAATTTATACACAACGTGTAGCGATGTACGGCCGAAGGCACAAGGACGACAAAAAAACAAGCTCAGCGTCTGAAGCGCATAAATTTTGCAATTATACTTTCCGTTGCCAGCCGAGCGAAGATATAACGAAGATATATTTATTTTGTACAGAGCCGGAAAAAAAACCGCGCGACAACGTTGTGCAGCGTTCGAGAGAACGGGAATTAAAAATTAAAGCGCGTTTAATCGCAAACTGACAAAAAAAATGACCTTGATCGCTTCGTTTCCTGGTTTCGCGTTAAAAAAACGAAAAACACGAAGCAAACGACGATAATTAGCCAAATTCACCGCGAGAGCATCCTTTTTCGAAAACTGAATTTTGGTTTCGTCGATGCCGTCGCTTTTTTTCTCCCGCTACTTCCCGTCGGTTGAGGTGGGTGTGGCGGAGAGAACGGGAATGAAAAATTAAAGCGCGTTTAATCGCAAACTGGAGCAGGAGGAATTTTTGAATGAAATTCTTGCGTGCGAGAGAGATCGAAAAACAAAAAAAAATGACCTTGATCGCTTCGCTCCCTGGTTGACGATCGGGCAAAATGAAAAATCGAAGAATCTGGTTTCGCGTTAAAAAAACGAAAAACACGAAGCAAACGACGATAAAAATAGCCAAATTCACCGCGAGAGCATCCTTTTTCGAAAACTGAATTTTGGTTTCGTCGATGCCGTCGCCTTTTTTCTCCCGCTACTTCCCGTCGTTTGAGGTGGGTGTGGCGGAGAGAAATTGAATTAACTCGACGCAAACTGTGGCTGAAAGACCGAGGACTCTCGACCCGCCGAGTCGATGGATGTCCCGCAAAGCCCCTTGTGCCACAGTCATCCCAAAAACCCCTGGAATATACTCTCGCGTGCCTTTACCTCTCCTCTTGCGCGTGAAGTACGAAAAAAAAGGCCAGCACCAGCAATGTGCCGCTCTACGTGATTTTGAAACCGCCAAAACGACGAAAAAACAAAATAAAAGAATCGCGTCAACGCGCGCGAATAAAATAACCTTGTGGGCGAGCGTAGTTTTTCCCCAAATTGACCACAACGGAATCAAACGCAGAAATTCCTTTATTTTCCAAATCCTCGTCGATATTTTTTTCCCATTCCGGCAAAATCCTTCGTCATTCCGTGCTTTCCTCTGCGGATTGAATCTTTGACCCTCCGAGACGAAAAAAGGCGCAAATTTCGATGCAACCCGAACGACGGATGGAAAAAATCCTTGAACTGCATCACTCGCAGTAACGAGAGTCAGAAAAGCGTTGAAATTCATCGGGCGAATCATTTCTGCCTCCCGATCGACGTTCGACATCAATATTTTTCGTCCTCATACGATCTCATTGAAAGAGAAGCGAAATGAATCGAGAAATCAAAAGCAGAGATTATTTATATACAAAAAGGAAAAATCGCGACGAATGAGAAAGTCCATTTTCGCAACAGACATTCTCAGACTTTGAGCAGCGTCAAAAGCGCACCGAGAGCAAAGTGAGATCGATTCGCGAGGGGTCCCCGCGGAGTGTGCAAAGGAGACGTGCACAGGGAGAAAAAGCTCCGAAGGAAGAAAAGTTATTCGTGCGCAAAGATCGAGAAACGCGACATTTCGCGAGGAAAAATTGTCGAATATCGGAAAGTCGATAATCGAGATTCCTCTCGAGTGAAATAAAAGCCGGAAAATTTGCAAAATTTCCTTAACGTAGTTCTATCGTTTCATTCAAATCGAAAAATTGTTTTTCAGTTTTTCTCACATACAAAATGGTTTGCGGGCTCAAGTTAAATAAGAAAAGTTGTTGCAAATCGACTAAAGAACAGCATACTCCAAATTCAAGGTCATCCCAGGTAAAATGTGCTTGCTGTATAATTACGAAAAATGCGAACATTTTTTTCTTAAGATTTTTTCGAAAAACTGAAGAAAGCTTCTTTGATGTTGCATGAAAATGTGTGCAAAATTTTAGAAAGCTTCACCACGTAGAAACCAAGATATTTATTGATGAAAACGCAACTTTTAGCACGCGCTCTTACGAGAGACTACCGAAAATTGTGATTTTCACCAATAAATATCTCAACTTCCACGTAGTGAAACCGTCCAAAATTTATTACACACGTACACATGACATCAAAGAATATGTATCCGAATTTCCAACGAAATCTAAAGAAAACGATAAAACGATAGAACTACCTTAAACAATTGCACACGTAAAACCTTTAAAAATCCTTCAAAAATCGCTCGCGAACGAAAAAACGAAGCTTCTCTCTAATGAAAAGAGAAAGCCACACGCGGAGATCGTCTTCTGCAAAAAAAGAAACACACACACGTTGCATACGTGTGTAAAGTAAAAATACGAAGAGAAAAAGAAATTCAGCCGCCATCGATTCCCCTGAAATCTATACACGAACATATGTACACATAACCGTACATATGTATAAACAAAAACACGATTTGTGACGCAAAGATGAACCATTAAACGCTATAGTCGTACGAGACGAGGGATCGCGAAGGTCCATCGCAATCGAGACGTGAATTCGCGGCAAAAATAGATCGCGGACGACCGCGACTGCGAATGTCCGCGTTTTTTCCGAGAGACTTTCACACATAAACGTATAAACGACGTTTTGCGGTAAAATAAAAAACGTTTCCGTGCAATGAGCCGCGATCGACGTTATTAATCTTCAATTTCACAAAAAAAATTTTGAGATATATTTCACATCCTTTCGATAATCGGCTTTTTACTCGTCGAATCTCTATGAGGAATCGTCGATTTTTTTCGAGAGTGCAGATCGACGCTGAAGATTCAGGTGTCGTGCGAAGGGAAGAAAAAAAACGAGACGAGAAGGGAGGTGAAAAAAGGGACGGAAAAACAGAGACGGAGAGAGGAAAACGCTTGGAGGCAGGGGTCGGTTAGGAAATGGCTGCCACCTGTAGCTATTGATCGGCAGGGCGAAGCCAAGTGTATTTTCCTCCGGCCTCCCACACACACAAACACACACACACACACACACCCTTCTGTATATGCCCACTCGCGCCGCAAACTCTTGTTTCTCTCGCAACCTCAACGCGGAAAGTAACAAGGACAGCTGCTGGATGGAAACAAAGTTTACGGGGTAGAAACTCGTCAGTCACTCAATTTCCCTCATCCTTCATCGTTTTATCTTACTTTACACCGTTACAAACTCGTCGATCCGTTAATTAGGATAGTAACTTAATTACACGATGTATTACGCAACGCGAGCGTCGTAATACACGATTTTTCGTAACATTCGACGATCCATTTTGATAATCGATTTTTTATAGAAAAAAAATACTTTTTCTTCATACCTCGGTCGAAAGTACGCACTTTCGGCCCGGATTTCGAGGCAGAAAGTTCAAGATTCCTGCATTGGTAAAAAAAACACGCTCGCCCTCTGTGACAGTGGGCGCAAAAACTTTTCCTTCATATCTCGGTCGAAAGTACGTTCTTTCGGCCCTAATATGACAGCGGGAGAGAACAATTTTTGCATCCATAAGACCATCGCGACTGCTGTCAGTCAATTATAATTAACCTTAGTTATTCTATACATAAATAAAGTTCATCATTCAAATATTATCAATGTTTTAATTGCCTCAAATATATATTAAAAATTGCAGTGAATTAAAAAGTGAAAAGGAAAAGTAAGTGTAACTGTAATAAGCGAAGCAAGATGAGTGAAATGACGTCAAGTGACGAATCAATCGATGAAGAAGCGATGTTGAAAAATTTTAATGTGGAAGCAGAAGTAATCATCCAGGCAGATACATTTCCAAAGAAGTCTGTGGATTGGTACAATTGACACTATCAAGTTCAGAAGAAGCAAATTTTTATTATTCATGCTGAAACAAATAAACCGCAATAAGATTTTGTGCAAAATGAAAATGAATAACCTTTTATAAGTTTTAATTCATTTTTTTCTTTAAATGCAATTAGATTTGTTTTTTTTTTATGGATTTGATGCCTGCCTCCCCGACCAGCAGCACTCGCTTCGCTCGTGCTGCAAATGTCGAGGCAGGCATCAAAACCGACGGCACTCGCTTCGCTCGTGCCGCGATCGTCGTGTCCGAAATTGAAACGTGCACCTATCGTACTTTCGACCGGGTATAAAGAAAAATAGTATACACCACACGGGCAGAAGTCTGACAGCCCTGAACTGCGCGTTATGATGTCCCTCGGCTTCGCCTCGGGCATCATCACGCGCAGTGCAGGAATGTCAAACTTTCTGCCCTTGTAGTGTAATATACTATTTCGCACGGCAAAGATCATTTTAAAGACGCTGGAATTTTACTGTAGAAATATATTCATCGTTGTGCGTCACTAATTTCACGTCAAAGTTCGAACAGTCGTTGAAAAAGTTGAAATTAACCCGACGACGTTCCAGTGAAAAGCTCGCATAACGCTGAAATGAAGCAATTACAACTGTGCACATGAGGATGAAATAAAGATTTCATCTCGAGCTATCCAGTTCCAATTATAGCTCTCCCTCTCGTCCGGTCCTGATAACGCTCTTCGTTCTTTCAATTTCATCGTAATATCGACAAGTTTTCCCTCCTCGCATGTGTACGCGTGTTTGAATTCACACCCTTCTTCGATTCGAAACGACGTAAAATCAGCGAAGAAAAATAAATCCTCGAGTTCAGGGTTTTGCGTAAATTCGCGCGTACGAATACGAAATTTACTTGATATACGAGCCACATATGATCGTATATGCGTCTAATTATGTGAATATACGGGGGCAGCATGTTTGCTGGACTTGCTAAATTCGCTATAATGTACGTGGTGGATATACGTGAATGTACGTGTATTATATACGTCCGCGTCCGTGTACATTCGCGAACCGCGTAATGCCCGGGAGCAATTCAAAACTTTTCGAGTCAACGTGTAGCCCAGGGGCTGTATGCTCAAGGAATATATGAGGGGTTACATGGACGATATACATACATGTATATTATGTATAAATGATGGCACATTCATCGTCTTATCGAGACTGCGATGGCGAAATAGCAGGAGGAAATGAAAGAAAAAAGAGGATGAAAGGGAAAGATACGTTGTGGGAAACCGTAGGAAGGAAACGTACTGCAAAATGGAGAACCTGGGGAGAAGTTGCTTTCTAATATCACGGAAAGTTTAGCTGTATATGCGCGCGTTGTGATTCGCGAATTTTTTTCGTTTTTTTTCTCGTACGCATTTTTATTTCCCATCTGAAATGATACGCGTTGCTACAAACTGGCATCGACGAATATACCATTTTTCGTACAAAATGTAAAATACGAAACGGAGAGGAAATAATTGCGACTGACGCGAGATAATTCACAATTAAAATTCATAATGACATAATGCATACTGAGGAAAAGAAAACGGGCATGTGTTTAACAGTGCCACTTTTTCGCAGACGACGTTATTTCCTTCAAGGAAAAATATCCAAATTCAGCATCCGAAAATTATTACACCTCTGCCGAGAAGTTGCTTTCTTAAATCACGGAAAGTTTGGCTGTATATGCGCGCGTTGTGATTCGCGATTTTTTTTCGTTTTTTTTCTCGTACGCATTTTTATTTCCCATCTGAAATGATACGCGTTGCTACAAACTGGCATCGACGAATATACCATTTTTCGTACAAAATATAAAATACGAAACGGAGAGGAAATAATTGCGACTGACGCGAGATAATTCACAATTAAAATTCATAATGACATAATGCATGCTGAGAAAAAGAAAACGGGCATGTGTTTAACAGTGCAACTTTTTCGCAGACGACGTTATTTCCATCAACGAAAAATATCAAAATTCAGCATCCTAAGACTTACATCCACTTACAGCATCCGATTACACGTTTTCCTCTCATTGCACGTTTTTTTCATTCCATTTCGCCTCCTCTCTCTGTCGGTCTCGTATTATCGTCCTACATTACGCGCAGTTTCGTCATTATACACGTACATTGAAAATTGAGCCTCGATTTCCAAACGAATAATGACATTGAAAAGAAAAAAAACAACTCGAAACCGAATCGTCATAGGATACGAATAAAAGAAATGCCCTCGACGTCGGATAAGCTGTATCACGACGGTTGAGGGAAATTAAAAAAAAAAAAACTCCCATTTCCTCAGTCATTTCGATGCGTGGATATAAAGAAAAATCAATTTTTCCCTAAATTCGTGCGAGCAGTGAGAGAAAAAAAAAATCGATGCCAAGATTTTTTTATCCTCGGCATCCGCAGCATCGGTGCTCCTCTGTTCCTCTCCGAGTGCTGTATTTCTCGAGGACTCTTGAGAGATCGAAAAAAAAAAAATTGGCTTATCCGTGCGATGAACAACCCTGAGAGCTTACGAAGGACTCTCGCGTACGTGAGGTCGATTGAGAGCTTCGAAAACCATGAGGATACGTATATATCCATGTTGAGGGAATGATATGCGAATTTATATACACGTCGATCCGCAACTCTCATACTTTATTCAGCCGATCGACTCGCGAGTTTATGCACCATCGAACCATCGAAACCATCATGGTCGACGGTACGTTGGTGTATATACAAAGCTGTGTACATATGCAAACGACACAGGGGAGACGAAACGATACCTCCGAAAGACAATAATGCACCGTATGAATCTATACGAATGGCGAGATGGAAATTCAACGAGGGTGGAATTTTTCTTTCTCCCTTCGGAGTAACCCTACAGAGGAATCTTTGAACGGAATCCAAAGTCTCCAAAGCTCACCTTCGATCTCGAGCACACGTGGCTGTAACAATCCTCTCATTTTGTCATCCCCGAGACCGCGATCGAGCAACGTTTTTCCCAACAGCCACGAGCGTGAAAAACTATACAGAGACCGAGGAGTAATTACAGCCTTTTTGTAATGACAAAAAAAAACGAGCGATTTTCGAAGCTTTATTTTCGAAGCTTTGTATGATCGTAAAAGAGGTCGTAGGGGAAAAAAAAGCCTTGAGAATTAAATTTTAAACATGATTGTTTGAAAAAATATGGAACAAAATATGTATAGCGACCTTTTTTTTCAACAATGACTCGAATCGTACGAGCGTGCTTGAAATATTTATCAGGGAGATTCCAGGAATAAAAAATAGTGCATAAAAATATTATTGCCTCGCGAGAGTTCGTCACGAGAGGTGGAAAAAAGTGAGCTCTCTCGCGGCTCGGATATTCTCGTGGCGTTCTATTTTTTTTTTTTTTTTTTTTATAGACAGACGACCATGTAGAGTATTTCCATCGCGAGTTTATATCCTTTCGTACAGGACTCGTTAACGTTCTCCTATTCACAGCTTAAAGTATGATCGATATTGCCGCAAGTGTCCTAAAACTCTGTACTGGCGCGCGTTGAAGCTTTGTGTCTCGATCTGTCGTTCCCACCCTCCTTTCGCGTCTATTTCTTTACTACTTTTGTCAACCCCCATTAACCTCGGCAATGTAGGATCGGTAACGCCTGGCTCAATTTCGAAATAACGGTGTAGAAAAAATTGGAAAAATACCCGACGTAAAAATAACGCAGGAAGATTAATGATTTTTCCGTTTTCTTTTCTTCGACGATAAAACAACCCCTCAAACGGGGATGAAAATCGAACGCAAGTTTTTTCGAGTCAAAGTTCACGCGTCCCTCGAATTCGAGCGAAAACGTCGAGCTTCGACGATGCATCGAGCCACGTCGTAGATTATTCAAGGAGCTTTTTTCGTTCATACTTTTTTCCCTTTATTTATCAGTTTGCAAAGAGATGCAGGTTTGCAAAGGTGTGTCGTTCTACTTAAGAATTACATCGATCGCGAGATGACGCGTTTGCGGAGCTCCGGAGGAAGAATTGATGACTCAATATGTATGAAAATACGACATGAGCGAGGATTTACTTGCATCGAAAGGGGAAAAAGCTGTACCGTCGGCATAAAAGCTAAGAAAATCGAGAATGAGATTAGTGGGAGGGGGGAGGGCATAAGACGAGGATGGAATAAAATTTGCCGGGGAAGGGAGGAAGAAAGATCGCTCGTGGGTTATGAGGGTGACTGTGCGTACTGTGTGTCTCGAACGACAAGGATTTCTTTCTTCGTTTGAGATAAAAATAGCGTTTTCGTTTTTTTTTTTACCAACCGGAGAACGATCCGTCGGGGGAAATGAAAGAGAGGAATCAAAAAGCTGCTTCTTATACAGTTGAATGCTCGTCTCGCTTTGTCGCGATTGGAAAGAAATTAAAAAAAAAAAGCGCCACGATCGATCGTCAGAAAAGAGGATCAGAATGCGGTCCATTGACGTAGAAAAAATGAAGAAGGAAATAATCTCGCGACACAGGGTCGAAATAATTTGAAAAATTCTCTCGGAACCTTCGGCAACGTTACGCGGAATTAATTTTTTTGTATACGCGATAGAGACAAAAGAAGCCAAAAAAAAACTCAAAGATACGTGCGTTTTTTGCTTTTTTCTCTTCACCCGCATGATCTTCCCTCGTTCGCGTTGGCAAGGTCGATATTATCGAGAGAGATAATTTTTATTCAAATTTTATCAAGAGACGAATGCATACGAAAAGCGATGAGAGAATTATCGAGATTCGGCGCCGTCGTCTTTCGTTTTATCGCACTCGGGCTGAATATCGCGAATGCATAATTCATCTCGATCGGAAGATGGGAAAAGTTTGGCAAAAGTCTTTCACGTTTTTTTTTTCGT
The DNA here is from genome assembly GCA_959613375.1 of Heteropelma amictum. NCBI lineage: Eukaryota > Metazoa > Arthropoda > Insecta > Hymenoptera > Ichneumonidae > Heteropelma > Heteropelma amictum. The sequence goes on from OY390724.1 coordinate 14,728,317, forward strand.
TGCGATAACTTTTTTCAAAAATTTAACGATCCTTGAAAAAGCTCCGCGTCCGAGGGCCGAAATAGCTCGATATAGCATACTTTAATGATTTACGCAGACACCGTATTATTTTTCCTCCAAAGACGATGTCATTTAACCGAACTCGTTTGCATGAAAGCCTTGGTTATTTTTTTTTTCTTTTTTGTTACACTCCAACTCGTTTCACGTTCATCAATGATAATCCCGAGGATCAAAAGTTTTTTTTTCGCCCCTGCACAACCCCATCGTACATAAATCTCTCTGTCGCAGTGGACGAAAGTAATTTCTCTCTCGTTCACTTTTTACCCTCGTAGAATCAAGGGAAAATGGCGGACATAAAAACTAACCCTGTATACTATAACTCGTACATAATCCGTATATACGGTCACCCTTCGAGCTCGCTTCTTTTTACGGATTTTACCACACTTTTTATCACTCTTGGCGGAAAAATCTTGGATACAACAGCCGAGTATTTCACGAGAATCGGAAATTTCGAGTTGAAAATTTACTTTCGTTGTACTCCGGACTGGTTTATTTTTTTTTTCGTACATTTTTCATTCGCCAGGAATTAGCGAACTTTCCGTACCTCTTTTCGTAACCGAGGGTCATACCTCGCGAGCCAAAAACGCGATACACAAGATGCGAAAATTGTCTCGACTCGCCCCGCTAGAGGGAGACAAAAAAATCATTGAAATCGCAGGAATTCCGTTGAAACGAACGTGCACGGAACGGATCTGCGTTTCCCCCTACTTTTTCACAGTTCGCGTGCGATTAATGGCGCGTAATATCGCGCCGCAGGGCTGTCCTCAACCGAAGTAATTAATACACGCTGGTTTATGCTTTTTGCGATACCGCCGCGGAGAAAAAGCGGATCAGACGCGCCGAGTGTCACGCACGCGTAATTACAGCCCTCGTTAAATTTATTCGCATTAAGAAATCGCGACGAGAAACGTGCGAAAAGCGTCAGTGTAATTCGAGTAACAGGGCAAATTAACGAATGCCTTTGATGAATTCCGAAAAGTTTTTCGAAAAAAGTCGAAAAAGCGGAATAATCGGAATACTATCTTATCGCATTAAGAAATCGCGACGAGAAATGTGCGAAAAGCGTTAGTGTAATTCGAGTAAAAGGGCAAATTAATCAATGCCTTTGATGAATTCCGAAAAGTTTTTCGAAAAAAGTCGAAAAAGCGGAATAATCGGAATACTATCTTATCGCATTGAGAAATCGCCACGAGAAATGTGCGAAAAGCGTCAGTGTAATTCGAGTAAAAGGGCAAATTAATCAATGCCTTTGATGAATTCCGAAAAGTTTTTCGAAAAAAGTCGAAAAAGCGGAATAATCGGAATACTATCTTATCGCAATAAGAAATCGCCACGAGAAATGTGCGAAAAGCGTCAGTGTAATTCGAGTAAAAGGGCAAATTAACGAATGCCTTTGATGAATTCCGAAAAGTTTTTCAAAAAAAGTCGAAAAAGCGGAATAATCGGAATACTATCTTATCGCATTAAGAAATCGCCACGAGAAATGTGCGAAAAGCGTCAGTGTAATTCGAGTAAAAGGGCGAATTAACGAATGCCTTTGATGAATTCCGAAAAGTTTTTCAAAAAAAGTCGAAAAAGCGGAATAATCGGAATACTATCTTATCGCATTAAGAAATCGCCACGAGAAATGTGCGAAAAGCGTCAGTGTAATTCGAGTAAAAGGGCAAATTAACGAATGCCTTTGATGAATTCCGAAAAGTTTTTCAAAAAAAGTCGAAAAAGCGGAATAATCGGAATACGCGGTCTCGGATTGCTTATTGATTTTTTTGATTATTTTCGCCGCGACGAGAAATGAGCGATTAAAGTCGAGAGAAATTAATCCCGACGGTTCGATATACGATCGATGAATCGGGACAAAATTAGTGCGACCAGCGAAATCGAATTTATCGATAAAATACACCCAGAGAAAAGATCTATTATGATTGAATAGATTCGTCTATTCAATCTTCATTTATTACAATTAAATAAATTTTTTGTTGGATCAAATAAATTTTTATTTGATTTGATTTGCCTATGTATTCGCTTCTAACATATATATTTATTTAACATTGAGATATACTTAATCACTAAATTACACGAATATAAATGATACTATAAGAAATATTTTTCGTATAGTGCATGAATGCTGATATCAAGCATCGTTATTAATAACCGAAAGGCTATGGCGGTGGTAGTTACGATGGTGGCTACAATTCCTCGTGACGGTCCAGCATTACTGAGGTATAGACGATTCGAGTGAAAAAAATCATAAGTAGCCGTAACGCGGTGGTTAGCGCTGATCGCTCTCATCGGGAGGACCCGGGTTCGAGACCATCCAGCGGCGGGGGGCCACCATTCCGTTCACTCATCGTCACTGGACCGTCCCCACCACTGCAAGACCGTTCGGGTCATCACATCCTATACAACTACTTCCAATACTAACTCCAGGCTCGTTCCAATACTTTTTAAATAACACTAATAACACTAGTTGAATCAAATAAATTTATATGTTGAATTTGAATAAAAGTCTATTCTGCCAGGAGCCGAGCAAAAAATCTATTCAAATTAAATAGGTTTTATTTGAAGATAATAGATTTTTTTCTGGGTGTATGCAACGATATCGGTAAATATAACACAAAAAAAAAGTGTCACGAGTCCCGGCGTCGCATAAATTCGAAATGACAAAACCGCGTCTACGCACACCGCGGCGGTGTACAGAAATGGCGCACGCAGTCCCGGTCGTTCGCCGCAGCTGGCGTACCGCATCGCAAGCTCGCGAGTACAACGCGAGGCTCGAGGGACCCCGGTGATTTTCGAGCAACGCTTTTACAAATTACGGTCGCGAGAGCCCGCGAGACGCATTGTCTTTTCTTTGAAAAGCAAAAAAACAAAAAAAACACAAAAAGGAAACCACCAGCCAACGACGAAACGACGTTCGAAGTATCAACGACGTTGTACGATAAAAAGAAAATTAATTAAATCCGAGAAATGCTTCTTAAAAATCGGACTAAAAATGAAGGCAAGATATATACTATAGTCAACGTGAAAAACAGACTCGTTCGGATCGCGGCGAGACGAATAATCAGAAAATGAATTCCGTTTCAACGACACCCTCGTGAATTTCAACGATTTGACGACGCAGAGTGACGTAATACTGACTTTTCAAAAATGAAACAGCGCGTGGCATGGAGCGATTCAGCGCGGAGAGAAAAAACGAAGCTTCGTCCGTTCTTTTTCGCGTCAGACAAAAAATTCACACCCGTACATATTTATACGACCATGTTTTTACGTTTTACTTGAAACGCCACGAGGAGGTGCATTCATTGGATAATAGCGTGTCGACTTTGCGGGTCTAGCCGAGACCCGTGGCCTACATCACTCCTGGAATCAAGGGAGACTCGAAGAGAGAGCACGACGGCGGAAGAAAGAGAGATGGGGGGGGGGGGGGGGGGAGAGAGAGAGAGAGCAAACAGGAAAGTCGGTCAACGGGTGACCCTGCCACCGTAACCCCGGTCTGCCTTCAACCTTCGTATTCTCCGTCTCTCTCTCTCTCTCTCTCTCTCTTCCTCATCCCCTCTCGAACCCCCGCGTGATAGCTTTGCACAGAATGGTCCATTACGTCTGATCTTCGTGGTCAAGGTATCCTTGAATTACTCCGACATATACGCAGCATTCTCACGGCAAATACTACTTTTGTCGAAAGTTTTCATCGAGTATTACCAACGTTTATTTTCGTAATTCCACTTGACTGATGTCCCGGCAAACGACGCGACAAATTTCTTCTCTTTGTCAATCGGTTTTGACGTCCTCTTCCGAAAAATCGTCAGATTTTCTCCATCTTTCATCTCGTCCCGTGCCTCTCGAGAGACTTTTCCGCGAGTGTCGGAAAAGTTTTTTTTTTCGACAAACGGCGGATCGTTCAAAAAATCCGGGAAGATGTAATTAGACTTCGGGAAAATTGGGAATCGAGTCGAAGGTTTAAAATTACGAAAATTCGGGGATTTTCGGGACGGAGGCGTAATTCTGAACGCGTCGTATTGATTTTTCCCTCGAGGGAGGGAAAAGCTTCGAATGCACGTGGGAACGATATCGGTTCGCGTCGAGAGATTCAAAAAATCACAAGGCGGAAAAAAACGACCGAGTGTTCGAGCTCCGAGAGTAATCTTGCACTTTTGACGTCATCCGGCAATTTATCCAGAGCTTTCTTACGCACGAGGGGTATAAAATGTATACCGAAAATGCCACGCTCGCGAGGCTTCTCCTTTCTCGCCGATGACGACCGTTCGCCGTCCTTATTTTCGAGCTCTCGAGGAAGGAAAAAATTGCCCCGAACGAGTTTCGTTGTTCCGCGAGTAATCGCGAAAAGTTTCGCCCACACACCCCGCTGAAACACGTCGGGATTAAAAAAAAATCAAATCAGCCTCTTCCAACTCCAAGTTCGTTATTACCGCGGATGCTGCCGTTTTTTTCTTCGTCCTTTCTTCCGGGGACATTTCATTAAGCTCGAAGAAGGGAAGAAGAAAAACAGGAGAATACGTAGATTTAAAGGTTTCGAGAAAACGACGACGTCGTTCCAATTTCTTCCTTCCGTACATCCACCCATCGTGTGGCTTCTTTTATATAGCTTTCGCGAGTTTCTCCCAAGAAGATCGACGACAAACGCCGAGATTGTTATTTCATTGACGGCAAAGCAATTTATTTCGCTTCTAGCCGTCGGTATTCTAATGATTAAAAAAGCAGAGAGAAACTATTTTATCCCTTCGCGATTTTACCCTCTCGTTTGCGAATTAAAGGTTCTTTTTCGTCGGGAATATTCAACCGCGCGGTGTGAAAGAGATCGCAGGAAAAACGCAATCAAGTTCAGTGACGATCGTCGCGACGGACGATCGCGAAATTACCGAAGCAGTTTTTCGAAAAAATTCCGCGATACGGCGCGAGATTTTACTTCGACAAATCCCTCGAAATAAAAAACCGAACGAAATACCTCTGCGAATGGTATTTTGAACGGAAAACTCGTTTGCGAATTGAAAGCAGATCGCGAAATTCGATTCCCATTCCCTTTGTCACGGTTTGAGCTTCCGTTTGTTTCCGGCTGCGATTTATTTCATTTTTGACGGTTTTTTCGTTTTCTATCCAAGTGGGAAATATTCGATCAAGGCGACGGGACTTTTCGATGAATTTTCTCTCGTGATTCGTCCGACGCAGCTTCCATCGGAGATCACCAAAGGATGTCGCGTTGTCGTTTTTTCTCCCCCGTTTGTTACAGCGCGAATTATACACTCGGGGAGAAGAAATACATTTTTCACTCGTATACATCGTGTACACCCGAGTAACAATAAAAATTCGTCATGCGACGCTCACTGCGAGAGCGATATGGAAAATGGTCGGGGTGGGAATAAGCGCAACAGTTTATACGCTCGTTCGTCACGGGACACGCTTTCACGAGCGCCACCAACGTGAAAAAGAGGTTATCGTAACTTGTATACGTGTGTATATGGGTGAGCGTATGAGAGAGAGGCTTTTCTTTTTATCATCTTCTCTTCTTTTTTTTTTTTTGGCACAGCGGTAAGGTTAACGGTCCGGACAAATTCGGGCGAGCAACAGTTTGAGGGACATCGAAAAGAGGATGATAAAGTTTCGTCCTCGCGCTGATAAAAGTTGCTCCAACTTTTTTTCGAGCGTCCGGCGCACGAATAAAAAACGTATATACGATAATTATTCTTTCCTCTCTGACACTGCTTTCAATGGATATTTAATATTCTCCCAAAGCTTCGAGCTTCCCCAAATGGCAATTAATTTTTCGCTGTTTTTTATTCAAACGCATGGAAAATATATGTTTTTCTGAAACCGTTCATTTTCGTGGCAACCTTCGTCAAATGGAGACGCAAAGATCGAGAAATTTTTCGTAAATTTTCCGACATTCCAGAGATCACGAGAGATCGATATAAACGCGTTGGGATAATTTCGTCATTATTTCTCATTTTTCTCTCGCAAATTACGAATTTTTTCACCGAAATCAAGTTATTCGATACACGAACGAGAGAGCTCGAAATCTCGAGGCAAAACATCGAGAGTGTAAGAAAAAAAAATTGTTATTCCGAGTGAAAGTGTATTGCGATAAAAAAATGGAAGGATTAACCGTGAGAGGATGAGAGAGAATTCAGAGAGAGAGAGAGGAAGAGCGGAGATTGCATAAAATTCAACAGAATTGAAATCACCAACCTGTTACTTGGCTCGGAGCACAAACAGCGAAGAATAGATAGATAGTGGGATAGAGATGAGAGAGAGAGAGAGAAACCAGCTTCCTGGCGTTTACTATCAGTGCACAGGATCCGTCCTCGGTTTTACGTCCTTTTTTTCCCGCCAGGCTGAAAGTTGTTTCGCGAATGAACGTTGCGCGCGCGATGAAAATTCCTACGATTTTAATTATCCCTCGTGGAGGAAAAAAAAGAACTTTCGGCTCACCGCACAGGTTCGATTTTATGTTTCAACGCGAAAAGTCGAGTGTCCTTTTTATTTTTTTTTGATTTTTGTATCGCGTCGTCGCGCTCTAAAAAATGTACACGTACGATCAGCGTCGTATTCCTCGACGGAGATAAACTTATTTTTTTTTCTTCGATTTAGTATTCTTCGTTCGAGAATTTTTTTACGCAATTCTAAGCACACACGGAGCGGGCCGTATCATCGGGCAGGCTGCCCGGCTTGCACTGCCCGGGTCTCCTGATTCTCCCACCACTGATCCTTCCGTCGAGGGAGTACGCGCCGTCGCTACTTCCATCCCTTGACGTTCAACCCCTCTTTCTCTCCTCGACCTTACCAAAGTTCGCCCGCACAAAAAAAAAGAACGAAAAAATCATCCAAAATTCGCCTCTTCCTCTCGCTCGCTACTTTCTTCGTGCACGTTTCGCGAAAATTCCGCGCCTAACGCAACGCGGACGATATCCGAAGTGTGCCGAACGAACCGACGAGCATTCTCAATTTTGAAACTCGATTTTTACTACACTTTCTATCATTTTTATAATCTTTCTTTATAAAAAAAATTAAATACGTATTTTTGTTTAGTTTCGACAAAAACGGAATATCGCAGTTAAAAAAAAATCGACTCGCTCATTCGCGCTAGCTTCCAAAATCGATCAACGACGATCGAAAAAAAAAAAAAAATTATTTCTCCTTTTGTTGACGTAATATCGATCGATAATGCAATTTCCCTACCGACTCGGAGAGCAGTCGACGGATGACTGCGATGGGAATAAAAAAAATAAAATTTTTTTTTTCAATCGTAAAGTAGACTTTTTCGTCGAGAAAAAAAATCCCGCCATCCTACTTTTTTTCTTCGAACAATCGATCGTACGCTCCCGATACCGACAACCAGGAGGCTTCTCGATAATTCGGTCCATTAATCTTTCGGTAAATGAATTTTTCAATCATCATTATCGAGCAACGAATTTTTCCTATAAACTTGTATCGTATATGCATACCGTGACCTTTGGAGGTAACATTTTCCACCGCAATTTCGGTAACCTGCCCTACGAGTCTTTCATAGTTACTCACCTGCTGTTGCTGCTGTCTACCACCATCGCTGTGGACCAATCCTGCTTGGTTCAGGTTCGTTCATTGCGCGCAAGCTCGAAACAAGGACGAGACGAGCAAGAGCGAGAGAGGCGCGCGAGCTAGACGAGAGGAAGAAAGATGGTGCGCTGGCGAAAGAGCGTTACAGGGGGCAGATGAAAATCTCTCTCGCTCTCTCTCTCTCTCTCTCTCCCTCTTTCCCCCTCTTTGAGAAAAACCCTCGCAGGCAACAGGGTGAATCACGAGAAAAAAAATCAGGAGCGAGGGAGGAAGAGAGGGAGAGAAAGAGAGGTCGAGGGCACGAGGACGAGAAGAAACCGGACGGATGAATTCCGCGTGTAATTCTTTTCACCTGCATTTTTACGCTACGTTTTTATTTTCACTTCGTGCTTCGTCTCGATTTTCTCTTATTCTCTTAATGAGAGATCTTTTTTTTTTTTTTCATCTCGCGTCTTTTACGTAATTCTCGGGTTTCATCTTCCTCGGTCTTGCACCATTATCATAATCGTTTTCTACCGATGAGCGAACGCGGCAATTAAAGGCGACACAAAGGGATCGTGAAAAAGAAAAAAAAACGTCTGAAATATCTTTCGGTTGTTTGAATTTTTTTTGCGTACTCGTAAAATGATACATATGATTATTATTCTGTTGGGAAACGATGGGAAATTAATTCTCGCTTGAAATATGTGACTTTTCCGGCGTTTTTTTTTCACGCCACCCTGCGTTCTCGTCTGAAAAATTACAAAGAAAACTTTTCGTACTAATTTTTCCATACGACCGCCCTCCGAGATCTTTTCACACCCTGGCGTTTCGGTAAAAAGCGTTTACCATAAAGTTGATGGGATTTCATTTCCCGCGTCAACGAGAGACGTTTTGGCAATAAAAAGGACAAAGAGAATAAATGTAGCGAGAACGCTCGTCTCACAACGTGTTTAAAAACACGAGGGAATATCGCGGAAGAAAACGCGATAAGTGAGACAAATTTTTTATAAACGCCATCCAATTCTACCGGGGGTTGAACCCCGAAAAAAAAGAAAAAGAAAAAGCCGGTTGTATGTACAGAGCCTGGAACTCGAAGTATCGAAAATACGAAAAATAAATCGACAATAAAATTGACCGGTGACAAAAATGTGCTCCAGTGTCAAAATCAAAGTATCGAAAATAAAAAAAAATACACGATGCGATTTTAGCACGAAAAAAAACAAAGAATAAAAGCCGGTTGTACAGAGCCTGGGACTCGAGGTATCGAAAACACGAAAAATAAATTGACCGGTGACGAAAATGTGCTCCAGTGTCAAAATCAAAGTATCGAAAATAAAAAAAAATACACGACGCGATTTTAGCACGAAAAAAAACAAAGAATAAAAGCCGGTTGTACAGAGCCTGGAACTCGAAGTATCGAAAACACGAAAAATAAATCGACAATAAAATTGACCGGTGACAAAAATGTGCTCCAGTGTCAAAATCAAAGTATCGAAAATAAAAAAAAATACACGATGCGATTTTAGCACGAAAAAAAACAAAGAATAAAAGCCGGTTGTACAGAGCCTGGAACTCGAAGTATCGAAAATACGAAAAATAAACCGACAATAATGTCGAAAATAAAAAAAAATACTCGACGCGATTTGAGACCGTGATAAGGAGAAACTTTGATGGAAAACCGTTTTGTTCATTTTAATCCGCCGAATTTCGATGTAGAATGAAAGAATTTCGTTCGCAGTAAGAAAAACCGTCGATTTTTTCGGGTTGAATTTGCGAGAAAAGAATCAAAATTCGTATTGAGACAAAATTGCAGGTTTTTTTGGGAAAAAAAAACCGAAGGTCCTTCAGCAATGAAAGGATAGTGTTTTTTTCGTTTAAGAGTGGAGATATTGCTGTTTACGTTTCGAGGATATTTATTATGCAACGTTTGATTTGGCAAGAATGACACTCTCGAGTCTAAAAAAAAAAGCTGTCACTTTTTCCGCACGACTATCCATTCATGGCAGGTACCATCGGTCCCAAAGGGGTCTGACCCTCATCGTCGTACGAAAGGCAACAACAATTTCGCTCCCTCGAGAATATCCTCAGGTGAAAAGCGGTGGAAAAACCGCGCGAAAGCGAGTTCGCTGCATCGACGAAAACACAAGAGCTAACGACGGAAAGAAATATTCCCACGTATGATTTGCGGGTGTGCGCGCGGTCTGGAAAAAGCATAAAGAAAAAAACAAAGCTGACGTAATACGCGCGTGGCACAAAAGACGATGACGAAAAGACGAGAAAAATGCTGAACGTCGAAAAATACCCTTCCACACTCGCGAGCTATGCGAATTTTGCTCACAATCGTAATCAGCTTCTTACGCATAATTTCCCAAAAATATACGTTTCGAAAAATGTTTTTCTCTTTGTATACTTTGAAAAATAATTATAAAGCACTCCATAGTATAGCTTTTACGTCAAAGTTCGTTTAATCTTAACTCTAATTACGAGAAAAACAAACGTAATTATTTACTGCGAGACTGAAAAAAAAGATGGTACGTAAATTTTCATTTAATACACACCGGAATATTATTACCATATTACGAGACGTTTAATCGTACACGTCGATTTCTTTCATCGAAGATATTTGCGTCAAAATCGTTTGGAATAATTCATTAAAAATAAAAGGCCGTCAAATTAGAAATTACAACGAGCAATTTATAATTCATCGTACATCAAATAGGGAAAAAAAATATGGCACTTTCTCGAGTCAGGCGTGACTGAGTCGTCAAAGGATATTAAGACGGTCGTCGAGTCCTTTTGTGTACACGCTCAAAGTTGGCGAGAAAAATTATCGATAGCCATAAATTTTTACGCAGGATCAAGACTGTGATCTTTCCTGAATCTTTTTTTTTCTCATAGTCGAAAATGCTTTCCTCACCGGCGCTACGCCATTTTATTATTTCATTTTTGTGGATCAAAGTTCAATCATAACAGGGAGAAGCTTCTTATGTACACTCGAGATACATATGTATCTATATAAAGCTGTATAAATATGATTTTTTCCTCGACGTTTTCACCCCCTAATACCGTGAAGGAAATTGTAGTAACGACTACACGATTATAGGCAGGGTAATACACACAGACACACCCATTATGTGTGCATGTTTGTGTATATAAAAGTGTATACAGCGTGCTACATGTATTCGTTCGTATCAGCATCGACGTACAACTCGAGGGGGTGCTCGACGCTCTGGAAGCTCACGAGGATTGAGCAAATTGTGCCTACGGATTGAGAACTCGATAAGGGGAAAGAGAGATGGGGAGGAGAGCAGAGAACCGAGAGATTGAAGATTTGCAGTTAGGTGGATAACGTAGTCGGGGCATATATTAGGCTAAAGTTCCCCAACCCTTGGCACTCGAATTATTTCGTAAACAGTGTATATTTCCTCTTGCCTAATGTCGAATATCCTCCCGTCATCTTTTTTTTCTTTTATTCAATACAATTCGACCGGAAGTTGACTGTTAAATTTATAACACAAATATCAGAGACACGAAACAGCATGGATCGTTTTGTGATGTGTTTTATACGAGATCGCGGCTTAACCCTGGGCCACCGGAGACAACTTTTTAATCGAAGTGAAGCCCAAGGCTGTATGCAGCCTCCCATTGGAGGATGTTTCACTCTTGCGACCGGAGAGCTAAAACGGCGTATAAGAGAAAGAGAGAGGGAGGCGGAAAGAAAGATGAGATTTACGACGTTATTTCATATAATCACTCGCAAAAGTTTTCTGCAATCAACCGTTCAGACTCGGAAATATCTTCCGTAAATCATATTTTTTTTAGCAATAATTTAGAGCGTTACAACAGCAATTTTAGCGCTCGATCGTAAATGAATACTATATCATGGGTTTTTGGGAAAAATGTCCATGATTTCGATCGAATAATTTGGAGGAATAAAGAAATATATGTAATGATAATAATAATAAACATGTGTATATATACACCTATGTACACATAGTATAAAATGTATAAATAATGCATATGATAGATGTGAAATTTTACGCTCGATGAGTTTCGAATGTCCCGCAAGTTGGACGAGTTTTCTCTCATTGCGGGATGAAATAACTTTTGAGAGTGACTGTCACGAGACAACTACCTTAAATGGCAGTTGCAGAGACGATAATAATAATGATGACTGAATACGAGAAAGGGATGCAAATTGAAGGCTGAAACGATGCTGCCTCGTGTAAATCAGGGAGCATCAAGCTCCCCTCATTTACTGGGTCAAGGACGACAAAGTGTATACACGACGTATCTGTGTGTCATGTGTACGAGTAAATATAGTATAAACGCATGTGGAAGTGGATCGCGGATTCTGCGACGATTATTAAAGGCCGGAAGGGTGTCTCGCGAGAGACTGCATTAAATCGCCCCTTTTCAGCAAAATGTATGTAGTAGCTTTTTCCCTTCACGAGGCGAACCAAGGGTCACAACGAGGCGAATACGAGCTTTTATCGCGAATAGTATACACCGAGATTTGAAGCGTTTATCGGTACGACCCACGTTGTGTAATTGCGGAAATAAAAAACAAGGTTATATAACTCGGTGCCAGAGGACACACAAGGCGAACTCTGCAACTATCGGAAAACAAGATTGTGCGGAATAATTTCGTTATTATATCACGTCCATCGATACGGGAAGAATTCTACGAATATTCCGAACAAATCGTACGGTATACGAACAAAATAAATGTTATTCGATAAGAAACGACGTTTCAGAGCAATCAGCTGGTCTCAATTGCGCGTTGCATCATTCCTCCTTTACGTATGGTTTTTCCCAATCACGTAATTCACGGCGGTGAAAAAAAAAATCGAATATAAATCAAATTTGTTTGAAATTCGAAAAAATGAGATTCTCACTGTCTTTCGGGGATGGAAACGAATCATTAATTGTGTTTTAGTGATATTAAAAATAAATAAAATTAAGAATAAATGTTATTCGATAAACAACGACGTTTCAGAGCAATCAGCTGGTCTCAATTGCGCGTTGCATCATTCCTCCTCTACGTACGGTTTTTCCCAATCACGTAATTCACGGCGGTGAAAAAAAAAATCGAATATAAATCAAATTTGTTTGAAATTCGAAAAAATGAGATTCTCACTGTCGTTCGGGGATGGAAACGAATCATTAATTGTGTTTTAGTGATATTAAAAATAAATAAAATTAAGAATAAATGTTATTCGATAAACAACGACGTTTCAGAGCAATCAGCTGGTCTCAATTGCGCGTTGCATCATTCCTCCTTTACGTATGGTTTTTCCCAATCACGTAATTCACGGCGGTGAAAAAAAAAATCGAATATAAATCAAATTTGTTTGAAATTCGAAAAAATGAGATTCTCACTGTCTTTCGGGGATGGAAACGAATCATTAATTGTGTTTTAGTGATATTAAAAATAAATTAAATTAAGAATAAATGTTATTCGATAAACAACGACGTTTCAGAGCAATCAGCTGGTCTCAATTGCGCGTTGCATCATTCCTCCTCTACGTACGGTTTTTCCCAATCACGTAGTTCATGGCGGTGAAAAAAAAATCGAATATAAATCAAATTTGTTTGAAATTCAAAAAAATGAGATTCTCACTGTCGTTCGGGGATGGAAACGAATCATTAATTGTGTTTTAGTGATATTAAAAATAAATTAAATTAAGAATAAATGTTAGTCGATAAACAACGACGTTTCAGAGCAATCAGCTGGTCTCAATTGCGCGTTGCATCATTCCTCCTTTACGTATGGTTTTTCCCAATCACGTAGTTCACGGCGGTGAAAAAAAAAATCGAATATAAATCAAATTTGTTTGAAATTCGAAAAAATGAGATTCTCACTGTCTTTCGGGGATGGAAACGAATCATTTATTGTGTTTTAGTGATATTAAAAATAAATAAAATTAAGAATAAATGTTATTCGATAAACAACGACGTTTCAGAGCAATCAGCTGGTCTCAATTGCGCGTTGCATCATTCCTCCTCTACGTACGGTTTTTCCCAATCACGTAATTCACGGCGGTGAAAAAAAAAATCGAATATAAATCAAATTTGTTTGAAATTCGAAAAAATGAGATTCTCACTGTCGTTCGGGGATGGAAACGAATCATTAATTGTGTTTTAGTGATATTAAAAATAAATAAAATTAAGAATAAATGTTATTCGATAAACAACGACGTTTCAGAGCAATCAGCTGGTCTCAATTGCGCGTTGCATCATTCCTCCTTTACGTATGGTTTTTCCCAATCACGTAATTCACGGCGGTGAAAAAAAAAATCGAATATAAATCAAATTTGTTTGAAATTCGAAAAAATGAGATTCTCACTGTCTTTCGGGGATGGAAACGAATCATTAATTGTGTTTTAGTGATATTAAAAATAAATAAAATTAAGAATAAATGTTATTCGATAAACAACGACGTTTCAGAGCAATCAGCTGGTCTCAATTGCGCGTTGCATCATTCCTCCTCTACGTACGGTTTTTCCCAATCACGTAATTCACGGCGGTGAAAAAAAAAATCGAATATAAATCAAATTTGTTTGAAATTCGAAAAAATGAGATTCTCACTGTCGTTCGGGGATGGAAACGAATCATTAATTGTGTTTTAGTGATATTAAAAATAAATAAAATTAAGAACAAATGTTATTCGATAAACAACGACGTTTCAGAGCAATCAGCTGGTCTCAATTGCGCGTTGCATCATTCCTCCTTTACGTATGGTTTTTCCCAATCACGTAGTTCATGGCGGTGAAAAAAAAAATCGAATATAAATCAAATTTGTTTGAAATTCAAAAAAATGAGATTCTCACTGTCGTTCGGGGATGGAAACGAATAATTAATTGTGTCTTAGTGTTATTTGACCTTGTCGGGAGAAATTGCGGTTTTTTTTTGTTATTTTTTGTCGAAACGTGCACTACGATGTGCGTGCTCGTGCGAATTCATCAGGTACTCGTGCTGCACGTGGTCTTCGTTTATCCCGCATGTGTCTGTGTGAACTCCTCGTCCGCGTCTCTCCTCGCAATTATGTAGCTTTGCTCGGATAAACTTCGTTAACTTTGAGCAGTCGACGACTACTGCGGTAAATGCAAAGGGAGCGAGTAGCAGAGAGAGAGAGAGAGAGAATGCTGTAGGAAGGGCTGAATTACACGTGGAATCTGATTATGTGATCGTTGAAGCGTCGCATGAGCCCGGATGGTGAAGAGAGAATGACGCAAAAAGAGATAGAGAATTGACATCCAGAAAAAGACGAGTGTATATACGTATAGATGAATGAAAAAAAAAAAAAGAGATGAGATCCCACGTAATGAAATAAATCCCAGTACATCTCGCCATCGCTCTCGTGTTCCGATTCTAAAGCTCGTTTAATCCCCTTACGCAAACTTCTCGGGGAAAATCGAATGTTATCGCGTCGTACGGAAAGTCAGGTTGAACGTAAAATTGATGGAAATTGGAGTTTATGGAAATCGCGGTTATTCCGGTCATTTCAGAAATATTAATATCGGAATCTACCTGCAGACCTCGCTGGCTAATAATTTAAACGACCGTATACATTTAAATCCTCTTCGTTGCATTTTTATCCACGGACTTTATTTATTTCATCATTCGCCCAACTAAAATAACGAAAAAACTCGCGAGCTAATCGGAATTATCGGAAAACGAGGCGTTTTTCAAAATTTTGAATGAAAAAGAACATTTACAAACTTTTCGCGTCGAAAGAGTTCTGGAATCAGCGACTGTAGTGCCCTCCAAGCGTCAAACTCGTGAATCAACGTTACCAGTCGCGCGCTCTGGTGGCGCCGACGGCGAACTAGCGCAATCTGCAAACGCTTATCGCTGCATAACGCCGGGAGGCTCGAGCCAAGTCGGAGTGTCAAATCTCGCCGTCGTACAACGGGACAAGCGTATTTTTTCGAAAAACTGTTGCATCAGCCTCGATAAATCATCGATACACTCGGTCTGTCTCTCGCTTCTCATTTTGCCCGCGTGAAAAGTCGATCGTGACGCGTGAAAACATGAACGAGTTGGCAGCGTCGGCGGCAAACAATACCATCATAAATGTAACGAATCTCGGTGTGAACATGACGAACGAACGTCTGAGAAGAATGTTCGAGAAATACGGGACGATAACGAGCTACGGAATATTAAACGACGCCGAACCCTGGCATCGTTTCGCCTTCGTCGCTTTCGATGATTCGGACGCGGCCGACGAGGCTGTTATCGAAATGAATGGACAGTCGATCGACGATAATAGACGCATACGCGTCAGAAGAACGACAAAGAAAGAGAGAAACAACAACGCGAACAAAAAAAGCGCAAAGAAACAACTCGAACGACCAAAGACCGCGAACGACGAATTAATCGAGGGAGTCGCGAGAGACCTTGACGTAGCAATGCCCGCCGTTGTTAATCATCATAACAGTAACATCGGTTTCTGCATTTACGTGAGAAATTTGGACAAAAACGTCGACCGTTTGCAGCTGAGAGACGCTTTTCAGTCTTACGGACCGATAATCGAGGCAAAAGTAATCTTCGAGAATACCGGCTTTCACACTCGTCAGAGCAGGGGATATGGCTTTGTTACGTTCGCGAGAGAGGAGTCAGCGCAGAGAGCGATACGCGAAAAATCCGGGCGTCTTATCGGCACGCAGATCGTTCACGTTGAAATGTCACTCGGTCCACGCTGGCTGCGCGATACTTGTCCCAGTCGCGGTGCATTTGATCTCAATCAACGTCACCCATTGGGTCAAAGGCAGAATTATACGTGGGGACAGTTGGGGAAGATCCAACGTTAACAAAAACGCAGTCGATGTCGAAACTTTCTTTGCGCGGAGCGCCCCCTCCTCCCGAAGACTGCGCGAATGAAACCAGCGGGGACGAGCTTCATACGCGAAACGGTGTCGATTTTATAGCTCGTACGAAAAGTATCGCTAACTGGTTTATAAACGAGATATAAGCGATATTTTAAAACGCCAACAAACGTTTTCTGTTTTACGCTTGCGATATGATTTCTAATCGTATTTTTTCACAATTATAAAAGTGTTAATTCTACAATAAGATTAAGAGTAATGCGGCGAAAGAGATCGCAAAAAGTTCATAAATTTTCGACTTTTTTACAAGCGATGTTGTACAAAAGGTATCGTTTCACTCACCTGTTTGTATTTTTCATTCATGGGGATAAAATGAATACATAAAATAGAGATTTTTCGTACTTCCATGAATAAATATTGAAATAATTGCGAATACAAATTCAAGCAACACGATTTCATCTCGCTGAAGTATCGTTTCATTTTAGCAACATCATTTTATTCCGTGGCAACACAGTACCAACCGTGGCATTTATTTTAAAAGAGTTTGTACCAAAGTCAAAATCCATCCAATTTTTCCAGGAAATACAAAATGTACGAAGGATGATATTTTGTAATATAAAGGAGAATAAACAAAGTTTGAAGAAAAAGATCGATCAAAATAAATAATCGTCATTGTGTGGAATAGGTTTAATTTTTATTTAAATCTACGCGATTACATTAGACATACTGAATTCGTATCTATTGCACACCTCACACGCGGCCAGGTGAGATTACTCGATTATTAATAATAGGCTCAAAGGCAGACTATTTCGTATCCCAGTGACGTAAACATTTGCGAATTCGCTTCGTCGTACCACCTTTTCTTTGCAGACTCGACGAACGAGCTCGAAGAATCGTTTTGTTTTTATCCGACGTTCGACTCTCGGAGATTCACATAATTGAACGACTCAGCGAAAAAAATGAACCTCCAATTAAAATCGAAACGTTCGTTGGACGTTCGACAAATTTTACACTTCGTTCCGAGCTCTCGCAAACGCAGCATCGTTCGCGTAACTTTTGCTTTTAAATTTGCTTAAATATTACGAATATGCGAATCGGAAATAAATCAACGAAAAAAAAAAAAAAATGAGCGAAAAGCGAACGAAACGACGAAAGAAAAGGAAAAACTTTATTCGTTTCGACGAGACGAAAAAAAATCTGTTGATCGAATCTTTGAATATTCTTTGCGATTTCAGTTCGCATGGTCTCTCGAACAGACGCAATTTTTTCGAATTCTCGATGAAATACGTTTTTGTTTCTTTTTTTTTCATTTTCCTCTTATTTCCAGAATTACGCGAGAGTTTTTAAAGCACACGGTACTCGGTGACGATAAACTCGAGACTCCCCTCGAGTGGACACCGCGATATATGTATTTCTATGATAATCTATATATATATTTGTATATGTATGTGTGTGTGTTTTTTGTTGTTTTTTAAATATATATTTACTTGGAAATAAAAAGACGTTAAAATCAAAGTGTCATGCGAGCGAGTTATCACCTCGCTGAAATGTCGATCGTGATAACACAGAAGTCGGACTACTTGGACGCCAGAAACATGATCAACCTGCAAAAAAAGGAAATCGAAGGAGAAAGGTCAGATTCGTCACGATCGTTCGATGTTTATCCGCGCAGAAAAAATTATCTCGAGGGAATTTGATAAAAACGATTGAACCAGTTTCGTGGAAGAAACCTGGTTGTCGAAAATCCGACGAGGTGGGAATAATTTTTGCATCGCTCTTTTGAATAATTCGACGAGCCTCACCGGAAACTGATGGCTTTCGCGGCTAAAAGTTTGTTGCATTCGGCCGTATCGGGCAGCGGCAGCGGTAAATAAGAGCTCTCGTTTTCCTGCTCGGTAAAATCAAACCGGTGAATTCTCGGTTGTACCTTCATGTCGCCGAACGGTCCTTTCAGTATCAAGTAATGAAGCGGCAGAGGATAAGTCGTTTTCGTCTTCAATATCAGCTGCGATTCGCCGACGAAGAAAGAGGCACGAATTAACGAGAATCCACGTTTTTTTTTCAATTTTAAAGAAAACCGAAAAATTGCATCGTTTTCTCACCTGATAGGTCATATCGCGTTCCGAGCTCTGAGTGGGATCGCGCTGGCTGTTGTTCATGCGGGCTTTGACGACCCACTGATTGTTGAAGGCGGTAAAGCGCGATGTCTCGTAAAATATCTTGTGGACGAATTCGTCGGTTCGATAAGGTTTCATCTGAAGGTCTAGAGTTTTTAAAAAACTGAATTAGCACCGGGTATTTCGATCGGACGTTCAAAAGCGCGAGAATTATTATCGAACCTCGACTATTCTTATATTCAACATCGTTAATCAAACTCATTCGTTCGTGATTCATTTAAATTTGAAAAAAAAACCGAAAAAAAAAATCTTTCGATCGATAAATGATAGTCGTGATTTTTTGATTTGCGGCTCGTTCGTACAGACCGTTGAACGTAATCTTTTCGTATGACAGAAGTTCAAAAACGTTGTCGTAGAGTCTACGCTCCTCCAGCGTTCTCGCGTCAATGTCACGCAGCGCTTCCATCACGTCGGCACCCGTACGACGGGGATGAACGCAGTGAGCCTCGTGCTCGTGACCTTCGTGATTCGGTCCTCGCCAGGGACAACCGATGCGGTTGTATTTGCAGCTTGTTATTCTGTATGTCGAAACACGAGCGAGGATAACTTTCAACGATTTCGAAATTTGCGTCGTTTGATTCCAACGGAACAGACGATGAAAATAAAAATGTTTAAATAACCGGTGAAACGTGTAAATCCTCGAAAATTTCGCCACGAAATTTCTTTTTTCATTGTTTTTTTCTTTCATTGAATTTATTTTTTTCCTCTCACCTTTCGTCGCACATGGAGTCCTCGTGTCGTTCGAGCGAGTTGCGAGGGAATTCCTTAGCGCAAAATTGACATTCAGCCGGCAGTTCGGAAACGGCTTTCTCGACAGCGAGATTCCTCGACGCCGAGGTCTTGCTTATCTCGATGCGGCAGTTTGGACATGTCGCTTGCTCGTCCCGCAATCTCGCGTCTGCCAGTACGTGAGTGAAGCAACCGGCGCACATCAAGTGCCCGTTGGTACACTGTGAACACCCATTCGTGGCAATTATTTTCAAACGTGTTTCCTCATCCAAACACACAATTATGAACGATCGTGGCAAGTTTACACAGAGTTTAAAAAAAAACTTCATCGGCCTCAGAAGCAGAAAGGGATCTCGAGTCCCGATATTGTCTTTTTTTTTTCATTAATTTTCGTTTTTCTTTTTTTTTTTTCATTCATATACATACACGGAATATACGGAAACGATAGATTCGTCATTCTTTTGTCTCTATGGGTAGAAGAACAAAAATATTTTGCTCGCAATAGAGTATCAAGACTATATATATGGTTATACTTATTACCATGATTCGATGTTTTTTTTATATATCTGAAACACAAAATCGTATGGGGGACTATTAATTAAATTCAATAATATCAATGTCGGAATGAATAATATCGTTGATGATTGTTTGCTATTTTACGTGTAAAAGACGATGGGGAGTCTGAGGTTGGGGAGGCTGCAAAGATGGAGGACAATGTTATACACACGGGAGCATGGGTCCGAGGTATACAGATACAAAAGATCTCGTTACCTTTAATCTCGTTTATTTGACATCGACAATGTTGCAAATACGTGTAAGTATTCCTTCTTTTCTCTCTCTCTCGCTTTCTCTCACCTTTACATTTTACACAGCCATGTATATATATATACATGAATATGCGGGTGTGTGTGTGTGTATATATATATGTACACACGTGTTCATATTGCAGTTTGCTGGATCCTCACTTTCTCTCTCGCTCTCGCACTCTCACGCACAATTATTACGAAATAATTCGCCATTAAAAGATGGAAAAAATAAATAAAAATGAAGAAACGAAAGAAACAAATCTCACGATATCAAGAGCGCACCGATCGATAAATACTTATCATCATTTCGGATTTTATTCTTGATAAACCTTTCACCAGCACTCTTGATCAGCGGTAAGCGCAATTGCACTCTTCTCATAACTTACAAACGTTTTACAATACGGCGTAAATTGCAAAAGTTCTCGACCGAACGTTGCCTGTATATTTATTTATATATACATATATGTAAATATGTATCCATGTGTTTATTTCGCATACAAGGTCTGTTAATTTTTATTTATGAAAATGACGAAGTGAGGGAGGGTAGAAAGAACGAGAATACTGCTTGTTCCTCGTTGTAACGATGCGTGAAAACTAGCATCTATCTCTCGCGCGATTATCCGACGTCTTCGAGGTTTTATCGTCGTGCCGGGCAAAAGCGTCAACGGGAAATACGTAATCGGCAAAATCTTCGGTGAATCATTTTACACGAGCGCCAAAAAAAAAAGCACCTCTCGTTTCGGCGATAAAATTGCGCGATCGCGCTCTGAATATACGAGTCACGCCGACGGCGGTAGAAAAATAAATGCGTAACGGGCATATCGCTGCTCCGTCGAAGCTAATACTCTCCGCAACCTCGTACTGTTTGCTTTTCCTTTTTTTTTTATTTAGAAATTCCTTCGTGACAAAATAATTTACCGGTGGCCACTTACGATGCACCGAAACACACATTTTTCTGTTTTGCATCACGTGTTTTTCTTTTCGGCTCTGGTGCGATTTTGTATTGTCGAAAAAAAAACATGAATTCAAAACAATAGTTGAATCTCAACGGTCGAGCACGAGTTACAGGTTCATCACAGTTTTGGCAATTGAGACACTTTTTCTCCTCGATTCTTCGCTTCGAAATTTTACACTCTCATCGTCGGCTTTGCTCTCGCTTTGTTATTACGTGAAATTGCAGATACCTACCTTGGTGAAACTTGCGTTTCGATTATTTTTGTTTTCTTTTTTTTTTTTCATTTCTCCTGCAAAACGTCGAACAAAATACTCACGAAATAAGTATTCTCAGCAGCTTCGTCGTGTCTTTTCTAGCGTTACACTTTTTTTTTCTACACTTACAAAGTTTCCGAAGTGATACAATGAATCTTACAGTTACTCGTCAACGATCACAATGGATAATGCGAAACATGATTGAAATTCCACGTCCAATTTTCTGCTTGATGAATTTTCGAATTATTTGCTATTTTGTCCTTTTTTTTTTCGAAATTGAGAAAAAAACGACCATAATTTGAAAGAAAGCTCCTTCCTCTGCTTTTCGATCGGGACCATCGGACATTTTTCAAATTTAGCCTCAATTATAATTAGATATCTACGAAACGAAACAAAATTCCGATCATCATCGACGAATCTGCGTTACATTTTCGAGTCGCGCCTTTCTCCCGTTGCAAAAAATCTCGGTTCGTACGAGAGTTCAATCGGAAAGGTGTGTTATTGTAATAGGGATCACGTGGGACAAAGGGCACAGTCGAAAAGTTTTCGAGGGGCGACGAGGCGAAGGAACGGAGGGGGGGGGGGTGGAAATGGAAGGGGAAGACCGTCCATGAATAGCATCTATCAATAGACCGTGGAGCCCACACGGGAACAAAGAATGTGCATAGGAAAACGCGCGTCATTGGGACGACAAAGAGATACGAAAAATCGTTAGAAAAAAAAAAACGGAAGGGCGATGATACGGGCGCTCGGAGAAAGGCAATTATCTGAAAATAAAGTGGGAAATGTGGAGGGATTTCGCATTTACGTCGTACGAAAGTCTGGCGGAAGGCAAAACAGCTGTTTCTCGCCTCGGAGTTTGTATACATATGGTGGTACGCGGACCTCGATGCACCGCGTATATACAGGGTGTCCCGAAAATTAACCGTCAACAACGTCGCAGCGGATGAAAAGGGAAATTTCGAGTCGAAAAGTATAAAGGCATTTTTGGATCCCGCGAGTCCCCTGGGAGATATTCGACGAGATAACGGTGGGCCAATGAGGATCGAGCGTCAGAGTCGCGTCGCGCACGTCGGATGCGCCCGATCCACTTGACTTTGTCGAGGGGAAAATTCGTTGTACGTTCGCGTTCCATTGAAAAGTGTTTGAATACTTTTCGACTCGGAATTTCATCGGGACTTTCGTTGAACTTTGCTTTGTTGACACGAGATTTTAGGACACCCTGTACAGTTGCACGGTTGTAGGATAAAGAGTGGAAAGTTTTTCGCCCGAGAGACATACGTCGCGGTTAATCACCGTGACGACAACGTTTGTACAAAGAAAACGAGCCCTCGCACCGAGCACGTTCGTTTCGCGACGACTGATAAATATACCCGATACATCCTTTATTGCGTCGTGTCAATTAGATCCGAAATATGAACGACACTTTTACATAATACCAGGATTTACCTGTTTTTTTGACAAACGGGGAAAATGTTTCGCGACAGTTTGCGAAATTTCAAAAGAAACGCAATTTCGATGGAGTTTGCCCCATTGTTATCTCGTCGTTGAATAAAAATTCACGGAAAAATCCGTCAATTCGTCGTCGATTCCTGTTTAACGTAATGATTTTTTTTTTTCGCAAAACAGATCGACCGCTTGTAAATTCTTTCGAAAATTCGTTCAAACGATGTTTATTTCTCCGTTTTTTGACAAAAATCGTTCGGTAGACGAGACGATTTCCGGTGGTAAAATGTTTAGACGCCATCGAAAAATGGTGAACGACGATGAGTATCGGAGGAAATCGTATAACGGCGTAGCGCCGTCGAGCAAAAGGGGGAAAGAGGTGGGACGTTTTTGTACGAACGACTGGGAAGGACAGGAGATCTTACCTGGTAAACAGCGGCCCTGGGCAGATCGAGGCAAACGGCACAGCACAGGATACCGCCCAGCCGATGTTCCAGCTTCTGTTCGTTCTTTCCATCGCCCTTGATTACTTTTCTACGCTTCTTGTCGGGCTCAATAAAATCCTCGATCTTCTCGATATCATCTCGTATAGGCGGTGGATTAACGCTCGTCTCGGCAATGCCGCTCGAAGAGGCAGCCTCGTTACTCGGATCGGCCATTTTGATTGTTTTGATTTTTCCTGGCCTTTGCCGAGAGACAGAAATATTGCATATATATCCCAACACGCGTGTTTATATCTGTATCTTCGTTGTCGCTCTCTCACTCGAACGGCGCGTGTGCGCGCGCAAGCGCGAAACTATACCGCGTCGTTTCTTTTTCTTTTTTATTTTATATAGATGTACACGGAAGAGTGTCACACGTATATATATATATGTGCATGTGTTTCTATATATGTATATATATTTATGAGAATTTATATATACATATATGCATAGGAGGCTAGCGAGCGCGAGGAGAGAATGCAGCGCGGGAGGTTGCACGAAAGTGCCGCGAGGGGGCAATACCGTACAGCTCCGTCCTCAGCTGTTGTCGAGCGAGATGACCAAAGCGCGTCGCGTAATTTGTGTGACAGCCACGACGCAACAATCGCGATTACGAGAACGTTTGTACTTTGTTTTTCCCTCGTTTTGCTTTTTATACAAATTGATATTTGTTACTCAAACGCTTATATCATCACGCGGTTCTTTTTGTTACTCTCGAGATCGCGGATTCATATACGGCAGAGAAATGACTCGCGATTATAACGAAACAAATACTTTTTATCGTTAGTTCACGTTGTACTTGTCGTTTTTACCGATCCGATCGTTTACAAGCCGGAAACGCGTACCGAAGATCGATTAGAGATCATTAGTTGAAAACGAAAAAATGAAAAAAAAAAGAAAACAAAACACGAATGGAAAAACATCCGTAGTCAAACGGCAATGAAAACTCGCAACGTACTAAAGTTAAAGAGAAGCGGTATGCACGGTTTGACCCAGGGAATCCTCCCCATGGGCTCCCGATCCTCCCCCACCCCGAATGTTAGAACCCTGCCCCTCCCCCTCCCCCACCTCACTTCCAATATTCGATGTTTTTCCTCTCTTCTTCCCTCTCCTTCTCTTCCCTCCGCGTTATCGATAGAGAACACGCGATAGCCGTGCACTTTTCTCCCTTCTAATTTCTTTCGTTCGTAACGTTTCTTTCTACGTTCTAAAATGGTATACGACGTTTTCCGCTGACGTCGAAGGATATTGACGAGGTAAAACGCCGCCACGCGTGTTTCGTTGTTCCCTTCTAACGTCACCTGGACATTCTCCCGACGTGATTAAACGTTGAAAACGGTCGACATTTTACATCGTCTTTAATGCCATCGAGGAAGGGGAAGAAATCAAGTTTTGCCGCAGGGGAAATTCATCCGAAGCAACAGCTGACTGCGTTATTGCGTCGTAACTGTTTATAGACTTGCTTTATTTTATCACAGGCACGGGTGAAGAACCGAAGCTCTTACCTGATGCGTATATATTCATCGGAAATGATGAAAATGATTTATCGGGAAAAAAAAAACGTTTATGTAACGTATTTTTCATCGATTCTTCCGCAAAATATTGGTGCTCGTTCAACCGCCCTGGAATGGACGCTGAGGCTCGAAAATCATTGAAATTCAAGTCGGTTTTTTATTGAGTAATGTGTATGAAAAATAAAAAATTATACGTAGGAAAAAAGTGGCGAGATTTGGCATGAGAATTTGTAGGAAGAAAATGAAAGATTTTTTTTTGGCAAAATTACCATGCTTTTCGTTCACCTTCTTTCGTTTTATTAACACGATTAAAACGACGGAATATCGGTGAATGTTTCTTCATTATTCTGCTGAAAATTAGCCGTGATTGGCTTCACCGTACTTTCTTTCCTTCTCGCTAAATGACCAACGATAAAAATTACTCTTTCGTACTAATGTTACTTATCACCGTTCTTCAATCCTCTCGCATCCCTATAAACATCTTTGTCGCAATAATGCTTCTCAGACTCGCAAAATTCATCGCATTCGAATAAAAGTCCTCGTTTTTTTTTTATTTCTCGAGTATATACGCTACGCTGGTGTTTTTGTGTTTTTTTCGATTGTTTCG
The DNA here is from genome assembly GCA_959613375.1 of Heteropelma amictum. Classification (NCBI taxonomy): domain Eukaryota; kingdom Metazoa; phylum Arthropoda; class Insecta; order Hymenoptera; family Ichneumonidae; genus Heteropelma; species Heteropelma amictum. Next base: position 14,753,708 of record OY390724.1, read on the forward strand.
CTCATTCGCAATGCAGTAACGATTTCTACGTAACTTCGTGCATCGAACAATGGAATATTCGTCAAATATCGTGTCATTAAATTGGAAAAAGAAAGAGGAGACTCGGATCTATCAGTAAGGAGAATCATCGTTGGCGAAGGAAAAGGAGATAAATTGACACGTCTTGAGGAATTTGCTTCTTTGTTTTTCCTATAAAAATCGTACTCGGAAGTTGCAGTGAGGATTAAATGCGATTGAGAGATGATTGAGCACGATACTTCATTTTTTTACTCTAAAGAGGGCGACACCCGTATTAATTTTTCATTCTCCATCGTAAGAAATGCTAATGAGAACTCTGAACTCTTTTTCATTGTCCGTATATAAAGTATACAAGAATATCTCGAAAGTCGGGTACGATGGGAGAAATAAACGCTTGTGCAACGCTAGGAGGAAGAGGAGACGCCCGAAATATTTTTTTTTGGACTTTGTACTCTCGACGGTGTCTCCGTTCGATGGCGATTGGAGAAGATTACTGTTGCTTGCTTTTTCCAACATCTCTAATTCAAGTGTGAATATTCAACGCGGAAATTTACGTTAACGATAAATTATGCATTTCACTTGTATCTCCGACAGTCTCCGTAAGAGTATCTTCGTTTTCGCAGCCTGCGGAGATTTAATCCCGAGGGAATGAAGTTGATGTCGAAAACGCGACACTATACGATATACCGGCGGTTTCTCTTTAACGTAGTTCTATCGTTTCATTCAAATCGAAAAATTGTTTTTCAGTTTTTCTCACATACAAAATGGTTTGCGGGCTCAAGTTAAATAAGAAAAGTTGTTGCAAATCGACTAAAGAACAGCATACTCCAAATTCAAGGTCATCCCAGGTAATATGTGCTTGCTGTATAATTACGAAAAATGCGAACATTTTTTTCTTAAGATTTTTTCGAAAAACTGAAGAAAGCTTCTTTGATGTTGCATGAAAATGTGTGCAAAATTTTAGAAAGCTTCACCACGTAGAAACCAAGATATTTATTGATGAAAACGCAACTTTTAGCACGCGCTCTTACGAGAGACTACCGAAAATTGTGATTTTCACCAATAAATATCTCAACTTCCACGTAGTGAAACCGTCCAAAATTTATTACACACGTACACATGACATCAAAGAATATGTATCCGAATTTTCAACGAAATCTAAAGAAAACGATAAAACGATAGAACTACCTTAACGCGAACGATAAAGCTAATCTCGTTAGCGTACATATTTTGTTTCAAGTAGTTTTATTAGGAAAATCATTATCCTATCGAACTTAAATTATGTTTATTTACACATACGCGTTCTCGTCGTATTTCAGCAAATGTTTCTTTTTCTCTCTCTCTTCAACGGCTGTATTTTCGATTCGCTCAATGATCGTTGACGATTGACCGTTTCGATTTTTTCGGTAATTATTTTCTCTCGACCGTTGGGCTATCGTCCGCTTCTGTAAAACGCGAGGACTCACGCGGTGGTCTCGCGGGGTTTACACTTTTTCAAAGCGTTTGTTTTCGTTTTTTTTCTTCTTTTTTTTTCGCCTCTCTCCTGCTTTTTTTTTCATCATCGATCGCAATTCGATCCGATAACATTATTTTTGTAATCGTTAACGAAGGAAAAAAAATATATATATGTGTATATATTAAATGTATGTAGGTAATAAGAAATCGAGGAAGGGTATTTTCATTAACCTGCCGAGTCATGCTCGCTCGGTACACTCGTCGAAATTTCGGTGTCGCGAGACGATAACTTTTGCGAATTCAACCACGCGTCGTCCTGCTTCTTCGCTTCCTGCTGATCCTTCAAATCGATTATGGACGCTTGTATCGCGCTGGCTGTGCTCTTCAGATCGTTGTAGGATTTCTTCAATTGCTCCAATTGTTGAACGACACTTTTGTCCGCCGTGCGCGCTTCGTTCATCTGTACAATCGGCATCGACGGGTAAACGTTCGATCGATCAGCGGTCCAAAAGATGCAAGTGAATTTCGCGAGAAAGTATTTTCGAAAATTCTCCCATCAAATACAAATGAGTTTTTACGTACAATAAAGATTACAAAAAAATAGTGGAAAATGTGGAGGAACCATGGAGATATTGGTCAGAGGAAGGGGTGAAAGGAAGGGACAAAGAAACATGGGCAAGATTGAGATGTGGAAATGTAGGGAGAGCAGGGAAAAAAGGTGAGAACGAGTGGGGGTGCAGAATTTGTGGGAAAAAGGAGGAAACGATGGAGCATCTGCTCGTATGTAAAAAAGGAAGGGAATTAGTGAAGGAAAAAAGCAGAAAAGATGTAGAATTATGGATGAAGGGAAAGGAGGAAGGAGCAATTAAAGAGGAGTTGATAGCGGCACTAAGGGAGGAAATGGACGGAGGATTGTGCGAATTTTTTAGAGAGGTAGAAAGAATAGGTAAGGAGGGAGTGGTAAGAAGGGGCGCGGGGCGGGATGAATGAAGTGGCAATATGGTAGATAAATAAGGAAAAAGATATGTAAAAAGTTGTAAAAAACTGAATAAGTTGTGCAAATAAAACTCAGAGATACAAATGAGTTTGTGTTTTTGAAAATACGACTTTGTGCACGCGAGAACCAAAAATTTCCGAGCAAACTGTTGTTTTTTTTGGGATTTTCTTCAAGAAGGAAAATTCAGGAGAAAATAAGACATACCTGGTCGGTTAATTTTTTAACCGTCTCCGCTAGAATCGTATGGTCGCTCGCTTTGGCGCACTGCTCCTGGAGCGTCATAACCTTGCCGCTCGCGTTTTGCATCGTGTCCTGCAACGTCACCAGCATCGTCTGGAAAAGGGGAGAAAAATACGTCGGATAGCGGAATAAACCAAAGCGAAAATTTCAACATCGAGATTATGCGAAATTGCCATTTTTCTTTTCGACAACGACGCGAATTTCGTTGCGAGGTCTCGGTGGGGGAAAAACGGTGAATTCACCGGGAATCTCGATTTTCCATACGGTGAGAGGGGAGAAAAAAACATGATCTTTTTGTTTTACGTTCTCGTATTTGGCGAAATGTGAAGATAGAGACGCTGAAAAAGGAGGAGGAGGCGATAGAGAAATCGACGTACAATAAAGATTACAAAAAAATAGTGGAAAATGTGGAGGAACCATGGAGATATTGGACAGAGGAAGGGGTGAAATGAAGGGACAAAGAAACATGGGCAAGATTGAGATGTGGAAATGTAGGGAGAGCAGGGAAAAAAGGTGAGAACGAGTGGGGGTGCAGAATTTGTGGGAAAAAGGAGGAAACGATGGAGCATCTGCTCGTATGTAAAAAAGGAAGGGAATTAGTGAAGGAAAAAAGCAGAAAAGATGTAGAATTATGGATGAAGGGAAAGGAGGAAGGAGCAATTAAAGAGGAGTTGATAGCGGCACTAAGGGAGGAAGTGGACGGAGGATTGTGCGAATTTTTTAGAGAGGTAGAAAGAATAGGTAAGGAGGGAGTGGTAAGAAGGGACGCGGGGCGGGATGAATGAAGTGGCAATATGGTAGATAAATAAGGAAAAAGATATGTAAAAAGTTGTAAAAAACTAATAATGTTGTGCAAATAAAAATCAGATATATATATTTGGCGAAATGAGAGTTTTGAAATGTGGAAACCGTCGTATTCGCGTATTTCGCGTAACTCACGTGATCCTTGGCTTGATCTTCGGCGATCCACGTTACGTTGCGCGAAAGTGTCTCATTGACGCGTGTGAAATTACTCGCTAATTGCGATATCGCGTTACTCAGAGCTTCGACCTTTATTCTCGACTCGTTCGTAGGTGATTGAGGTCTCAGAGTCGCGTTCGACAGATCCAGCAAGGAGTGCTTGAACGAATGTGGAAAAAGAAATGAAAATTGAATTTATGCAAACGATTTCTTTGCGTTAAAATTCATTTTTTCATTTATTCCTGCTTTTTTTTCATTTTTCTTTTGCTTCGGGAATTCTTCTTTACCTGTATGACGGTCATATCTTGTCGCACCGACGTTTGCGCCTCTTGAAGCTTCGTGTTGGCCGTCTTCAGCGTGTTCACGGTCTCCTCGAGGTCGCGTATCTGACTGCCGAAAGACGCGGTATTGTTGAACAAAGTTTTTATGTTCCGAGGAACGTCCGTCAGTTCCGGTGCACCCTGCAACGATGCCTGTACTTGATGAAGACCTTGCTGAATTCCGGACAGCTGAAAAATTGAAAAAAAAACGAACATTGCAACATTTTTTCAAAGTTATCCACGTTTTTTTGGATCTTCTTTGAAAAATCTGGAACGAGCATTGTTTTTTGTAGTTTTGTGCGATATTTTTTCGTTTTTTTTTAAGGGATACGAGTTTCCGTGACTTGAAACTTTTTCTTCGAGCTTACCTGGACGGTAAAATTGTTTAATTGTAATTTCAGCTCCGATAATTGATTGAATATCGTCGTTTGATTGTTCTGCAAGTCCCGGGACAGCGAATGACACTTTTGCAGAGCCTCGGGTACAGCCTCGCTTCCGGCTCTCACTGCAACAATTGCGTTATTTCTCGGTGTATTCAAGGTCGATATTGGCTACACGATAAAACATTTGTTCCTCGAAAGTCGCTAATCAAGACGGCAAATTTTCAAGCTTTATGATAATCCTGCACCGCCGCTGACGGGAAAACCGAAATATCAATGTTCTCAGCGATCCAAATTCATCGTAATAAATTATCGAGAAAAATGAAAAAAAAATCGATTCAATGAAGAATTTTTTACCGTTAATCACATATTATTACCGCGTTATGGCTGATGGCGTTGAAATTCGTACCGGCCAAAGCAAAATTGTGACAGAGTGGCTCGGTATCTCAATCTTTTTCGAAAATATGAAATTTTTTGAAAAAAAAAAATCTAAAATCTAAAATCCCGTTTTCCGTCGAGTGTCGAAACGTGCGCCTGCCAACGACGCTCGCGAAAAAGAATGAGAAATGAGTTTTGAAAAGAAAATTGTCCTTTTTTTTTATTTCAAACAAGAGTACAGGAAAAATGATACAAATAACAATCATAGGAATGAGACGATCGTTGCTACCTTGGTCCACCTCGGTTCTAAATGCGGTTAATTGTTGACGAACGTCGCTAAACAGCCATATGAGACTCGCGGTGGCCAGGACTGAGGCGCAGGCAAAAAAAGCACCGCACGCCTTCAACAGTCCGGGACAGGCTCGTCCTCTTCGACCTCTGCATTTCCGGTTGACCCTCGTCGTTAGATTCCAGTATTCCGAGCGTTCGTCACTGCTGTCCGTCAATAATTCCTTGAGAAAAAAAACAGGGCCGCGCGGAGAAAAAACGAACTATCGATCAAAACGAAAAATTCAACGATTTCGCACGACGTACTTTTATTCCATTTAATTCGAATTATTTCATTTAATTCAAATTATTTCATTTAATTCGAATTATTTCATTTAATTTAAATTCTACTTGGGTTTTTTTACGTGAGCCATACATTCTGCTTTTTTTAATTAGCGTCCATCCTTCAGCCGTTTCTTTGATTTTTTTTTTTTTCGAAAATAATTATGAGCAAAGTCATGTCCCAAAAGTGGATGCTGGTAATTCAATGCTACATTGCGGATAAAATTCGACATCGAAAAGTCTCTGAGCGACTCGAATCTAGCTTCGAATTGTTAACCTCGAGTTTTGGGACACCCGGTATATATCTTCCTATGCAACAAAGCATGCAAGTTTTCATTCCCGTATTTTATTACCTGCGAGCTTCGTTTGCCGGAACTCCTTCGTGAAACAACGTGGGACGGCGCGAGGGCGTCGAGTTCCTTTCGTTTCTTCATTTTTTTCGTCGGTGGACGAAGTGGCACCGTCACCGCAACCGAGTCCATTTCAAGAAGCACCAGTTTGTTTGTTTAAAATAACAACACCGATGCCTCGCGCTAATGTAACAGCGTAAAATCGCGGAAACGGCGCGCTCCTTGGAGAAGCACACGCGCGACCGCAGAGGAACTCTCGTGTTTCCACTCTGTGATATTTTTCTCGATATCTTCGATATTCACACTGATTTCGAATTATCGTTTGTCCTCTGTGCGATTCGTAGCACCTACGTCTCGTGGATACCCTTTTTTCACTGTAAAATGTATTTTGAAACTCGCGGGATAAACACTTCCGGCGGAAATCGAACGAGACAAGATTTCCTTATACCTTCGATCTCGCGCACGCGACTAAAACAAAAGGAAAGAAAGCTGTCGTTCATTTCATCGTTAAACACTGTTTCATACGAATATACACACGATTAGTACGGCCACACTGTTTTTACTGCGCATTTCTACTTCCGCACCGAGAAAAATAGTTTGGTTCCATCAACCAAATAGCGTATAGTAGCATAATTTTCTCTTTGAAACTATCAAATTTTGGTGTATTTCAACAAGTACATTTGATCGACTTAATAAAACAGTTATAATTGATTCGCCTTAGTTATTTCAAACAAATTCTTTTTTAAGTGTAAATTGCAAAGAAACATTTTATTAGATTCAAACCAAAGTGATATTTCTATTCACAAGTTTTGCAAGTATCATCTACTGAACTACCTATTTCATTTAAATAAATGCTTTATTAGACTATGTAGTACTCCATTCATCAAGGATTTCGTTATGTCAAAGAATTATTCATTTGTTTCAAATAAATCGTTTGGTAGGAGAAAAAACGCGTCATAGAGAGTGTCATAGCAACACTTTCTCAATAACGACATAGCAACGCAGTATTAGTAACGACATAGCAAGACATAGCAATCCAAAAAGTGTCGTTAAATGGAATTTTATTTAAGTCAAGTAGGTCTCTTTTTTTATAAATGAATTGCGGTCGATGAAAACATTTATTTGGCGTAAAGAAACAGTTTCATTAAAAATCATTCAAACGTTTAGTATCGTCGAGATATAATGAATTTATTTGTTGGAAGCAAACAAATTATTTCGCTGAAAGTCTAACAAAAGTTTGGTATGCCAAGATACAACCAAATCTTTTTTCTCAGTGCGGTCCGATCGAATTTCGTAATTTTAACGAAAATTGTTCAAAGTACCCGTCGGTTATTCGATTAACAGCGATCGCATGTACTCGCGAAGGGAGACGCCGAGCGATACTAGTTCACGATTCTACCGTCTGCCGTATCGTCTTTCTTCGCCTTCTGCCGTACAGCTGTGTTACTCGTATGACGCCTACGCTTTCTGGAAAAGGTACGGAGATAACCTTTTTTCCCTAACTTTTCTACTTGGCTGTTCAACGAGTGTCAAAGCCACGATGTTTTGTCAGATAAATGCTCGTCTTCTTCACGCGTAGTCGACCGACGTTAATCGTTGTAAAGGCAAAATGCAAACATAACCTCCAAACGCGATAAGGCTGGCGTCGATCAACGCTCGTCCCCTCCAGATGGTTATTCAATTGTCGACACACGCGGGTGATATGAACTAAAAATGTCGCAAACGTGTTCTTTTTTTCAAAATTGTACACACTGCTGTAGCGTTTTTACATTTCAATCGTGTACAGCTGCTACTTGAGCGTGACAAAACACGTAGATGGCGCGCTTGTGCATTTATACAACAACTTCGAACAATAGGGAACATTTTTATTTCCCAGTCCTGAATAATTAACACTGTAGAGCAATTATAATCGCGTCCGAATGAAAAAACAAAAACAGCAACCTCGTAATGTCGAAATTCCGATAAAATATATCAAAATTTTCAATTACCCCAAGCGTATCGACAAATTTATCTCGTTCTTTTTTATTCCGTCTAACTTCAACACACGGATACGGCCGATTCGAAAAGTGATGCTCCGTCGAATTACGAACGACCGAAAAGTATACGTAAAAGTGTTGACATCGTTACCACGAATTTTCACACTAATAAATCTCTCGCGCGTTCAAAAATGTATCACGTCGGCAAGGGCAATCATCCCCAAAACAAACTACCATAAAGTTTTCGACGTTAAAAGTACTTTTCGGTCCACTAATGCGTCAATTAAACGCTAACCCGCGATAAGAACACTTTGTTCGATTCACGAGCAGTTTTGTCGCGTATCTGAGCATACAGGCTCTTCCGGAATTAAATATCAATAATGCGATGTTTTTTTATTTTTTTATCCAACGAACCTACGGCGAGTTGCGCTGTAACGTTTGTTGAGACATTTTTCGATAAATAACTCGTCAGAAAATTGTCGGATCGAAAAATTACCGTGGAATTTATCTCTCCGCCACTTTTTTTCATATCAACACTCGCAACACCCTGTACATGGACACACACTACATGTTTGTCGTGTAATAATCGAATGTTATCGCTACCCGAGTTTTATTCGCGATAAAAGTATTCTTAGGCGGTGGATGATGAGAAAACCGAGTTTCTTATCAACGGAATACACCTGATAAGTATAACCGTGTGCGGATACGATACGCGCGGTCTGGGGAGCCGATGTGAACTCGCGTTAGTGTTTTTTTCATCCGCGCACATGCGACAAAAAAAATTTCTATGGTCGCGAGTGTACGAATCCCGCGGACAACGTATAATCGCAGCTACGAAATAACATGTCATTAAAAACCGAGGAAATGGCAAAATTGTCTCGGAAATCCGAAAAAAAAGGGGGGGAAAAGCAGCAGCGTTAAACGTAAAAAGAATTGAATTGAAAAAGAAGTTTTTTTTTCTCAAAATCCCAATGCCGAAATTTTCATATTTTTCAATCTCATTTTGTACGTGAGTTTTCTCATTAACCGGAATTGTTATTACCACGTCCTCTCGGCCCTGACTCGAATAAGATACGGACGTGGAAAGAAAATCACGTGCCTCTGAAATGGGTCCTTTAACCATGAAAAAAGAATATATGTATATCACACGCGCGCACGCGTGTGTGTACACCTTGATTAGTCACTCTCTTAAATTACACCAGGTTAGCCAATATGATAATCCGGACACAATCGGCCGAGATAAAATATTCATAATCGTAAAATAATGAATATTACAAGAATTATTTCAAGAATCTATATCCAAAAAAATGTCACAACGCTCTTCGAAAAGTCACAATGTCATCCACGGAATTCCAAACGACGTTACAGGCACAGAAATTCTGATCGCGAAAATAATTGCCGAACTGTCCCTCGGAATCTTCATTTAAATTCTCAAACAAATTTCCAATTGTTTTTTTTTCCTCCAATTGCTTCTAATTGTTTTATTTCGTAATCGTTATTTCGACAACATTGGATGAGGATGATTGATAAGCCCCGTGACGATTTTGAAACATTTGTCAACGTAAAATGTCGTTAATTTGAAAATAATTGCGCGCGTAATGAAAACGAGGATCAAAAGGCGATAACGAATGTATGCTGGTGACGTTTTTTTAACGAATTATAATGAGAAATGTTTAATTCCACAATTCGTGACCGTCGGCTGACGCAGTGTCACTTATCGTTTTCTCAAGGCGATACAACTTGATCTAATCTGTTGTGTATATGTGTGTGCATGTGTGTGTGAATTTGTATAAACGAGTGAGGACACTTGAACTAATAGTCACAGGTATACTCTGCTATTGAGTCTCTGTACAATAAGAATATACATAGCTACTCGTTTTTACGAACATCTTGAGAAATGCGAATGTGCTTATGTTGTGTAAACGTGACGTGTGACGTACGCATCTAATAAACTCGAAGGAATAATTTTCGTGTTCCCACAGAGCTCGCGCACATTGACACAACTTAATCTTCTCCTTTTCCGATTATTTATCTATCCATCATTAAAGCGCCGCGTACCTATCAAGATGATTGTTCTCAAAATGGTAAAAATTATTACACATCCTTATCTACACCGTTTCGAAAAAATTACCGTCAAACTCACAAACCCCAGGAAAATCCAGCATCGAGAAATAAATAGGTTTTCCTGTCTTTAAATAGAAGAGAAAGTGTCGCAAGTATAAAGAAATGTAAGAAGAAAAAAAAAGGAGATACGCTATAACGATTGCACGAGTTCGATCGTCTTTCTCAGCCTTGACACTCGTTGAACTTTTTCCTTTTTTTTCGAATGCCGGTTTGCGCCGCGCGAGTCTCTATGAAATCTTCGTAAAATTGCCCTTTTTTCGATGCATTTTCACGAAAATGATTTTCTCATTTTCTCTCGTATCACGAAAACTCGTGGTTCACCTTTTTTTCGACTTCTGTGTTCATTATTTTCGTTCGAACGCGGTTAATATTGTTATTTTTCTTTTCGACAAAACGTCACTGTGATTGATTTCTTTTTTCAGTGCCCACACACGTTTCGACACTCGTATAACGGAGGCCACCGCCTCCATGCGGCTCGCGATTGTAACTGGGGAGCGAAAGAAACAGACGTGCGTGCTTGCGCCGCACTTTCGCAGCATGTGTATCTATACCGATTCCTCTGTCTCTCTCGTTCTTTCCTTCTTTCCTTTCTCTCTATTCTTCTCCCTCGGCTCGCTGCCGCGCCAGCGAGATATCGACTGAAGAGGGTTTGACTGTCGGCGGGCAGAGCGCGACAAACGAACGACAACGAGGTGGCGGTGGTGGGCGACATAAAGGTGGTCATACGAGTTGCGATGGGCAAAAGGTTTCTCATTACGGTATAACGGGGTATTCGTGTCAACTTTGACCTATGTCAATATTCTTCGATCATTAATCAATAAAGAAGAGAATTAAAGATTTACGCGAAACAAACAACGCGTGTTCCGTCAAAACAAAATGGCTACCGCGCGGCATACAGATACACGAGGGTAATAGTTTATGTTAGTTTGCTTAAAAACTCTCGGGTACAAGGAATAAAAAAACGACATTGGAGAAAATAATTTATCGTCGTATCGTCAGTTTTATCGTTACGAAAAACTCACGCACGCGTTTCTCACGTATTTTGAAAAATCGTACGATAATCGTCGATCATCCCGGAAACGCATGCATAATTCGTCGCAATTTTTCGAACATTCGAAACTCACACTGCGGGGACTTTCAGAGGTTGGAGAATCGCCGGAATCGTGGACTTTTTAATTACTGGCCTCTTTTTTTTTTTTCCGCAACAAGGGTGAACAAAGCGCGCATACATGTCGGTTATTTGCCCGAAGGGGTTGGCAGAGCCGGAGAGCATTCTCGCGGACGTTCAAACAGACGAGGAAGGGGAGTTGGCTCTTTAATCATTGATCCAAAGATATGAAGACACGATGTATGAAGGTCCCTGTATACGCGAGAAACTACAACCCATTTTCAATGAGGTTACCGTGAGCACCGCTAGTGGCGCTGCGCGTCTCGCGCTCCGACCGTGCCAGACGGAGCGCGAGACGGATAATTGCGAATCGTAACTTGTATTTTCGTAACGATTATTATTATCGTAACGGAATAAAATTTGTCAAGTATGTCTCAGAAAAAAACGAAAACAAATCTCAAGTTGCAATCGAAAGTACCGAATCTCCCGTTATATCTATGATCACGAGATTTTGATAAGATGAAGAAATTGAGATGCTTTATAATACGATTGAAAAAACAATCGTACAAGATACCCGAGATTTGTGTGATATTATAAGCAACTTTTCGCCAAAGGAGAATCTCATCAGCGACTCTTGAAACAATTAATGACGAGCTTCAACGGAAAATGTCTATTCGACGATAATATAAAGTTACTAATTAAAATCTACATTGGTGGATTATCGTTACGCGTTAAAGATCCAATCAGCGGATAATCAAAACGTTACGATAAAGATGGTGTTTTTAATCGTTGACAATTGTAGCAATCAATTTTTCTCACCTGAAAGTATGGAGACGTCTATCCTTCTGATTTCTCCGTAAAAAACAGCTGCGTACCAGGACAATGCGATCATCCAAAAGGTAATTAAAACAGCAGCCAGCCAGAGCGCCGCTATTTTGCTCCGAGAACAGTCGCAACCGCAAGGTTCGCTACGTTTCATTCTGACGTAGGAGCGTGATTTTCTGCAAACGTCAAACGAGAATTACTCGAAACGATTTCTTTGCAATCGGCTAATCTCGGTATTTCGTGTAAGATCGTTGAGATTTGAGATAAACACAATTTTTCGTCTCCGACGATGGATTAACGGGCTTTGATCTTAAAAAACAAAGCGGTCCACGCGTGGATACTTTCTCATTATCGTGATATATCTTTGTGGAATTTTCCACGTGACTTTTGTGTCTTGAAAAAAAAGGGAAGCCACTTTCAATGAAAAAGAAGCATACATGCATGAATGAAATTAACTTTAGGTTTATTTCAAGTAACAAACCGTTTTACGATTTTTTTCCTCGGCGTGACAATCGAGTCTGATAGATCGCTTTCGCTGTTCGACAGCGAATGTAAAAGATTCATAACCTCCTTTTCGTTCGCCTTTTCCATTTTAGTCCACGTTTCATTATCGTTTCATTTCATTAATGATATTTCGATAAGAATTTCGCTCGGAAAAGAGAAGTAGATCGTCGGATAGAAACATAACCTTTCACTCGTCAAAATCAATTCGAGAATAAAATATTCGATGAGTTGCGAGAGTTTTCAAAGACCGATTAACGCGGCAGTAACACTAATCGGAAACTGACTTTTCTCATTACGTTCACGATTGTTTACGGAATCGTCATTCTTCGATAGAAAATTTGTTCATTATTTGACAGCTGGCGCTGATCAGCGATCACTCAGCTCAGTTGCTCGGTCGTTTTTTTTTCTCACAAGCAAAGCCATCTGTCGGCGGTTCCGGCTACTTTCGGTTGGAGCAGTCTAGATAACCGTTGTACCGACCAATTTGAAATATTCACACCAGGCAGAATTTGATCAATTGCATATGAAAGTCATCAACTGCATACAGTTGAAATATCACAACAGTCACTTTTTGCTTATCGTAAATCAAAATATCCGAAAACTAAATATTTCAAGGAGAAAACAGGGATTTTCGATAAAAATGAATAATTAATATTCCTCCGGTGTTTATTGGATGGAAAATCTCCCGCTGATCACGAATCGCGTGGTTTTTTACCCGAAAACTAATTATTTCAAGGAGAAACCAGGGATTTTCGATAAAAATCGTTTTTTGCGTTTTCCGGCTTAAATAATGAGTTTACGCGGAAAATACGCTGATTTTGGTATCAATTTCAATTTTTGAGTAATTTATATCGCTCCTGTGTTTATTGGATAGAAAATCTCCCGCTGATCACGAATCGAATGGTTTTTTACCCGAAAACTAATTATTTCAAGGAGAAAACAGGGATTTTCGATAAAAATGAATAATTAACATTCCTCCGGTGTTTATTGGATGGAAAATCTCCCGCTGATCACGAATCGCATGGTTTTTCACCCGAAAACTAATTATTTCAAGGAGAAACCAGGGATTTTCGATAAAAATCGTTTTTTGCGTTTTCCGGCTTAAATAATGAGTTTACGCGGAAAATACGCTGATTTTGGTATCAATTTTAATTTTTGAGTAATTTATATCGCTCCTGTGTTTCTTGGATAGAAAATCTCCCGCTGATCACGACTCGAATGGTTTTTTACCCGAAAACTAATTATTTCAAGGAGAAAACAGGGATTTTCGATAAAAATGAATAATTAACATTCCTCCGGTGTTTATTGGATGGAAAATCTCCCGCTGATCACGAATCGCATGGTTTTTTACCCGAAAACTAATTATTTCAAGGAGAAACCAGGGATTTTCGATAAAAATCGTTTTTTGCGTTTTCCGGCTTAAATAATGAGTTTACGCGGAAAATACGCTGATTTTGGTATCAATTTTAATTTTTGAGTAATTTATATCGCTCCTGTGTTTATTGGATAGAAAATCTCCCGCTGATCACGAATCGCATGATTTTTTACCCGAAAACTAATTATTTCAAGGAGAAAACAGGGATTATCTCTTGAAGGGTTATTTTTATCGATTAGCCACACGAGACCATTTTCGTAGAGCTCGAAATGTACAATAAAAATATGTTTTGTTGCAATAAAATAGAGCAAATACGTTGTAATGGAAAACAATACATAATGCATACTTTTTACTTCCTCGTACTTTTATTCTTGACTGCCGCTGTTTAAATACACGTTTAAACATACATGTGTACACAAACGCATAAATTCACGTACATAAATGTATGTATATCAATTGATGAGCAGAGCGAGAGGCCACGTGGTGAGTCTGGTGTATCCTCTTTCGAGGTGGGCGTTTGTTTTAGAATAATATTCTCTTTCAGTACGTACAGTGTCAATCGGTCTTCCTCGTGGTTCATAGCGATTTTGACCATTATATATTTTACCAAACCTATATTTAACGCCATGCGATTATTTCTTTTAATCGTCATCGCTGTCGCGATCGGTAAAATAAAATGCAACGAAACTGAAGATCTCGAATGCAAAGATGTTCCATTGTCGTCGCCCAGTCGTCGCCTCAGGGATCATCTTTTTTGCGAATACGACCCGACCATAAGACCAGGTCGCAGTAAGCACGATGTTACGACCGTCGACGTTCGCATGATTCCGCAATACATCGAATTCGTAAGTCAAACGAATTTTTACACATTTGTCTCACACGTACTTACACGGATTCCAAAAATGTCGTCAATGTCAAAATTACTCCGATTCTTCAGAAAGCTTCAAAGTAATCAAATGTCATACGCTATTAATTTCAATTTACACCGGCACATCCGCAACTTTGAATTTCCACGATTATGTGGTTTTTAGTTAAAAAAACGACGATTTCGAGTGATTTCAATTATATAATTTTGTTGAATTTCAAGTGCCCTTCTCCCTCTCGACCGCCGCATATACTTTTTCGCAGCTTCGTGATTTTTACGCTCAATGATCAATTAACGAGCTGAAAACGCCGCCATTTTGAAGCTCGAAATTGTCGAAAAAAACTTTGATTTTTCGTGCATATATACATATTTATACGCTTTTACATGTTTTTGTTTTACGCCTTCGAACATTTTCAACCACAACTGATCTCCGAGACTGTTGCATCGAAAAAAGAGATATTTATCATTTCTTCTCGATGTTTCATTGTCACTTTTAGTCCGAAGAGCAGAGTATACTTAATTTCCACACCTGGCTCTCTCTGGTGAGCATTTCAAAGTTATTCATTTGCCAAATTAAATAAACAAATGTGAGAACGAAAAAGAGTGTAATGATCGAACGTTACTTCCGTCGTCAGACCTGGCCCGACCCTTATCTCGCGTGGGAACCATCGAAATGGGAAAATCTAAAAGAAATCCATGTCCGGAGTTACGAGATATGGAAACCGGATTTAACGGTTTTCAACAGGTAAAATATTCATTCTCCCAACCGATGAAAATCGCAACAGATCGAAAAATAAAACGCGAATGTTGCCACATTTTTCAAAAACTTTATTCAAAATTCGTCGAAAAATACCAGCGGCGATATGAATAATGACAATTCCGCATCGCTGTATCTGGATTGTTTGGTGACCTTCAATGGTACCGTCAAATGTGTATTCCCGATCAAGTACACGAGCCACTGTCCGACCGATTACAGCGAGTGGCCTTACGACAAACACAACTGTACAATGCAACTGGGCGCTTGGATATTTTATCACGATGAAATTCTTTTGACCTTCGAGACCGACAGCGTACGAAATATCACGATTTTTTCTTCCATTAACATACAATAATCAACGACTCACTGACATTTACGTGTTTACGCAATAAACTTTTCGTTTTTCATACTTTTCGGGCAGATCATAATGCACTCTTTCATGCCGAGCAAGCAATGGCACATTCACATTGAGAGCAGCACTCCGAAATACTCTCCGGTAAACAGCGAGGATGGAAATCTCATGATATTCGTCTCTGTTTTGCTGCAAAGACACGGATCCAGGCTGGCTGTTATCTATATATTGCCAGCATTTGGTACGTGCGAATACACACGTATTATCGCGATATTCGAAACGGTCGAGATAATTCGCTATAGAAACTACTGAATATTCCGTAAAATGCGAAATCGTTGAAGTACGAGAACGAAGTTCTCATGTTGGCCGCGGTTCGAAACGCCATCTGTTGCAGTTCTCATGGTACTGACGCTCATTGTCCTGTGGCTCGATTCGCAATCGCTCGAGAGAATTCTCATCGCCTGTGTTAACTTCGTTTGTCACATACTCGGAATATTCGACCTGCACTGGTACTTCCCGTCCTCGGCAGGCTCGGGAACGACACCGAAAATACGTGAGCGTTCTATTCGCGATGAATTCGCGAGTCAACTTGAAAATACATTTTTCTTTATTGATTTATTTTTTATTTTGATTTTTTGTCACAATAACAACGAATGATTTTCTTTCAGTCATATTTTACGAAGTTTCCGTAGGATTGGCTGCTTCCGCGTTGATATTGACGTGTTTGCTTAGAAAACTACGGCACACCAAGGTGACCGCGCCGATGTGGCTGACGACGGGCACGACGTCGATTCTCAACTCTCCCGTCGGTGCGATACTGAAAATCAACTTTACCGAGCGCAAAAAAGATACGGGTGCGCCCGAGGACGACGAGAACGATGGGCAGGTTTCCAAAAACTCGAAAGATCGCACCTGGCAAGAATTGGCGATAATTATCGAATCGTTTAGTTTTCTCGGTTGTTTTCTCATTTATCTCGTTATGTTAACGGTCGTATTGCCTCCTGGATCGCCGAAAAAGGTTCCGCAACCCTATTGGCTTCTCTAAGATCGACAAACTTGTATTTTGTTTTATTGTAATTGCTATTTCGTTTCTAT
Organism: Heteropelma amictum; assembly: GCA_959613375.1. Lineage (NCBI taxonomy): Eukaryota > Metazoa > Arthropoda > Insecta > Hymenoptera > Ichneumonidae > Heteropelma > Heteropelma amictum. Next base: position 14,770,396 of record OY390724.1, read on the forward strand.
CGACAATTCCGCGTTGCATCGTCGAGTATACTTATATATTTTATTGCAGCAGAAACGCGGAGGAATACGAACGAAAAAAATAAGAGTAATCAACAGATTTGATGCATATTTTCCGATGAAAATTTTTGAACTCTCGATGTTTTTCGAGAATTGGAAATTATCCATTGTAAAGTCTTTGTCTCTAAAATCGTTCTTCCCATCGAAGCTCGAAAAAAATGATAATTTTCTTTGAATAAAAGTGACGTAGACGACACGCCCACAATTTTTCAGTTTTGTCTCTTTTTTTACAAAGCACTTCCGTTGTCTTATCATCCGAAATACGATCGCCATCCAACGCCCAAATTTTCGTCGAAAAAAAAATGCCTTAATCGCGAATTCGGCACTGTTTGTTTTGATAATCGAACCATCTTTACGAAAATCGTGTTTGTACAATTTTGAGAAAAACGAGCATGAAAAACATCACATTTTCGTCACAGGAAACTGGGGTTAAGGGCAAAATCGGATTTTTCGAATTTGAAAAAAAAAGGAATACAAAAATTAATTTCTTCGGACTTTACGGATTATTTCGTTCGTCGCGAAAAAAATTGAGCAGGGGAGTAGAAGTCGTAGCGAAATAGCGCGTACGATTGCGTAAAAGAGAACATCCATCAAATATGCATATGAGGTATTTTACGGAAGGTCATGCAGCAAAGGGAAGTTAATCGGGAAGCGTGTTAACCCGCGGGGAAAAGAGGGATTTGCACTCCTCGCGAGATCATCTGGAGCATCAAGTTTCGCGGGGCGTTTGATAAGCAATTTTTTTGTCAACTGGTTAAAAGCCTCTGCGCGAGCCAGTAGAGATCCAATGCGACCGTCGGGTGGTCCAAAATCTTCGAAGCAACGATGAAAAATTTCGCAATCCTATTTCGTTTCGTTTTGCTCGGTGAAATGTTCGTGCACTCCTCAACGAAGGTCAATTCGAACGACGAGTGTAAACAAACCGTCGATAAATCGCCAGGAGCACGTTTGAAAAAGCATCTTTCGTGCAATTCCGTTTGGTCGGACGACGACAACGGAGCCAACGTCACTGTCGTTAGGTTCGAAATTTTCCCAAAATTTGCGACAATGGTAAGCTCGCTGTTTCGGAAAAATGGCCAAAATCGTCGCGATTCCTCTCGCTTCAAACACTTTTCAATTTTATTCAGGACGAATACCACGGCAAATTGGAACTCAATGCTTGGATGTACATAGTGAGTTGTAGAATGTTGACACGCCTCTTTTTTTTTTAACGTTGGAATAAAATTGTTCTCGTTTACTAATCCATTTTCGTTTCCGAGGCTTGGGAAGACAAACATCTCATATGGGAGCCTTCTTTGTTCAAAAATCTCGCCCGTTTCACCGTACGCAGCAATGACATTCGGATACCCGACATATCCGTTCAGAGTTCGTGAGTCAATCGCACATTCGAGTGTTCCGCTTGTGGCACAATTTTTCATATCGTTTCGTACGAAATTTTAGGAATTAAGATTGAATTTGGTAATTATAAAATCCTGATGAAAAACAACGAATGTTTCTTGCTCAGAGGAAACAACGACGTCAACGAGAATGGCTTCGCAAACAGTGAGTGTGAAGTTACCTTTGATGGTTCAGTGGGTTGCGTGCAAAGGCAACTTCACACCATTGGATGTCAGAGTGATTTCACGCTATGGCCTTACGATCGGCAAAATTGCACAATGTTCATATCCTCCTGGAAATCGATGAACAAGCAAATAATATTCGAGCCGTTAGATTCATCGAATAAAACGGTTAATCAAATATTTATATCCCGCCAAAGTCCGATAAAAATAATAAGACATTTATCTCATTCTTGTTTGAATATTTCGCAGGTTTTTTTGTTTGATTTTGTAGCGAATGGAGAATGGAACTTTGCGGTAGCTCGCGTCGCTTACGAACTTGTAGAAAGCAATTATTCGGGGATCTTGACGAGAGTTTCGATCGATTTCGTACTGGACAGGTCACGTGGCCAGCTCAGTGAAAGATTTATCATGCCTTGCGTCCGTAAGACTTTGAGGAAATTTCTTCGTTTTTTGTTTATCATCGATAACCTTGCAACGTTTTTCTCCTCCAACGTAAAATGATTTTTCTTTCAGTAATTTCGGTCATAACTTTGACCACCTTGTGGCTGGATCCTCGATCGAACGAATGCCTTGGGCTTGCATGCATAAATCCGATTATTCATTTGTTCTGCATACACGATCTCAACTGGGTTCTTCCCCATACCTGCAATATCGTGCCGAATATAGGTAACATCGAATGTATCTCAATTCCATGTTGAAAAAAGTTTGAGCACCGACTTGGGAAAAGAAATTCATTTGACGTGGTAACATCGTTTTGTTACAGTCCTTTTTTACACAAGCTCATTCGTGCTGTCCACCGTTGCTCTTCTTCTCACGATATTTCTGGGGAAACTTTGCGAGACCAACATTTCAGCACCCAGATGGATATCATCGCTCGTCTCGTTCTTGCTGCGAAACAAATGTAGCCGAATACTCTTGATCAACATTCTCGATCCAAGGATATCAACGGATGTCGAAATTGAGACCGAAGACCACGATAATCTCGTGAATCCCAAACCCAAAGAACGTTTATGGATTTACGTCGTTATTTTTCTCGGTTGGATCATTTTTTTCAGTTTTTTCTTCGCTTACGTCCTAATGTGGATTATCTTGGTCCCGAGTCCTTCGATGAAATCACCGATAATTGACGCGAGTGGGAAAATTTGAACAAAGAGTGGAAACAATATTCTCTTTTCCATTACCGAAGTATCGTATTAACATCCGGTTCTTTTATTTATCACGACGTGTACGTTCAATTTTATTCGAATCGAAGGCTTTGCGAAATTCAACTTTACCCAAAAAAATCCGAATGATTTGATCAGCTTTTGGAAAAACAAACTTTTTAGATTTTTCTTAAGAATAAAAAATTCGGAAACCGAGTCGGAAGACAGAACAAAATTTCGCGAGAAAAGAAATGATATTGTGTGACAATATCGTCAAGGAATTTTTATTATTCAAATACGAAGTTTGAATTTTATTTTTCATCAATTTCGCGTTTGAAAAATTGAAACTCGCATGCAAATTTCGACGTATCCGAGGACAACATATTCGATGTAACGCGGCCAGTGGAAATGAAACGATTAATTTGTATTTTCGTGTTATTTTTTTTTATTATTACAAATAGATTTATTTTCAAAATTTGTAATTCCAATCGTTCCCATAATTAATCTCACTGGGTCGTGCATACATACATGCAACGGATCGCAGGTATGTAAGTCAAATGATTCTGCTCTTTCTCTCTTTCAAAGTGCTACTTTTTTTTCCTTTTTCTCTTTCCAACACGAGCTAATCCCCATCTCTTGCGAATATACAACTATGATGCGCTTATTTATATTATGCTTGTATAAATGTACGAGACGTTCCGAAGGATTTCTTTACAAGTGATGGGTGTGATATTCCACGAGTGTCTAACGAGAATCCTTAATTTCTCAAAAAAAAGTAACATTTTTGTTTCCAATTGCTCCAACAAGTCTTCGTTTCTGAATTATCTCAAACTCCAATAGGCATTTTCAAATATTTATGTATAAGATGTGTATATATATATTTATATATATTTATATGTATTTTTTTCTCAAACTCCTCGAATCGAGAACAAATTGAACCGGAAGCGCCAAACGGTCGAGTCACCGGTTTTTTTGTGTGGTGACTCGTAGGTGTTTGTTCGTCCGCTTTCGTTTACATGCGCGTTCTCTTCATTATTATTCGTTTTTATTCGAAATAATTGAATGAAAAAACAAAGACGATTATGATTTCGATCTAGAGGATGGACAGAGAAAACATGAATGGGATAAAAATGAAGGACCCGCCTTAATAATTATCGTGATTAACAAGCACGGTGTACGCGAATAATTCGACGTTTAGATTTTTCGTTTACGTATCTTTCTTCTTTTCGCTCTTTCTTCGTCGATCTCACTGCATCGGATAGAGAAGATAATCCTTCAACATTTGTGGCAACGGCAGAGAATCAACCGCGTTCCTCGTCGTGTATTGTAGAATGGCGTCGCGACACGCACTTTGCAAGCTCAATACTGCTAAAACGAATCACCAAAATTGGTCGAAAAATCAATCGCCACACCGGGAACTTTTTTTTCTTTCTATCACGAGGGTTCTTCTTTTCTTTAATTTTCATCGAATCTACATTACTCACCGCCGTACAACTGTACTATCCTAACTTGCTTCGTAGTGCCATAAACATCAACGATGGCGTAGAGCGGCCCAGCTTTGTACGGTATATCCTTGCCGCAGACGCCTTGATCCTCGCCGTTTATGATAAAATGCATTTCGGCCTTGTCCGTACCGGCCTGAGGAACATACATAACGCCGATGCGCGATCCCATCTCCGTCGCCAATAAACTCTGCGACGAACCGACGGTGTTTGGTCTCAACGCCGTGAGGGGGATAACTCCCCGCGGCGTTTGTACGCTCACTCCGTCGGTCATGAGTTTCTTGGTGCGATGAGGTAATCCTTCGCCTGAATGAAAAAAATATATATAACAAAGATAGCGATACTTTGGCGCTGATCGTGGATTATCGTGGATTCGTGATTGTTGCGAATTGAGATTTTTTTTAATACAGATATTTATGATCGAGTTTCCTCGAGATCAAGATAATCGCGAAGAGAGACGTTTGAGAGGGACAAAATAAAAAATAGAGTTTCTGTTTTTTTTCTTTGTAACCGTAGCGTTACCTTCCTGGCTAACCCATATGTGCGGAGTCTGAGTAATAGCGAATACCCAGCTCGATCCCATTCTGATGAGATTCGGCAAAGCATATTGCGGCAAACCGTTTCTATCCGCAGTCGCAGGATCGATTTGAGTGAGACCCAACCGCATATGACCGCTCCATCCCAATTCGTGCTTCTCGATTTCCAATAAAAATATTTCGCCCGGCTGCAGAGGCTTCTCGCTGAACGCCAGAGCATTGGCGAAACTCGTTTTTCTAAACGCTACTGTATTGTCGTCGTAGAGTATGATATTTTCTCCGTGACTGGGATGAAACCTCGTTATGACTTTTCGCGATTTTTCTGATGTCTCGTAAGAATGGCTGTTCCATTTTTTATTCATTTTCTTCGTTTTTTCTTTCTCTTTACTCCGTAAATTGGAAAGGACAATGAGGTGGGAAGTACCGAAGATTCATCATAGGAGGATTGAAATTATAAATAAAGACGAAATACACTCCGACACATTTGGAAATCGAATCGCGAACTTGTTTCCTTTTTGTTCTCGTAATTTTCGAAATTGCGATGATGTATCCAAATAAACGTCAGAACGTGTGTAAGGAAAACTTGGACGAATTTTGGGACTTGAATTTTTATCGTAGATTCACTGAAATTCAGTTTTAGAACAGTCCCAAAGTCGTCGAACTTGATTCATAATTGTACTTTTTATGAAAAAAAAAGTGATCACTCGATGAACTTTAGTTTCATTGTCATCGGTCAATCGCAAATCGTGTTTATGAATTATTGCGTGGTTAGTATTTATGCATTAGTCCGCATAGCGGCGATTGAGGTTAGGTGAGGCGCTTGCGCAAAGGACTGTAGATCAGACTGTTTATCAATCGCTTCCACTGCTGTTTCTTCGATGAATTATTTCACAAACAAAAATACCAATTTTTCAATTAACCTTTAAGAACACTGGGATTTCACAAATTAAATGAGTCACAGTACTTGTACATATTCTGTGAATAAATTGCCATACAATCGCTACTGAGGTTGTGATTTATAATACGATTATTATGCGTTTTTTTTCGTGTTTATTTCCTGTATCGTTGAATTAGTCACGACAAAACGAAAGAGCCCGCCATCTGACGTTATTCCGCAAAATTAAAACGTCGTGCTCAGAGTCGGCAACCACAATCTCTATACGTATCAATTCCAGACGCTGATGAATATATAGCTTTTATCTCATATACATAAATGAATGATTATCTCTAATAAATGAATAGGAATGGAATGCTGGAGGAATGCAGAACAATAAACAAATATTTACTTATTCAATCGGAATCTGTCTTTATTCAATTAATAAATGTTTTATACGGTTCCATCGTATATTTCCGATTGCAAACAGTAGGAAGAATTATATAGCGCCGTTATTGGGGTAACAACTTTGATTAAATTTATATTGAAATAACCATGTCACATACATACAGTAGAATTATAGCTATCTCTTTAACATTTTCCGATGAACAGCATTTATGTACAACCCTTACTCAAATTTCATAGAAAAAATAAATTTGATAAATATTTGAATTTACAGTTTGAATGTTATAGTAATTTTAGTTTTTTTAAGCTCAAATTGAACATGAAAAATGAATTTCGATGCATACATGTTTTGCGAGTTCATGGGAATGTTTTCAAGTGCATTCAAACTTTATGGAGACATACGTAGTGTGTTTGTCGGAAATCAACCAGTCAGCTGAAAAAATATTTCCAGAAAGTCATGCTAATTACGTTGCGGAAGGTCGGTACCAAACTTTGTTAATAAACTCTGGTGAATAAATCTCTTTCAATATACATTGTATCTTTAAATGGAAAACATAACTTAACAAAAACGATCGTTATTCTGAACATATACGACGAATATTCATCGCCGTAAGCAAATTACTTGAAAAATATAGCGACGGAATCTAAAATATGTGCAATCGCTTGATCCCTCGCATCCAAATATGTACTAGCCATTCCCATATCCATTATAATGGGTGAGCTATTCAATTTACATGCGACGATAACACAATTTCGTTCGTTTAAAATAATGTCATATTCTACATCCAAGCCCAAAAAGCTCGTAATATTGCTAAGCCTTTCGTTATTCGTCAAGGCTAATGGAAAATCTTGATCAAGTTGCTGACGTACCGTTTCACGAATAAACGGGTCGTAGGAATTTTTGAAAGCGTTGTGATAATCATTCACGCCTATATCACTTCTATCTTTTTTTATACCACTGTAATGTTCCAAGCCCGGATATAATTTTTTGGCTCGCTTTGACGATATATCTTTCGCTATCGAGGGTTCTTCTATTTTCAAATCGAGGAAATTAAGATCTTTCACCATTTGCTCCGGTCCGTAAGCGGTACCATTCTGCATTGTCCGATCTGTTTCGGGATCTCCGTTTCTTACGAGTTTCTCCAGCATGGCTTGCGCCGCGTCGTGCTTTGCTTTTTTTTTCGAGTTAGCATTAGCCTTAACCTGGATATTGCCGATTTCACAGAGAACCGTGAACAGAGGTGCATGAGACGGACCCATTTCAGCCAGATGTTTGTAATCCGGAGGTTTGAACTTTCGCGACGCGCAATATTCCTTTAATCGTAATAAATATATCAGTATTTTTCAATCCCATCTTATTCAAAACGTACTAATAATTCTCCGGCCATTTATCTTTTTTACTTTTGTAGATGGATCTTTCTCGTCTTTTTGTTTTTTATCAATGGAACATAGAAAAAACTTACATTCAGCTTTCCCACAGAATTAATGAATATGTCATCGAGCGCCACTTTGGAAGAACCCGGCAAATAATACGAGTCAATTTTTTGTATCGATCCGCTGGGGCTTTTGAGCGCACCGACAATATTCGTAGACTCTGTCGATATTAATTGCAATAACGCCCTGGCTGCTGCGTGCTTTGCGTCTTTTTTCGTCAATGCTGTTCCGGAAGCGGACATTGATTTGCAAACTACTCTGTATGTAAAGCTATTTTTGTACATCTGGTTTCCATTTGAAATCAGTGTGTACTCCGGCACCCCCCACATCTGCTTTACCGAATATTCTTGCAGAGTCGACACGGGTGTTTTACTCATGGCCGGTGCTGCGGATGAAACATCAATCGAGTCAGTCATTTCAAAAACAAAAATGTAATGTAAAAAAATCCATGCTGAATATATTCAAACAAAAAGTTTGGAGGCAAAAAAATATTCATCGAGTGAAAAGCAGTTTTTAAGAAAAAATTTAAAGCGTGTTTTGAGAAAAGATGCTTTACATTAATTATACCGCATTGCTTTCAAAATAGGCAAATGGCAATTTTTTTCCAGAACGATTGTCTAATGCTCTGATAAATAAATAACAAAGAAGAAGAAAAGAAAACAATTAAACATCCCCTGTAAATTTGTTCCAGTAACGTCAGGATTTTTCAAACTACAAAGATTTTTCCAAATTATCATAATTATTTTTGCATCACTTACCGTACCGATTTTCGGTGCTTGTTGCTTTTACTTTATTATCGTACGTTTAAATATTATGATGTTGAGGAATGAATTTTGAGACATTTGAATTTTCTTTGCTTTTGATAAAATTGGAGCAAAAAACGCGATTATTTTGACTTGTGACCATTCCCGAATTTGATGACGAAATTTCAACCTGCTGAGGCAAGTTCAAAACAGAGACTGGGGAAGACTGTTGATACTCCAGTAATTAATCGATTGCATTCTATACCGAATGATGTAAACCCACACTCGCGTGTCACATTTGCCTGTTGGTGAGTCACCGTATATATCATATAAACACTGGAACGAGCTGTGCAGGACCCGGGAACCGACGTGGCCTACTTCTATTGGCTGTTCTCAATGCATTACAGTCTACGGATGTTTTTAAATACATCGAAGAATTTCAGTCACAACCATGCTAACAACTTGGACGATGAAAACTTCAATCGATCACAAAACTACCCACCATCAAACCTTTCTAATGGCATCGGGAAGTCTATTTTGCAAGCACACATTACTCGCAAATTATGTGCAAATGGGAATCCCCTATCTGCATAGCAACAAGTGCATCAAGTAAACAGCTGTTCTCGGGAGTTCCAGCAACCAGGGATAGGATCCTCTACGTGAGAATTTTTGGATCGATGGAAAACAAGAATTTAGCTGATTTTTCAAAGAGGACGATGAAAACAAGACAGGACATTTAATGAGTGCGTGTCATTTATGGCGTAAAAGATGAAAGACTGAAGCATGAATGGACGAAAGGTCTTTATTTTCCTCGAGGAAACAATAAGAGGAAACGCTTTTTCAACGTACGTGTGGAAAACTGCTAGGAATCTAATGATTACCTCTAATACACAACCAATACCCCTGGACCCTATAGAGCCAATTAGTACTGCGACTCTCATGGTGCATTTTTTCTCCTGCAATTATTTACCGACTGTAGAATCTACAGAATTGTTCTCCCAGTTCTCTCTCCCTCTATCTCGTTTTCCGGGCAGCAGAGAGCGCTTTCACCAGCTCCTAGAGGACGCCACATTTACAGCACAAATTATACAAAGTGCGTGGCTTTCTCTGTACATTGGACGCTCTGCATCGTGAATAAAAAAATTTCATCGTCCAATCGAGGATTCGTGTCACAAAACTTCAATCAAGCAACAGGCCAATGGTAACTAGTATACACGGCAAAATCGCGCGAAAGTGTCGAACTATGCGGAGAGTAACGGTTTTCCCGCCAATTCAATGAATCCCCGCGACGATCTTCCGTGCATCAAGTTCGGGGATTGAAACGTTGTTGGTCTTTTTCTTTCATCTATCAAGGAAATCGTAAATTCAAGCTCGCTGACAGAAACGAGAAGATTCAGAGCCGTTAAAAATCTCTCCGTTAATCGTGAGAATCATCTTGTCATTCAGGTTATCACGATTGTTTGGTAGGAAAGCACCGCAAAGACGCTCAAGAACGAGCATCTCCATATGATATTCGTGTTATGAGATAGTTCATAGACTTTTCGTTTTTCTTCGCTCAGAAACTTTGCTGTTTATTTCTAACCAACAAATATTGCGTAATGATAACATCGTAGCGAGAAACGTGAAGAAATTGTCGCACTGTCCGTACCTGTCCGCCTGCGTATCCATTGTTACACAGGACTGTTTTTTCATCGTTTTTCACTGCTCGACAGATGATGGCAACACCCACGAGAGATTTTTTACGGCGACCAGACACCGGACGTCGCAGATCGGTTCGACAAGCGCTGGCTGTGATTCCGGACATGACCGCTGCCACCGTTTCGCCCGGTACGACGGCGAATCTTCGTGAATCCGCGAATAAGGATCTTTTTACTCTCTTCTTTGCAGAACGAGAATACAGCCCCGAAACTGTCTTTATTTCGTTTTTTTTCGTCAAACAGGAACGCCCCTTTCGTTGGAAGTCAGCGTAATGGACAACGTGATGAACAGCAGATACAGCATGGACGCCTGGAGTCCGGCTCCCAGTCCGGACGAGCTCGTAATACAAAAACGCGGCAGAAGACGCAGAACCATAGTGTGGTCGCCGGAGGCGGATGCTAAGAGAGACAGTCTTTTCAGGTGAAAAAAAAAACTCACAGTGAGACGCACTGTTGTACGAGAATTTATTTCGTTTTTCTCAATGGTATATCTCTCGGATATCAAAAGTTTGCCAAATTCCATAAGTGCCGATCGTTCGATTATCAAATCGATAACTTGACGTGGTTCGAATGCGGAAATCTTTATTTGTAGTTTGAGTTCACGAGATCGCACGCCGGTAAAAAGCCCATCAAAGTCTACCATAGTACTGAGAAGTACGCCACGAAAGAGGCTCATGTTGGGCGGAGACAGCAACGACGCTCGGCTGATGACACCGGAGAAGAAAAAAAGTACACTCGACGGTTCTAAAAACGTTAATAACGATTCGTTGGGGCAGAAACAATTTTTGGGATCTATGGTCAACGGGCTGAGAGGTCTGAGCCAAGAACAATTGGTGAAGCTCGTCATGGACTTGATCTCCATGCAGGAGGATGGAATATTGAGCTGCGACGAGTCACTGCGCGATATCGTGGTGAAAAAAATGCCCGTTGCGGATATTCAGCCGTTGCGCGAAAGGTTGAGCACGCTGAGACAAAACGTATACGCGAGTCTCGTCTCCTCGGATTTTGATGATTCCGCTTATAACCGAGCTTATATTCATCTTGATGCGTTCGAGGTATTTATTACGGGAAATCCGACAACGAATAAAAGATACATCTTTTTTGAAAGAACATATTTTCAAGTTTTTGATTCGACAAAAAGAGGAAAAAATTCGCTGCCTTCGTCGCTTAAACTTGTTTCTCTACGTTTCATGCGAGCGATTTGTTCGGTGGGACCCTTGAACAAGGTTTTCAATTCTTACCTCGGTATTGTCGTACGAGACAGCGTACGCAATGTTGTTTCACGAAAACATTTTTTTTCGTTACCTGCGCAGAAAACTTTGTCGGGGCAAGGTAAAAAACTGATCGAGTCCCAACATTGGACAGCGACGATGCAGTATGTTTTCGCAGCTTGGGCGATCACGAAGGATCTACCGGAGTGGGAAAATCAAGGACGTGACAATACGACGAAAAAGTGTTTTCGCGAACTGACCAAATTTTGCACGCAGGCACTACGGAATGGCAATTTTGTCGCGTCCACGCTGAATGTGTATTTTAAAAAGTGCGCATCGTTTCAAAATGATTTATTATCTCGGGATCTCTATATACTTATCGTTTTTCTTCTTTTTCGCTGTTGCAGGATAGAAACGATGGTACCTGACTGCGAGGACTTGAAAATTTGTCTGCGGACTGCCGATAAATCGAAATTTTCTGATTTCTGACACACGTGTTAATAAAATGTTTACGATTTCTCATATATATTCATGTATATGGCAAATTTTACCATACTGCTGACGTTGGAGAGTCTGAAATTTAATCGAGTCGAATTTATCTCTCTCTCTCTCTCTCTCTGGAATACTATATCATGATGAAACTTTATTAAAAAAAATCCGAGTTGAATTATTCTGGACAATAATCATTAATTTGATTGGCGAAACGTCGTAGATGCAAAACAATGCGGGCCAAGATTATTGTCTGATCGTTTTGGATTTATTGTTGAAAAAGACTCGACACGATTCCAGTGTACTCAGTGTTATTTCTACCAGTGCGGTTTTAATTTTAATGTTTGATAAAAAGCGGTATTACTTTTTTTTCGTTCATTAATATCCAGATATGTTTTCGCGGTTATTTGCCTGTTACACAAATTAATTATTAACGTTATAATTGCTTGACCAAGTACTTATCGTGTTTTGCCTGTAATCGAAACAAACTTGTAACCTGTTTCTGTTTTCATATTAAGTTTTTGTATCAATAAATTTCCATCGAATCAAGGTATTTTTCCACAATTTTTTGTCAAAGGATGCTTCATTTTAATTATTCCCAAATTGACAAAAATTCTGCGATACTCCGGCTAAAGTCGACTCGGAACGGCGGTAAGGGTCGCGCGCTGTATTTTCGAAGATTAGAAACAAGTGCATAAAGAATGAAATTTTTCCTCGTGCTCTATTTTTTTTTTATGAAAAACAATTTATTTTTTTTTAATAATATATCGTGCATTCTTACATAATCTGGTCAATATCATTTTCAAAGGCACACGTTTTATTTTATTTTTCATCGTTATAAATCATAATCTTTTGATAGATTTCGTCGAGTTTTTCAGCCACGCGTATTATAATAGTATTGCCACGTAAGTCATTTCGCCCGTTTTTCAAAACAATGAAAATTGGCCGTTACGAGGGTAAAAAACGTTTCCTAAATCGTACGCGCAAATAATTCACCTTAAAATAATGTTTTTTTTTTCTGTATTTTTATTATTCGTATAATATCGTTTCTTTCGATAATTCGGGTTGCGTCGATGTCGCGACTAAACGAAACGAAAAGAAGGACGCGAAATGATATCCTCGCGACGCAACGATTCTATCGGCAAGCTCAAGGAGGCGGGATATACGTTTCCTCTGCAACGAACATTTTTGCGAATCCAGTGTGCGACAGTGGATTTGAAAAATTTCGTGTAAAAAGAGCACGGAAATCACAAATTTGACTTCATCTAAACAAAAACATTTAGGTGAAACAAAAAATACAGTGAAACAATGACGATCCTTCCGTATGTTTGCTGCGCGCATCATACGCAAAATATCATTTCCATCGTACAAGAGAAATCCGCGGATAATTCGTAAAATTTTTCTTCTTCTCGCTGTTATATTGTCCGAGCACGGAGGATCATTCTCCCAAGTCGTTAAAAATCATCGAAATGGGAATTTCGTGTAAAAAGCATCCATCAAGTACACGCTCATGGAGATTCGAGTGTAGGCACGTCAAATTAAATACTCTATCAATTACCACGACGTGCGGGCGATTTTCGAGAAAACGATTGAAGCTTCCGGCATTCGTGGCGAAAAAAAAACAAATTCGCAATTCGCAAAAAATGAATACTCGCTCGTTGATGAGAAGACGATCGACGACGAAATCTTCGATCTTTCACGCGTCTCCCGTTCCATCGAATCGGCGTGATTAAATAATAATAACAACAATAATAAACATTACGATACGTGCTATCGAAAAAATATCTAATAAGATAAAGCTGCAAATTGAATACTGTGATGATAAATGTTTCCGATATTGTGTGAAACTCTTGCAGATACTTTGACAGGCCTTTTTCAGTCTGCTTTCGCCGGTTGAACTCTAGGATACAGCTGAAATAACGAAAACCGAGGTTAAATAATAAATAATAAATACCGAAAATCATCAAAATGCTAATTGTCGAAAATACTTACGCCCAGTAAATTTCGAGGTACGTAACCCTCGCGATGTCCGAGTTTGCTCCACCACCATTCTCTCTCGTTGTCGTCACCCTTGCGGATGATGACCAACGAATCGCCGTTCTTCAAGGTAAGCTCGTCGCTGTGCTGCGCGTCGTAATCGAACACCGCGTACACTTGTCCGTTATTCATAATGCCCAATTTCTCCTGAACGCCTGTGAAAAGAACGCCATTTTTTTCCCTCCGTTATTTCAATTATTCAAAAGAAGAAAGAAGTAGGAATGGATCACGTGGTAAATATTTCAAAGTCCTCGGATTCATCAAGTCTGGTATCGAGTAGCATCGTCATCGGAAATGAAAATATACATTTTGGAAGGGACAATTTTTCACATACTGTATAGATACTCGGAACATCCGTCGAAGCCCTCCTCGTCCTCTTCGCACTTTTCCGCAGCTGTCTCGTGATCCGATAACGTCGTAGCGAATATACAGGCACCGTGCTCCACGAGGAACCTGACCATCGCGAGGTTGTTGCAACTCGCCGCACAATGAAGTGGCGTCCTAAAATCGCATTTGACGTTGAAACGTAATAAATTCATTACCAACGCAGAAATGAGATAATGACGTTTGATAAATAATCGGTGAAGAGAATAACGGCGAGAATATTCGAGCAACGGCTGATAAATTCAACTTGTCTCATTTGACTTTGATCAGCAGATTGGAGGATGAATCATGGCAACGGTACGCTGACGTAATAATAATAATAATAATTGGGGAGTTTTACTTGCACACCCTTTACGGGTTTTTACAAGCCACCCACCCAACTACTACCCATTCTGTATCATCTCCTCGTACCTCCTTTTTGCTTTTCTGGGTGGGTGGATTTCCTCCAATAGACCTACTTTTTTACGTGGGTTCCGAACCACGAGAGAACAGTTTAAGACACTTAGAAAAATCCATTGGTGTCGGCGGCGGGAATCGAACCCGGACCCACCGGGTGTGAGCCGGGCGCGGTACGCTGACGTATTTTCACTCCAAAACGAGTAGACGGTAAAATCGTTATTTTTAAATGCCCAATGGATTTAATCAATCTTCTTTGATCGTGGAAACGAAGGAGAAATCTTATCTCCCGATAGCGTCGAAAATAAAAGAAAAGACTCACCATCCATCGCTGTCTTGGGCGTTAACATCGCAGCCGAATTCCACGAGAAACTTGACGATCTCGAGATGTCCAGCGCAAATGGCATTGTGTAGGGCCGTGATACCCTCGTCATTCGCCGAGCTCGGATTTGCAACTTCCTTGGCGGTTTTCTTCACGAGCTCGAGCTCACCCTCGAGGCTGGCGTCGAGTAACAATGCCAACGGGTCGAACGAGACCCGTCTTGATAAATTTGCCTTACCCGTTGTTGACTTCAAGTTACCCTTTTTTCTTCTAACAACGTCCGTCGTCGTTTTACAATCAATTTCCGTTTCAATGTTCCTCTCGATTTCCGGCTTGACGATCTTCAATTTGTCCTCGATATTAATGACGTTCAGAGCATCGACGATGTCCGAATCTTCGAGCTTATCGTTGCTCGACGTGTCCTCGCAAATTCCAACGTTGTTGCTGTTGATTGATAATTTTTTGCAATTATCCGTGACGTCCGTTAGAGGCTGGTTTTGCTGCTGTTGCTGCTGTGACTGTGGCTGCTGCGATTGTTGCTCAGTTTGCATAAGATCAGCGGGTATTTCAGTCTCGGGGAATAGAAAAGCCGGTGGCATTTCAATACGACGGTTTATCGATACGTGGACATTTGACTTTGCGTAACGTAGTCTCGGCTGCTCCGAGAGCGGAGCTTTTTTCAGCGCCAATGGACGTGCTTTGATTATCTGATGGTTCGTTATTGGAGTCTCGATCGGTGATTCCGGTGGTTCTGACGTTGGAATAGGTGGGATATCGTCCTCCTTCTCTGATCTGCGCGTTGAAGAAAAAAGACAAAAAAAAATGGTATCATCCGACTCGTGGCTCACTCGAAAAATAAATATAACAACGAGTATGGACGAGATACCCTTGAACGAATTTTAATAGCTGAATCGACGTTCGAGTCGGAAACAATGCGCTCGATCGTTCGTCATTTCGACACGAGACCGGAAGTACATATTAATCGTTTCTCATTGTTGGATTGTTTTACTCGGGACGACGCGAGTGGGCGAAAGAAGAGAAGAATAAAAATTGAACGAAAAACAACCGACTGCACCGGGAAAAGAGACGAGTGATTCTCTGTCTCTATCGATCGGAGGTCTCAGGCTCACTGAGTCTCCTTTCTCGACTTTCAGTCACTCGCGCGACTTGTTGTGTGCTCTCTTCAACGAGAATTTCACCACTCGACGAAGTTTCTATTTCCGTATCTATTATTCCGAGGGACACGGACTGTCGCTCGTCTCTCTGTGCTCGCTCGCGAGATTCACTCGCCAAATCGATCGTGGACTAATTAACATTTTATAAATATAACGTTGACGATAAAACTACGTCGTCATTTTAGGATCGGAAATGAAATTTGAGAGAGAGAGCGAGAGAGAGAGGAGAGTGTGTGTATGTGATGGGGACTAATCAACGCCGTGTCATTAATCCTTTGCCTGCGTCAACAAACTCCGTCTCGAGAACGCGACAAGTCGTCACACGTTGGCAATTTGTTGGAGTAAATGAACGACGTTGTGCAATGGGATGAAGAAACGCCACGGAGATCGTTGATCGAGCGAGGACAGACGGATAGGCGACCGAGGAACGAAATAGAAACGCGATAGACGCAACGATTGAATAATACGTTACGTCGATGCAAAAAGACCCACGAGGGATCGACCCGCGAATTTATTTCCACGCTTTGTCGCTTCGAACAATCGACAATCTCATTATCGGTCCATTTTTTGGGAACTACGTCAGAAAATTCATTCATTATCCTACTTTAAGGTAGTTCTATCGTTAGATTCAAATCGAGAAATTGTTTTGCAGTTTTTCTCACATACAAAATGGTTCGCGGGCTTCGGTTAAATAAGAAAAGTTGTTGCAAATCGACTAAAGAACAGCATACTCCAAATTCACGGTCATCCCAGGTGATATGTGCTTGCTCTATAATTACGAAAATTGCGAAAAAAATTTTCTTAAGATTTTTTTGGAAAACTCGAGAAATCTTCTTTGATGTTGCATAAAAATGTATGCAAAGTTTTAGAAGGCTTCACCACGTAGAAGCCAAGATATTCATTGATGAAAATGCAACTTTTAACACACGCTCTTACGAGAGACTACCGAAAATTGTGATTTTTACCAATAAATATCTCAACTTCCACGTGGTAAAACCTTCCAAAATTTATTACACACGTATATATGACATCAAAGAATACGTAAGGTAGTTCTATCGTTAGATTCAAATCGAGAAATTGTTTTGCAGTTTTTCTCACATACAAAATGGTTCGCGGGCTTCGGTTAAATAAGAAAAGTTGTTGCAAATCGACTAAAGAACAGCATACTCCAAATCCACGGTCATCCCAGGGATATGTGCTTGCTCTATAATTACAAAAATTGCGAAAAAAATTTTCTTAAGATTTTTTTGGAAAACTCAAGAAATCTTCTTTGATGTTGCATAAAAATGTATGCAAAGTTTTAGAAGGCTTCACCACGTAGAAGCCGAGATATTCATTGATGAAAATGCAACTTTTAACACGCGCTCTTACGAGAGACTACCGAAAATTGTGATTTTTACCAATAAATATCTCAACTTCCACGTGGTAAAACCTTCCAAAATTTATTACACACGTATATATGACATCAAAGAATACGTATTCAAATTTTCAACAAAATCTTAAGAAAACGATAAAACGATAGAACTGCCTTAAGAAATATTTTCACGAAATACAGAAACGAATGGACCAACGAGTGACTCTAACGTTACGATTGTGGAATCGTCGAATGATTTTTGCCACGAATTCAGAGAAATTCTGCAACAGATCGAGCGTTGAAATTTTTGATGGAAAACCTTTTTATCCGGCTGTCGTTAAATTTGAATAAACCGAAGATAGCTCGATCGTCATGCGAGAGAAGTTTGAGAACGAAGGGTCGCTAAATTTGCGAGGATCCGCACACGTGCGATTGGAAGTTTAAAGTGTGTTTACCTCAAGTTGAGAGCGATCGGTGGTGAGGATTTCGTCTCGACGGCGTTCTCCGCAACTTCGTTCTTCTCGTGGTGCGTGAGTCTCGGCGGTGGATTTGGTTTAACGGGTTTTGGCGGTAACGCTGGCTTTTGTTTCTCCTCGGTTTTGCCTTCGGTGAAATTAATCAGTTTTCTGTCAAGCTCGGATTTCGGTCTGTCAAATTCGAATGGCTTCTCGGCAACTTTCGTCGGCAGATCGAACTTGGCGGCATTATCGTGCTTTCCTGCTTGACTCTGTTGCTGATTCGCATGGTCGTTCTTGTTCGACACATCCCTCGACACATCATACTTGTTGTTATCCTGCTGTTGCTTGAATTGCGCGAAATTCGCGGTGACGAATTGCGCATTAACGTCGTACTTGTTAGTCCCGCGATGTTCATGCTGATCTTGTTTGAACTGATGCACAGCCGGCAGCGATTGCGTTTGATCAAACTTTCCAACGTGATGCTGCTGCTGCTCGTGTTTCGTTTGCGAAGCATCAAATTTGTTTTGCTCGTGCTTCGTCGCGCTCTCAAATTTATTGGCTGTTTGTTGCTGCTGCTGCTGTTGTTGTCCAACGTTAGGCTGCTCGAGTTTCCCGGGCGTTTGCTCGTATGATTTAGGAGCTTGGCTCGTGTGCTCGTACTTGATCGTTTGATTATCGTGTTTTGGCAAGCCCTGCTCGTATTTAGAGTGCTGCTCGTGTTTTACCGGCAAATCGTATTTCTCCTGATTGACGACGCAGCTGTTTTTCAGCGCCTCGAATTTCGGCCTCTCGCTCGGCTGGTGGGCCACTTCGCCACCTGGCAGTTGCGTCTGATTGTAACCCTGGCTCTGATAAGCCGCAAAAGTTTGGTTCATCTGCTGAAGATGGGACGAGGCAACGCCCGACGAAAGATTCGGTGAATTTTGCGTTCTGTAGGACAAATATTGCCCGGGTGTCTGTGCGGCGTGCTGATAATTGTGTCGCGATGGGAAGTTAGCCTCTTGATGACAAGCGTTTTGCGTCAATTGGCCCTGCGGACTCTGGGAACTCGGTAAGCCGGCTGGATGATTAGGATAGTTGTTCGGCGCGCCGGAAGTGTGACCGCGACCAATGAGGCTCAATGTTTGCGGCATAACCGGATGTATTTTCGTCGATGAGGTCTGATAAATCGGCGATTTGACCGGGAAACTCGGCGCAACGCTGGATACCGGCTTCTGATGTGTCTGCAAGCTTCGATGGTTGTGCTGCGATTGGCTCAACGATTGACCGCTCGTCAGACTCGAATTCGACGAATTCGTCGAACTGTGCTGGGCCTTCAGACCCATCGAGGGATGCTGCAGCTGCTGTTGCTGATGATTGTGGATTCGCAAATTTTGAAGCTGAGCCTGCGTCGTCTCTTGGGCGAATACACCGTGAGATCCGACCTGATTGGCTCCGCTTGTTTGCTGGTTATTCGCGTTGTTGTTGTTGTTATTGCCGTTGCCAGTTTGGCTCGGCGGAATATTGCTCAGCTGCGAAGGGTAACCCTGGGGATTGTTGTTTAGCTGCTGCTGCTGAGACGGCTGTTGACCGAGAAGCTGCGACTGACCTGTGTGTACGTCACAAGAGCACGAGTGAGCTTTCCGTGGGGTTTTTTTTTAATGGCAGGTTTGTTCTCTTCAAAACGAAGCGAAAAAGAGGAAAATGTTGCTTGACTTACCCTGTATGTGCGACTGCGACTGACTGTGAGCGATCTGATGGCCAAATTGTTGGAAAGTCGATCTCTGCCCTATCTGCGAAGCGCTCGCGCTATGCTGAATTTTGTTTTTATTAACGTCGTCCTCGCTGGCTTTGAAATTAACGGTGAACTTTGTATTGTACGGCAGGGTTTGGTACTTGGGATCGTTTTTGTTGAGATTGAAATCATTGTCGTTCGGTATATGACTGTAAGGCTCAATGGCAGCGACGTTACCAGCCGGACGTTGCTTGATGACGGCGTTGTTAAAATCGTGCTTGACGTCCTGAGTCAAGCCCGGCTGGGTATTCGCCTGGCGACTGGCAGCGCCGAGCTGCTGGCTGAGACGTTGATTCAGCGCTCTTTTGCGCTGCAAACGTCCTTGAAGCTGAGCTATCCGCGCGTCGATCGACGCCATTTCCGCCTGGCGTTGTACAAGCGCGAGTCTCTGCTGCGACACCACCTGATTCTGTTGCTCGTTCATCTTGTTGCGATACTGTTTCGAATAATCGTTGTTTCACGCGTTAAAGCAATTATAAAGCTTCGATACGTCGTGGTGGTAGCGAGAGGAGAAAGAAATACGCGTCATCGGCGCTCGAGGAAGGGAACGGATGTGCGGCGTCGTGTGTGCCGTGGGGGAATCGAAAACAAGAAGAAAATGAAATTCGAGACACTATTTACGGGATCAAGATCCCATTGCCGGCAATTTGTGGAAAGTCTCGAGGAGATCGATGAATGACGCACCGCGGGGGAAATCGAACCAATTTCGCGACGATGCCAACCCGTTTAATCGCGAAAGGAGGAAGATCGTCGCGCTTTTGGCGCTTCTGATTCATCGCTCGTGAAGGACGTTCGCGTTTTTTTTTCTTCCGTACAATTTTTCATAGCGCGTTTTTATTTTCGCAGAGAAATACGTTTGTTTGCGTTTGGCCAGCCGTTTTCGCGCGACGAATTTCGATGCAAAATTATGAACAGTTCGAGGGAAAATGAGAGAAAAATGCGACAGGAAGCGAGAGAACGGTAGGATGTGACGTTTGTGGAGTTGACACTCTGCTTTAAACCTTGTCGCACTTACCGTAAGCTCTCGTCGGAGTTTCTCGAGTTCGGCGCTCGCTGGCGCTGACATTTGGCCGTTACCGACGGTACCATTACCACCTTTGTGACGTCCCCGGAGCTCCTCGAGCTGTCGCGTCAACTCTTCGACCTTCGCCACCGCCAGCGACAGTTCCTTTTCCTTTTCATTGAAAAGAGCCCTTATGCAGTCGAGATCAGAGGCTGAAGTGATGAGAAAAAGAAAAGCAAAACGACACATGTCGGATCAATGGAACAGCGAAGAGGTTCACCGGATATCGTCAATGATAATTCCAGCGAAAATTCAACTGAAAAAATATGAGGCCCGTGAAATTTTTGGCAGTATTCTTTAATGACTCCGCCAATTATATCAGTCGTCGCATCGTCGTAAAATTGACTGAAAGTGCGCTGTTTATCCCGCAACGTCGCGAAGACTATTCCGGCAAATATATATCCCGGCAAGTGGCTAGGGATACGATTTTTTTTCCTCAGACGGATCTGAACTCGTACATATATTTATATACTGCATCATCGTGAGGTTGGTGTGCCCCGGAGACGAGGGGAGACAAAGATCTCGATCTCTATAACCGTGGGAGAGGACACAATGGACCACAACGTCAAAGAAGACTCTCGGCTCCTCTTTTTTTTTCAAAGATGGTCGAAGGGTACTCGACTTTGCGTCAAATGTTGCGCAGCCCAAGAAGGAGGCTTTCGAGAACGGAAGAAAAAAAGAAAGCTGGGGGAACGGAGGATAATACCCTTGAGGGCACAAGTGCGGAGAATTTGGAGAAGGATGATTAATGTCATGTCCATAGATGGAAAAGGTCGCGCCCAGCAGCTTTGGTCCGTATCAAAAAAATGCATCGATAAGTTTTTTTGTGATTTTTCATCTTTTAGCTGTAATCTTGGAGGACAGATTTTCCTATCGAGTCTCGTACGTTTATTACACAACGATGCGATTTTACGCTCGTCTAAAGCCCACGAAACACACCGGTTTCGTCATCGTACAGAGGGTTTTGCACCAATGTCGATGGCTCTCGATGTTTTTCGTGCTTGACCACGCCGCAAGTACTATCCTGCGGTCACACCCATGCCAGCGAATAACGATCGCGAGCCTTCGCTTTTCACCCTTTTGTCCATCATCGCTTTATCCGCGTACAGTACATCTCCAGTGACTCTTTCATCGTTAAAAGTGTTTAAAATTGAAAATTTGTCTCATCATTTTACGATATTGAAAAATTGATTTTAGACTCTGGGATTTATCAAATTCTGATTGAATGGAAACAACGATTTTCTACGATTAACAATGCGATTTGTAAATTGTACGCGTATGACGCTGGACAAAAGTGGAGGAGCGAGGATCAATTCGGAGCGAAAGAACATTCACGATTTTAACGTTCTAATCAATAGAGTTTATACTGCATACAGGTAACATATTTTATTTTATATATGTATATATATATTTTTTTTTTGTTTATACATATACGCACCCGTTGGTGGTGGAATACAGCATTAAAGCAGAGAGCGTAAACTTGGGAAATTGCATACATTATGTATGGAGGGAAGAGAACAAGAGAGAGAGAGAGAGACGAAGAGCGGCCATCAAGAGTAAAAAATAAAATAATTATTTTTTAATTAGTGTATCTCCGCGAGTGCTATTTTCGTTATCGTTCCGGGGTTATGACGTTCCTGCCATTACGGAGATGAAACGTGCAATCTGATGCACACACATGGGGAATGTGAAATTTTTTCGTGGCGCTTTATGGGCGAGTGGCATGTGTGCACATAAAAATACCCGGAGGTAAAGAAAAATACGGTCCTGACACGTTTTACGTGTTTAATCTCGTGATTTGTGCACTTCTTAATTATTTAAATACACACCAGTCGCCTTCTGTACGCGAGAGTCCGAGTCGCGCGTGTTGAAAAATGAATAAAAGTGGGGAACGTAGAGGCACCTCGTGACCGTGTAACGTTTCGTGTAATGCAGTCGCTGTTTCCTCTCGTTCCTCATATTCAAACTCGACGTACATCATGAACGAAGGTATCACTTTTTTTGACGTTAATTACGATATAAATTAAAAAATGGAGATGGAAAATGGAAATTGGAGATATATCGAGGTAATAATTGTAATAACGATGATATTTGATATTATTGTTGGTAGTTTGAAGAGAGATTATGACGGAAGAAAGATTCGGCGAGAGAAAGACGAAAGCCAAGTTGAGAAGCATTTGTGGAAATCAGCAGAGGGCTCCGGCAGTTGAATAATCCAATATTTAAATCGATCCCCATCAATCTTTCTCGGTCCGGAAGGTATCACTTTTTTTGACATTAATTACGATATAAATTAAAAAATGGAGATGGAAAATTGGAGATGTATCGACGTAATAATTGTAATAACGATGATATTTGATATTATTGTTGGTAGTCTGAGGAGAGATTATGACGGAAGAAAGATTCGGCGAGAGAAAGACAAAAGCCAAGTTGAGAAGGATTTGTGGAAATCAGCAGAGGGCTCCGGCAGTTGAATAATCCAATATTTAAATCGATCCCCATCAATCTTTCTCGGTCCGGAAGGTATCCCTTTTTTGACATTAATTACGATATAAATTAAAAAATGGAGATGGAAAATTGGAGATGTATCGACGTAATAATTGTAATAACGATGATATTTGACATTATTGTTGGTAGTTTGAGGAGAGATTATGACGGAAGAAAGATTCGGCGAGAGAAAGACAAAAGCCAAGTTGAGAAGGATTTGTGGAAATCAGCAGAGGGCTCCGGCAGTTGAATAATCCAATATTTAAATCGATCCCCATCAATCTTTCTCGGTCCGGAAGGTATCCCTTTTTTGACATTAATTACGATATAAATTAAAAAATGGAGATGGAAAATTGGAGATGTATCGACGTAATAATTGTAATGACGATGATATTTGATATTATTGTTGGTAGTCTGAGGAGAGATTATGACGGAAGAAAGATTCGGCGAGAGAAAGACGAAAGCCAAGTTGAGAAGGATTCGTGAAAATCAGCAGAGGGCTCCGGCAGTTGAATAATCCAATATTTAAATCGATCCCCATCAATCTTTCTCGGTCCGGAAGGTATCCCTTTTTTGACATTAATTACGATATAAATTAAAAAATGGAGATGGAAAATTGGAGATGTATCGACGTAATAATTGTAATAACGATGATATTTGATATTATTGTTGGTAGTCTGAGGAGAGATTATGACGGAAGAAAGATTCGGCGAGAGAAAGACAAAAGCCAAGTTGAGAAGGATTTGTGGAAATCAGCAGAGGGCTCCGGCAGTTGAATAATCCAATATTTAAATCGATCCCCATCAATCTTTCTCGAAATATTCATTTTCCTATACGTTTGTAACAAACGTGCATATATATACATATATTTATGGACGCAGCGATGGCACAGATCGAAAAGCCACAGAAAATTGTGGCTGAAGAGAGATTTCTGGTGGATAGGACATTCGATATTGAAATAGAACGAGCTGTCAAACGATAATTAACCGGATTTCTGCGAGTTTTTATCGTTTTAAATCGAATCGATGATTAATCGACTCGGAAAGTCGAATGAGAGCGCGAATCTTGGCAATTGGTCAGAAACATCGTAAAAAGAAGAGGAGCATTTACAGATCCGGAGCACGGACAGAGCCATGCGGCATCAACTTATCGCCAAATACGAGTAGAGCACGACGAGGAGACTCTCAATTGGTCCCTCGACGGGCTTGGCTGCATTTGAAAACTTTTATAATCACGAGGAAAACTCGGGACTGGCCGGGAGAGAGCGAGTGTACACACGAAGGGGTTGCATACCCCGTTTTGTCGCTCGTTGATTATTCACGAGACAAATAAATATTCAAATAAAAATACACACATGTATATATATTATCGCGCGAGCGAATCGATTCTGCGCCCGATGAGGAACGTTTTATTAACCGAGCCCCTGCCGAATTTAAAATTCATTCGAATCGAATCATGCACAATTCATCTCGTCAAATTAATAGGGGCGAGTTTTCGAAAATGCCCCGAAAATGGATTACTCGTTTTTCCAATTTCAAAGTTCAATACGAATTTTCGAATACGACAAGCCCTTGGGATGAGAAATAATCAGAGTGAATAATGGGGTTGTAATAACGAGATATCGGGTCATGTAGTGGGTTTTGAAAGTTTACGATATTTTTCATCCGTCAGCCATTTTAATTACAATTTTTCGCTGAACCCTTGACGAGGACGACGCTGGAAAAAAAGGGCGCCGGAGAGATTTAATTCGGAGTTTTGAGGGTGTGTTTGTAGGGGGAAAAACAACCCTGGCGCGAGCAACGTGAGGGTAACACGCGTCAGGCTGGGGCAATATAGCAAAAATGAAAATTAAAATAGACGAGGGAACGTCGCGCGGGTGAAAGGAGGGCTCGCTCATTTTTCGTTGACGGATTATTCATCCGACGTATCCAGAATTTCTTTTTCTCAATCGATCTTTCATATTTTAAGGGGCAGGGAAGAATTCCGCTCCAACGTGCCGTTCGACACCCGAATAAATTGTCGATTGTCATCGTTTTCCAATTTAACGATCATCGAAAAAAATGAATCAACATTCTACGAGAATAAATTGGAAAACGTAAATGCCTAAACTTTAATACGAAGATGTATGCTATTCTCGAAAAAAAATAATGAAGAAATGCGATAAAAATCCAGACTCGAGACAATTCACCTTTTTTAATCGTCAAAAATCATCATCTGTTTCTTTGGTAATTCAGCAACGTCAGTTTCTTCCTTTAAGGTAGTTCTATCGTTTTATCGTTTTCTTAAGATTTTGTTGAAAATTTGAATACGTATTCTTTGATGTCATATATACGCGTGTAATAAATTTTGGAAGGTTTTACCACGTGGAAGTTGAGATATTTATTGGTAAAAATCACAATTTTCGGTAGTCTCTCGTAAGAGCGCGTGTTAAAAGTTGCATTTTCATCAATGAATATCTTGGCTTCTACGTGGTGAAGCCTTCTAAAACTTTGCGTACATTTTTATGCAACATCAAAGAAGATTTCTCGAGTTTTCCAAAAAAATCTTAAGAAAATTTTTTTCGCAATTTTTGTAATTATAGAGCAAGCACATATCACCTGGGATGACCGTGAATTTGGAGTATGCTGTTCTTTAGTCGATTTGCAACAACTTTTCTTATTTAACTGAAGCCCGCGAACCATTTTGTATGTGAGAAAAACTGCAAAACAATTTCTCGATTTGAATCTAACGATAGAACTACCTTAACAACAATATTCCGATGTAGGATCTTAAGGGGTAGGGAAGAATTCCGCTCCAACGTGCCGTTCGACACCCGTCGAATTGTCGAATTGTCGATTGTCATCGTTTTCCAATTTAACGATCATCGAAAAAAATGAATCAACATTCTACGAGAATAAATTGGAAAACGTAAATGCCTAAACTTTAATACGAAGATGTATGCTATTCTCGAAAAAAAATAATGAAGAAACGCGATAAAAATCCAGACTCGAGACAATTCACCTTTTTTAATCGTCAAAAATCATCATCTGTTTCTTTGGTAATTCAGCAACGTCAGTTTCTTCCTTCAACAACAATATTCCGATGTAGGATCTCGAGATTACAGCATTTAAATGAATTCAACATTTGAATAAACAACAGCCTGTGAATAAAACTTTTGTGCAAAAATGAGTCTCGTTATTGGACTGCTTTAAAACGAGGATATAAAAGTCCGCCGGCGAGGAGGAGAAGAGAAAGAAATGGAGAAGCGAATGGACGGTATACGGACGAAAAAAGGAAAAAAACCCAAAGTGTTGACAGAAAATTTAGCTGGCACGAACAAACGTGATTCGAATACGATTTTTCTCCAAACCCGCAGTAGAGAGAGAGAGAAACAAAATTCGCGTCGTTGGCTCCGAAGTGAAAAAAAAGATTGAACGAAAAATTCAGCAATTAATAATTCTCAAAAACAACACGTTTTTTTTCTCAATTCAAAAGTGAACGAAAAAATGTTGAAAAATGCAACTTTAATGAAGTTTGCTGCCATTTTTTTGCCCACGTTCGTCTCGATGTATTAAATTTTATGTTATTCGAAACGTCAAAGTTCAATACAATTCCCTTTGATAAATTCGTACTCTGCGTAATATATACGTATTTCCTGTAATATCAATTTGCGTTGCTGCTCCAGTTGTATAAGAGTGCTCTGATATACCTCGTGCGCGTATTACCCGAGAGATTCGCGAGAATTTGTCATGTCTCGGAGGCTTACGTATACTCGAATTCAGCGACGTTGAAAAGAAGCGAGAGAGTTCGTTCTCGAATCATTACGAGTGAAAAATAAGATCGAAAGAAAATATCGGATTGCACCTGGTGCAATAGCTTCCCGTTTCTTTCCCATCCCTTTTTCTCTTGCTCATCCTCTTCCGAGACCTTCGTAATCCGATACACACAGTGACGACGATGCGAAACCAGGTTGGCTGTCTTCCCAATATAATTATTCAATTCGTCGCTTCTTCGCAAAGATCTCAAGCGATAGATCCGAAAATAAAAGAGGGAGATCTCAAGAACGTCGAGTTGAGAAGGAAAATGGCACAACTTTTTCGTTTCCTCTTTGGCTTCTTCCTACTCATTCATTTTCAAGGAGAATCGTCGGCTCGAAGCTCGAAACTAGAGGCACATTGAACCTGTCGAGGCTGCTGTCGTCGAAATTCGGAAATTTCTATTTTTTTCTCACCAAAATATATATAAATATTTATTTTTCCAAATCATCTTCCAGGTGATTACAATCTTGAAATCTTGAAACGAGAGAAGTAACGAATTTTTGAATGATGCGGCATTGGATCGGTGATTAAAATTGGGAAATTAATCGGAGTTTCTTCGTTCGATTCGTTTGAGAGGAGGGATCGAAAAAATGGTAAATTAATTGAATTGGAAATATCGTACTATTTTTTTCCGTGTACGGAACAGTACCGAGCGGGACATCCGTTGTATCCTCCCGCTCTTGTCCGCGATGCTTTATCTCGGATGAGCAATTACAGTACCGAGGAGCAACCGGAGAGTAGGAGTTTACAGATTATATCGTATGCGAACTGTGCACTCCGCTCGCTTCTCCGTCTCGTTTATTTCCTCTGCTCGAAGCTCTCCGAGGCTCTCGTTATTTAATTTGTACTCTTTCTCGATTTTTTTTCTCTCAAGACACAATCACCAACAGGTGCACGATGAGGACAACGTGCAGCGTTGCAGGATATCTCGTTGCATTTCCCATGAACCGCTTGTGATCTTCATATCCTCAGAGAGATTCATGGCAAGAGAGAGAGAGAGAGAGTGGAGAGGAACAAATTAACGAGAGAGAGAGAAAGAGAGGAGAGGGAGGATGCGTTTGATACGTAATTTTCAAACCGGCGAGGTCGAGGGTGAGTTTAAATTCAAGAGTATCCAATCAACCTGTCCATATACCCACGAAACTCCAGTGGAGGTGAAATTTCGCCCAACGAAGTTTTTTTTTTCTCCTTTTTCCAGCACCAAACCCATCAATTTACTCTTCGTCGATTAATTACCACTCGCGTATTATCTCGAAATATACTTTGAACCGTCGATTTTCGAAAGTTTCGCTGGTCGCTCTGGACAAATAATTATTACGAGAATGACGAAAAAAAAAAAACACTAACGTCGATCGACGTCGATAAATTATCGCAGCTATCGCGTGTGTTCAGCGGTATCGCGCGAGTTCACCGACGAGCTTTTTTTTTCGTTCTCGCGAAAATTCGACGAGCCGCCGCTGCACGTGGCAGATGGCAATTAAATTTGCGATTAATCAAACAGTGCGAAACGCGTTTCGGTTTGTCGGCCCTCGTGCGTGTGTCTCTGTCATTTGATGCGCGCAATTTTCGTGCTGAATCCTTCGCGGTATTGTCTCATCTCGTTCTGTCAATATCGCGGAGCAAACAGTGATTATCAATTTTATCGAGATAAATTATTGAATAAAATACGAGGCAGAACAGAATCGAGGAATGTGGGGGGGAAAAAAATTCAGTCGATTTCGCTCCAAGGGCTTGTTGCAACCCCATCGATTATTAAAGCCCTGGCAAACGATTCACGTGTTCGTTAACGTGACGACGATTTAATCGCAACAAAATCATCGCGAATCGAGACTCGCTATCGTCGTTATGACACACGTCAATTATCAGCGATTTATTTGACAAAAAATCATGAAAATTTGCATTTCCAATCTTGCAAAATAAATCCCACGTCGCTGCTTTTCGGCCCACTGGACCGTTCTGATCGTCGATCTACCATTATTAGGTAAAATAAACTCGTAAAGTATATTCTTGTTTTCGCTATTTGAAAAAAAATCAAAACGAAAAATGTTGCTTTCGTATTTTTTACCCCGTACGATGAAACACGGGTGAAGCCAAAAAAAAGAGAAAAATCCAGTTGGGAAAAGTGAGGCGAAGGCAATCCAGATACATTTTTATCGCTGAGAATTCGTGGCTCCGGAAAATGAAAACAAAACGAGCCACAACACTCGCGTCTGCTTCCATAATTGGCAGCTTTATGCCGCGCCTCGAGAGTTGGAATTAACGAGCTCAAATTTTCGTTATTTATCACCGGCACACGGAGCACATCGGATTTATTTTATTCCATTTTCGTCTCATTTTCCCGCGCCCCTGTGTCGTTCCGTACGCTTCCATCTTTGCTCTTTCCGTCTCCTTTTTTTCGATTAATCTATTTTTACTCGTCTCCGCAAAAACATTCGACTTATTCCGCTCGTCGGAGCAGCAAAGCTCGGAGGATTCCGAAATTTCATTTCAACCGATTGGAAGCGCACGGATCGGCTTTTGTTATCGAGCCGGCATAGACCTTTTTCCGCGTCCCGGGGATTTTTACCCTCGAGGGACATATGCGAGATCATCGTTAACGTTTGTACGCGCATCGATTCGCAGCGAAGTGAAACAACGCAAAAAAAAAAGCGGAAGGAACAGGAATAAAAACCGAATTACACGCTCGTGCAATCTGCACTCGTTTCGTTCGGCGTTTTAGGCGGATTGAAAAAAAAAACAAAATGAAGGCAAAACCTGCGAAAATGGAGTACACAACGCTCGTTTATTTTCGCGTATTTTAATTGCCGCAAATATCTCTCGCACGCGGAGATGCACCCGTCATTAATTTTGCCCTCGATCTGAATCGCGTCGTGAAATTCGTTTTTTCCGTTCCGAAATCGAAGCAATTTCGGAAAAAAAAAACAAAAATGAAAATACCGACTATATGGGGTTGAAAAAAAATGCCGGTGGTTACGGATTTCGCCACCGTGCAGTTCGCCAAATTCGCGTGTAATAACGAGGGAAATAAAACGATCTCTCGTCAGCAGAGTGTGCGTGCTTCGGTGCGTCACGGTTTTTGTTTGAATTTTTCATCCTCAAGCTTTTCAGCGTTGTCAAGTGGGATGTACGAAAGAGTCGAGAAGAGCAGATGGATATAGACACACGGGGAGAGGAAAACGAAAGATCGGAGGCGGAAAAAATATTTGAAAAAAAAGGAGAGAGAAAAAACGCGAGAAGAAAAGCTTTTCCTCGCGTTTTCGAGACGCGATGAGACGCGAGGTTGAATGAGTTTTCGTAATGTTCTCGTCTGGCTATCCCTCTTTCCTTCTCGAGAAGGTCGGGGAGTTTCCCGCGGAAACGAAGTTTTTCCTCGGTTCTCGCTTCTGTCAGTTGAGAAAATGCCATTTATATATTTATCTATACATATATATATACTTTTTTTTCCCGTCGGAGATAAATCTCTTCCGTTTGTCTTCCCTCTCGCATCTGTTGACTCAACCGGGGCATGTTAGCCCGCGAAATGCCTCTTAAATACGTATTCTATACGTGGGCTAATAAGAATAACAGCAGCGATAATTAACATAAATTTAACGGTGTGATAAAAACGTTGCTCATCTCCACACGGAAAATCGCATCTTTCCCCGCTCGTTCGGCGGATGCTGCGCTAATTTTCCGCAAGATTCTGTACGCCCTTGAATCTCAGTGTCCGTATGACTCGATCTTGTTTTTTTTTCGCTGTACCATTCGCGTTTAATCAATAGCAGGGTTTTTCTGTGTAATTTCCACGTTAAAACGTCGGAACGAACATGCCGAGCTGAATACGAGAAAAATAATATCGAAAAAAAAAAAAAAAACGAGAGAGAGACGATTTACGAGATGGGATTATCGACGATCAATGGGATTTCTGGCGAGCAATACATCCGCTGATGACATGACATTCGTGCGGTTTTTCGGGAGCGCACCGACGACATGAAAAAGAGAATAAATTCGAGAACGAAGGAACAAAAGAAATGTACGATAAAAAGATTTCATCTCCGTCATTCCCCTTCGATAAAACACTCGTCCGGCGTTAAAACACTCCTTTATTTTTCTCGTCTCTGTCTTCCGTCACTGACCACCGATGCCCCTCTGTTTTCTTTTTTTTTCGCGCCCCGAAAATAAAACGTGCGCGAATAAACGAGTCGAAAAGAGTGGTAGCGATCTTGCGAGCGAATGAAAAAATATGTAAAACAAACGCGTCGCGAAAGAGAGATGTAAGCGTATAAAAAGGAACTCGCGTCGTATCTCGTTAATGGCTTGTCGTTTGATAGATAAATTCGGTAAAAAAAAACGTTTTTCGCGAAGGAAACATCCGAGCCTCGTCAGGGGAAAAAAAGCAACGGCGGAACACGCGCGTATCTCGAAGTGAAAATTTTTCGTCCTTGCGGTTCGTCGCCTCCATTTTTCCCTCGATTTTTTTTTTTACTCTTTACGACGTGTTTCTTCCGTGCAAAAGGTATCCTTCAAACGATATTATTCGCTCGTTCTCGTGGAGCTTCAAATTTAAAAAGTTACGAAGAATCCAAGAGAAAATCACACACAACGAAAATCATTTTGTCGAATCTTTCGGAACTTTTTTTTTTCCTCTTTCTCATCTTTTTCGAGTACCAAAGTTCAACTCGCACGGAGCCGAGAGGATTTATTTGATAAAATCACAGTGTATAATTGAATATCCGGTATGCCAATATCATAAACCCTCGATTTATTGATTTTCATACACACGCAAAGCGAAGCAAAGTATTTTTATTCGGAACAAACAGCATTATTTTCCTCCACAGACTCTCGATTTTCCATTCGTTTTCTTTTTCATTTCGAGGGGACAAAGTCGATCATAAACGCGATTAAAACGTATCAAAAGATACGTATACCCGACGCGAGAGTCCGAGGATCCACTTGAACTCTTCCGAACGAACGATCGAGACGCTGATCGAGCTTTGAGGAAACCCGACGAGAGCGCGTAAAGGCTGAATTTGTTTGAAAATTATTTCGATCGAAAAACCGCCCGATATCGCTACATCGAAACATGCCATCCGATAATTGGCAATGAATGGCGCACGAGTGTGAAAAAAAGGACGCAAAAAACCAGAGTGAAAAGGTGTTCTTCAGCGAATAATCGATGATTTTCAATCGCGTGTACGCGCGATAAAGATCGAAACGCGTATAATTACGTAATTCAGAATTTATCCAAAGTTCGATTAAACGATCGCAATCCCGTTGCTCGTAAATTCGTGCGTTAAATATCAAAGCTCTTTTCGCGTACAAACCGAGGGGAAATTCAAGAGAGACCGTCGATTAACTCTTTGATCAAAGCTGAATTACCCGTATCCCCCCCCTCTCAATCGCTCTCTCTCTCTCTCTCTCGCTTTCAGCTTGGAAATAAAAGCGATTGTTTGTGCGAAAATACAACGAAGCACGAGTGTCTCTTTCTGCGATTTCGCGCTCGGTTGAAACATCGCGTCGATGCTGTTAAAACCGAGGAGAAAAAAGAAAAGGAGAAACCCGAAATGACGAAATTTCGCGCTATTTTGTATTTTCTTCCGACGCTCGATAAATTTCCATCCGGCGAGTGTGTGCGAAACGCGCGAGCGAATGGGGTTTGGATTTATGCGATTTATCTTTATCGTGAATTAGAGGCGAATATCCGCGTGTATACATATCTTTATGGTAAAAGGATTATCGACGAGTGTGGTTGGACGGCAACGAATCCTGCTTCATTTTGCACGTTCGATAACGTCCATTCGATTATCATCAATTATTCCACGGGATATTTCACGCGTTTCCGTACCTGAAGTTGCCGTGTCTCTCGATAAGTTTATCCCGCATAAATTCGTTACACGCGTGTAATATTCCAAACACGCTCGCTCGAATAATCACTTTGCGAGCGTACCGCGCACGCGGAGCTGTCAAATTCGGATCATTTATTTGCCTCCCTTCGCGCGACGATTTTTTTTTTTTTCATGAATTTTACCGACGATTTTGAAGACCGATTTTCGGAAGCTCGCGACAATAACGAACTTTGGTGCGCCAAAATCTTGTTTCATTTTAGCAAAATCAGTCGAGGCGTAACTTTCTCGATTGAAAAAATGAATTCAGGGGGATATTCCGCAGGAAGCCGAAATAACAAAAATATTGACGTTTCCGGAATTGAGTAAAAGCGCAATGTTCGGTGTACGTCACTTAATGAGAAATGCGTTTGATTCAGTCAGAGTCATTACTCGAATCGTAAAGACGTACTCGAGTCTCGAAACATGTTTTTTTCGTTTTCAAAAACGCAAAAACCGCGTGTGATTTTCCATGGGAAAGGGGGGAGGGATAATATTTACGAGAGTATCGCAGAAAATCGTGATTAACGTGCGCGGGCGTCTTTATTTACTTAATCGAGGGGATTTGGGCAGTAATTGGAAACGTGCAGAACCAAGAATCCCCAATTGACCAAGGGGGACAATGAAATTCGTTAAGATTCCGCGTTCGTTGCACGTAAACGTGAGAATCATATAATACGACGGTGGACATCTCAAAGATGCTGGACGATATGGTACAGACGGCGCGCGATACGCAGTAAAAGGAAGATAAAGGAAACGCGGAAAAAGTGGCAATAAAACGAAGCTTTATCGTCCTGAGAAAAAGAGATGGAAAAAAGCGTAGGAAAACGTACGCGGAGGTTCAGTTTCATTTCCGTCAATAATTTTTCATCTCAAATCTAATAGCACGGAAGATAAATGAATCGAAAACGGTAAAAGGACGAAAAATCGATTGAAATCAATACAGCGAGATCGAGAATTGATTTCCCCTGCCGAGGATCAACAGTGCTCCGATCGGAATTTAAAAAAACTTTTTTTCCACGCTCTCTCTCTTGACAATTTCTTCATCTCTATGTGGATGAAGAAAAAGTGCGCGAAAAAGGGAAGAAATCTTTGAGAGCAAGGAGAATTCACCGCCAGACTGATGGAAGATCATTTGCTTTGCTCTGTGATGATATATACATCGAGAGTATTTAATGCAGCCCGTGTAGAAATTTGATCTGGACGTCCCGACTTTAGACCGGGCCCTGGTCTGGATTTCCTTGGTTTGGCCTGGTCTTAGTTTTTAGGTAGGGGCCTGGTAAGGGGCAAATAGGGAAATTCGGGCTATTCTCGTCAATATTTCCATGTCAGAAAATGCTCATGGCCTGGTCGGGATTTCCATGAATACAATTCCGAGTTCCGAGTTATATACATATACTCCCGATATGCTCGCCTTCGTTGCGCCTAACGCGCAACATTCGTTGGTAAGGCAGTGCGACGAGGGAAAAATAGAATTTAAAATATGATCTTGCTTACATTTGAATTTTATGTTTCAATTTATTCCGTGTGCTCTACTTCCTTATTTCCCTACACAAATGTGTATGATTTCATATGAAGTCTCAGGTCGGATTCCAACCGGGCTGTGGCATGGAATGACATTTGAAAACCAAGTAAGGGCCATGGCTGTGGGCATGGCTATTTCCCGGCTTACTGTTCTGAGCGGGTGCTGATCAGGCCCTGGTCATTTCCCGATTATTTCCCGGTGTATGGAAATCAAACCAGGCCCTGACTTATTACCCGTTACATTGCTAGCCGGATCCCGGCCTGGCTAGCCTGGCTATGCCCCGATATCAAATCGGGAAAGCCCGTACTGGGCCTGACTTGTTCCCGATCAAAATTTCTACACGGGAGTCGACGAGAGGAGGATAAACACGACGAGATATGAGACCAATAAGATACGCATCCTGTAAGATCGTGTGTAGTTTTGTCTGTTTGCAGATATTCCACTTGTATCTCGCCTCGTCATGCAGCTCCTTCGTAAATATCCGTCCAACCGCCAGTTATGCTCGCATGAATATCTGGGACGATTTCGAGCGAATTTGCATAGGGACTAACAAGTGGATTCTGTACACTGGTTCGACACAGCATCGTCTCTTCATTTCGATCTCGGTGACAAGACGTTACGCACACACACACACACACTGCTGCTTCCTACGTTCTCGAAACAAGAGAGCACGTTCCTTCGACGATCGTGACAATCAGACTTCGTAATTATCCTCACTGCTATCATTTACTCTGGCAAAAATGATGGATTCCAAGTTTGCGTCGTTGGAAGCCAGCGAAATGTGCCACAAACTCTGTCTTTTTATTATCGATATCCCACGATTCGCCGAAGGATTTTCATCAACTTTTCGAAACTCTGAGAAGATGGCTTCGATTTCTTCCCTGTATATGATGTATTTTTTCAAAGTGAAAAAAAAAAAACAAAATATACTGAATATTCCCGAGTATTCGTTGTGAAAAATGGAGTAAATTCAAATTTGTTTTGCAAAGTTTTTCAAAAGAAATCCTTCATCGTTATTTTCGCAAAAATACATTGCAAATTTCTTGTTTCGGAATACGACTGTCGCGTTGCGGTAAAATATTGTTGATGCGCGAAATAAATGTGAGCGGGTCCCTTCTCGATTTCGATTCCTTCGAAGGCTTCGCCAAGCGATTATTCCTCCAACAATCTAATCCCGCGCGGTGTTTCCGAAACTCTCGGGATTTCAATCACTCTGTGATGCAAATTTCGTACATATGCGGCATACACGTTACATATTACACGCACACAGGATTTTCAGAGTCAAATGGATTCGTCATTCGAGTCGAAGGCTCAATCGGCATCAATAAAATGATTATTTCGAGTCAAGAAGCTTCGAAACGACTTTTCGTTCGTTCACTTCTCAAAACCGATGCTTTTTTTCTTCATTTTTTCGGATTTGTCTCTCGCAAAATGGCTCTCGTATCAGCCTCGTTTGTCGTCGTTCGAAATCCCCCATATGTACATATATACACGTATATCTTATGTGTTGCACATATATACACGTATATCCCATGTGTTTCACATATATACACGTATATCCCATGTGTTACACATATATACACGTATATCCTATGTGTTACACATATATACACGTATATCCTATGTGTTACACATATATACACGTATATCCTATGTGTTACACATATATACACGTATATCCTATGTGTTTCACATATATACACGTATATCCTATGTGTTACACATATATACATGTATATCCTATGTGTTACACATATATACATGTATATCCCATGTGTTACACATATATACACGTATATCCTATGTGTTACACATATATACACGTATATCCCATGTGTTACACATATATACACGTATATCCTATGTGTTACACATATATACACGTATATCCTATGTGTTACACATATATACACGTATATCCTATGTGTTTCACATATATACACGTATATCCTATGTGTTTCACATATATACACGTATATCCTATGTGTTACACATATATACATGTATATCCTATGTGTTACACATATATACACGTATATCCTATGTGTTACACATATATACACGTATATCCTATGTGTTTCACATATATACACGTATATCCTATGTGTTACACATATATACACGTATATCCTATGTGTTACACATATATACACGTATATCCTATGTGTTTCACATATATACACGTATATCCTATGTGTTTCACATATATACACGTATATCCTATGTGTTACACATATATACATGTATATCCTATGTGTTTCACATATATACACGTATATCCTATGTGTTACACATATATACATGTATATCCTATGTGTTACACATATATACACGTATATCCTATGTGTTACACATATATACAAGTATATCCTATGTGTTACACATATATACACGTATATCCTATGTGTTACACATATATACACGTATATCCTATGTGTTTCACATATATACACGTATATCCCATGTGTTACACATATATACACGTATATCCTATGTGTTTCACATATATACACGTATATCCCATGTGTTACACACATATACACGTATATCCTATGTGTTACACATATATACACGTATATCCCATGTGTTTCACATATATACACGTATATCCTATGTGTTACACATATATACACGTATATCCCATGTGTTACACATATATACACGTATATCCTATGTACATGTGACGCTGATGAATAGTATGTACATTTATATACCATGTACACATGTATATATGTATCGGTTTCTATCCTCCATTGCCCGAAAGCCGAAATCTCGCGCACAGCTTCACGTGCGACGCTAACCAGTGTTCCTTCACGCCGGAAGTCTTTCACGGTGTATCCTCGATTCTCCGATATCATCTCTCGTGTTCGAATTTCAATGTTTCCCATCCGCTATCGGGTTTTCGGCTATTACCCCTGTTCGATGTTCCAGCTTATTTTCCATGCCCTATCAAATTTTCTCTCTCCCTCTCTCTCTCTCTCTCTCTGCATATATATATATAAATATAGAATTTAGCATTGATTTTTGCACTCCCAACTATACGAGGGTAACCCACGTATCAAGAAGCTATTCTCTACTACCGTCTCTATATCGCGGAACTCTGACGCTTTCACGTGCCCATTGGCTCTGCCGAGTGTCTCAAAAAACTAAACGACGATGAAAAAAAACGACGATACTCAAATCGCGAAAGTTTACTCGTTTCGTCGGTAAACCTCGAGCTGAACGTCAAGAAAAAGCTGGAGGGAAAACGTGGGAATTAAAAGTGACTCCGGGCGTCAGGAAATATCGTGATTTAGAATAATGTGCTTTTTTTTTTATCTTGTTGGAGAAATAAAAACGAGCTGCGAGAGTGAACGGAAAGATCGACGCAAAGTAGCGGACCAGGCTTATCGACAACGCCGGGCAGAAGTGCGAAATCGCAACGAAATGCAAACCCTCGATAAATTCGTTTTCCCCGAGTTCACAGAGAGGGATATCGAATCGAATCTCGACGAGGACCTCGGGAGACGAGAGATGAAAAGCGAGGAGGCGAGAATCGGAGGAAAATTTTCAGCCGACTGATTTTTTTCACCCTACATTCGTCTTCTCTCACGGACAGGCTTTCCTTTCATCGAAGTCTGATCCATCTTGTAACATTTTGGAAGAAAAAAAACGACGACGAAAAAAAAAACATTGTACGATGGACCTGAATATCGTACTTGATTCCCTCTTGATATTTTTTCAGTTTTTACAGATGAGAAAAATGTCAAACATCGATTTTTCTTGCGTAATTTTGAATTTTTTGATGAATTTTTTCCGGACGATTTCATTGAAAAATAAAAAACACACAGACAGTTTGGAATCTCGAAATCAACGCATTAAATAAATCCCGAGTGGCCGTCGAGTACATGTACGGCTTTTACGACGTGATGAAAGTGCAGCGAGAAGCAACGAAGGGAAGCAATCGCGTTGAATTGCTTCCAAAGTGACGTTCAATCGGCGATACGATGAAAAAAATCGACGAGTACTCACTCAGAGTCGCGTTGTTGGCCCTCGATTGATCCGTTTGTGATCTGAGTTGCCTCAAACGATTGAGTTTGCTCTGCTGTTGATCGAGCTGGTACCTCAGCCTCGCCAGTCTGTCCTGTTGCGCCGGTTCCTGTTTTTTCATTCGTAAAAACATGGCTATTAACGTTAACAACATTGCGACGTACGAAGAAGAACAAAAAAACAAAATCTACAATAATAATTTGACTGAACATCGAACAGCTTGATTTTCTCGATTGTACAGCGATGGAATATCGAGAATAATTTAAAAAAACTTTGGCCAACGCAGAAAAATCAACGATTTTCTTTTCTCGAATAATTTTCAACCGCGCCTGGATTATTTGGAACTTGGAAAATTGGAACTAAAATCAAAAATCGTACGGAAATAGCGTCTTGTGTTTGTACGCAGAGACCGTTCGGAGTAAAATTCTACCGACGGTTATTGACCTGAAATAACGTCTCGGAACAAAGTTTCCACCTCGTACGACGAGGATTACGAAGACCCACTCGACGTTTTTTCCTACAACGTGTGTATACAGGTAGATTTCTCTTGGATATGCGATAAGGGTGACTTCTTTGTCGTAAGAGAGAAGGAAAGGGGGAGGGAGCGAGGGAGAAAGAGAGAGAGAGAGAGCGACAGGAAGAGAGAGAGAAGGTTTGTCGTAATTGGCGTTGTCTATTGTCTATAAAAAATGCATGATACTACGTACAAATATAGAAATAGATCGATGTAAAGCAAGAGATATAACACGAGTGCGGAGAAATAGACGTAAAACTATACGACGATATGCCCGATCGATATCCATCGATTCGCACACCACTCTCTCTGCTTATCGTAGCGAGAACATGTGATATAATTCTCTCACAAGCATCTACAGATATATATATCTCTCGAATAGATGCAGCATCCAAGATATTCGTGGGAAATATGGTAATGACATTTCCGAAAGCCTCATGGAGATTCATTCGGGAAATTAATCACGCGAAATCGATCGAGTCATCATAGTAAATCGCTAATTCCATCAAAATCGTCGTCTTTGGAGTCCGACAAGCCGAAAATTCTCGGCGCTTTGATGCCTCGACTAAACTCTGCGAATTTCGTCGCAAAATTTTCAATCGCGGTGCTTTTAGGATGAATAAAAAATACATACGAGTCTCGGATGAAAAATTGCATCTTTGATAATTGAGAGACTCGAGGAATGAACGCGTTGGAATTTAATGTATTGTTGTAATATAATCTGGAAACTTGCTAAATAGGCTCTTCTCCTGCGTCCTTCTTACGTCTTTTTCGCTCTCTCATTGCGTTCAATTGCCATATTTCATGATTATTTCGAGGATAAATGACGTTTTATTTAAAAGCAAATGGTTGGCGTTCGAGATGAGCGAAAGACTCTCGTTATCCTTGAAATTCTCGTCGTTGAATGAAGGTACGCGAAAAGTCTTTGGAGTTCGACAAGCCGAAAATTCTCGGCGCTTTGATGCCTCGACTAAACTTTGCGAATTTCGTCGCAAATTTTCAATCGCGGTGCTTTCAGGATGAATAAAAAATACATACGAGTCTCGGATGAAAAATTGCATCTTTGATAATTGAGAGACTCGAGGAATGAACGCGTTGGAATTTCATATATTGTTGCAATATAATCTGGAAACTTGCTAAATAGGCTCTTCTCCTGCGTCCTTCTTACGTCTTTTTCGCTCTCTCATTGCGTTCAATTGCCATATTTCATGATTATTTCGAGGAGAAATGACGTTTTATTTAAAAGCAAATGGTTGGCGTTCGAGATGAGCGAAAGACTCTCGTTATCCTGGAAATTCTCGTCGTTGAATGAAGGTACGCGAAAGTCTTTGGAGTTTGACAAGCCGAAAATTCTCGGCGATTTGATGTCTCGACTAAACTCTGCGAATTTCGTCGCAAATTTTCAATCGCGGTGCTTTTAGGATGAATAAAAAATACATACGAGTCTCGGATGAAAAATTGCATCTTTGATAATTGAGAGACTCGAGGAATGAACGCGTTGGAATTTCATATATTGTTGCAATATAATCTGGAAACTTGCTAAATAGGCTCTTCTCCTGCGTCCTTCTTACGTCTTTTTCGCTCTCTCATTGCGTTCAATTGCCATATTTCATGATTATTTCGAGGAGAAATGACGTTTTATTTAAAAGCAAGTGGTTGGCGTTCGAGATGAGCGAAAGACTCTCGTTATTCTTAAAATCCTCGTCGTTGAGGGTTGAGGGAACGCGAAAAGTGCAATAAATAAAGAATAATTAAAAGATGATTAGCCGAGAATTTTATCGAAAATGCGCTGATGCTGCGCTTGACACGTGATCTCGCGAATCTCACAGAGAGAGCCAGGCTTCCCCGAGATATCAGCTTACACGCGCAAAGAGAGAGGAAGAGAAAACGAGCTCGCCGTACTTATCGGGGCTAAAGTACCATAGAGATTAACTCTCCTGGGTGGTCTCCCTCTTTTTACGATAAAGTCGAACGTTTTTTATTCACAAGAAAAATTCGAAAATATACGTATTCGCGTTCGCACACGGATATACAAATATACACGAAAATCGAGACGAAAAAAAGGAAAGTTTTGCTCCAATTTTTGAGCCTCGCGAAAAAATATCTCCTCAGACGTCGGATCGAAAATCGCGGACCAGGTTCGGATGGAAAATTGAGAAATTTCCTGCGACAATTCAGCAGACTGTTCTCGAGATTTCTTTCCACCACGTCCAAATTACAATTTCCCGTATCGGCGCGCAAAGTTTTTTCAAAAAACCTCCGCAAATTTTCGATCGCTCCTCGCAGCTCGGACATGTACAAAAAAAAACGCTCCAAAGCGAAAATCGCGTTTCTCGACGTGTCGAGGCAATCGCGAGAGAAGAAAAGAGGAAGAGCGTACAGCGTGTGACATGTCTGAAATGATTGTTCGCATCCAGCGAGAGTGTAATTACGTCACGTGGTTGTGTGCGTTACGGAACGGCTCATTTTAGAAATTGCAGAGGAGTGTGCGTGTGTGCGAGAGAGGAAAAGCGCCGGAAGAGGTTGCATACAAGAGAAAAGTGTACAGAGTCGGTGTCTCTCGTAGGAAAACGCACACTTCCGTTTGTTTCGTATTAAAAGGGCCTCGGGAGCCGCGGGAATACGCCCGTGCTTCCTTGCGGTCGTAACGAGCCCTCGTGCGCGCAACGAGAGCGCTGCAGTCGCGCGTTGTTTTCCCACTTTCGACAAACATCCGAGCAAACGGCATTCCGGACGGAAAATGAGAAAAAAAAAATAGTTGCGCATGTTTATCATCCTGCGTACATCGATACAAGATGCATTATACCTGCCACAAGTTGCAGCATGCGAGTTTTATCTCGCGAGCAGCGTATAAACGCGTATACGTGTTGCAGCAATGATAACTCGTATATGACGTGTAGAAATTTTGATCGGGAACAAGTCAGGCCCAGTACTGGCTTTCCCGATTTGATATCGGGGCATAGCCAGGCTAGCCAGGCCGGGATCCGGCTAGCAATGTAACGGGTAATAAGTCAGGGCCTGGTTTGATTTCCATACACCGGGAAATAATCGGGAAATGACCAGGGCCTGATCAGCACCCGCTCAGAACAGTAAGCCGGGAAATAGCCATGCCCAGCCATGGCCCTTACTTGGTTTTCAAATGTCATTCCATGCCACAGCCCGGTTGGAATCCGACCTGAGACTTAATATGAAATCATACACATTTGTGTAGGGAAATAAGGAAGTAGAGCACACGGAATAAATTGAAACATAAAATTCAAATGTAAGCAAGATCATATTTTAAATTCTATTTTTCCCTTGTCGCACTGCCTTACCAACGAATGTTGCGCGTTAGGCGCAACGAAGGCGAGCATATCGGGAGTATATGTATATAACTCAGAACTCGGAATTGTATTCATGGAAATCCCGACCAGGCCATGAGCATTTTCTGACATGGAAATATTGGAGAGAATAGCCCGATTTTCCCTATTTGCCCCTTACCAGGCCCCTACCTAAAAACTAAGACCAGGCCAAACCAAGGAAATCCAGACCAGGACCCGGTCTAAAGTCGGGACGTCCAGATCAAATTTCTACACGGGAAACGGCATTCCGGACGGAAAATGAGAAGAAAAAAATAGTTGCGCATGTTTATCATCCTGCGTACATCGATACAAGATGCATTATACCTGCCACAAGTTGCAGCATGCGAGTTTTATCTCGCGAGAAGCGTATAAACGCGTATACGTGTTGCAGCAATGATAACTCGTATATGCAGCGTACGCAGACGGGTGTACAAACGTAACGAGACACGATAATCGCCCACTCGACTAATGACCCAT
This sequence comes from Heteropelma amictum, assembly GCA_959613375.1. Classification (NCBI taxonomy): domain Eukaryota; kingdom Metazoa; phylum Arthropoda; class Insecta; order Hymenoptera; family Ichneumonidae; genus Heteropelma; species Heteropelma amictum. Next base: position 14,813,039 of record OY390724.1, read on the forward strand.
TGTCGTAACAGAAATTGCAAACTGGGTCGAGTTCCTTCGCTCTCCTTGTTCCTGTTTGTGTTTTTCCTCGTCTCTCTCCTCCTGCTTTTTTTCCCTCGTACCATCCTCCTCGCAGTCTCTCTTTGCGCATATTTTATAAAGCGTCGCGACAAATGAGCGGCCAAGTACGCGATAACCCTCGCGAGTAGGTGGGACAGAGCGCGTGGGAAAAATCACGATGGAGAAAATTCACGGCGAAAACGAATGTGGAATATAAGAGAATCATTAAGGGGGAAAAAAAGAAGGTGAAACGGAATTTTCAACGTCGTGATTGCTTCGTAAGCGGAGATGATGTCACGTGGGATACTGCGCGAACGGTACGAGGTGAGAATAGAACGATCGGAATGAAGACAGCCATTTTTGTGATTTGATACAGTTTTCACGATTTTATGATGATCTATACGCAAAATTGACGAATGAACCAAAATTCCACGCGCTGTTGCTTCGCTCGTTTGCCGAATTTTGGCTGCTCAATTTTCTCGTCAGCAAGAAAATCCGAAACGTGTATTCTTCGTGCGCTTCGCAAAGATTAGGGACGTTATTTCAGCGGCGGAGATGAACTTTTTTCCGCTGGAACGGAGATCGGGGGTAATGAGGGTCAGACCCTCGGGCGGATCGACTCGAAACGGCCCATATATAGTATTACACGGATAGGGGAGCTGGAGGATTTTTGTCATCTTTTTTTCACTCGCGCGCCGGATGTGCCGTTGGAGCGACGCTTTTCTTTCGAGCCACAGAGAAAACGAGATCAAACGCACGAGAATCACACAGCCTCCGGATAATGTTCCTCAGAGACGTCGCGCGCGCAGTCTCTCGCCAGAGGTATCATCGGAAGTGGACTTTACGAGGTACACACAGCGGGATCTTTCGCGCCCGTGTACGGATTCACGGATATTTAGGGGAGGAAAGATGGCGGTTGGCTGTGAAGAGGAGAAACTTCGATGGACCGCTCGAGATCGAGATGTACGTTATGTGTACGTATAGAAAACTCGTCCGCCAAGGTGTGTGTGTGTGTGTGTGTGTGTGTATATATAAACGGTGAAACCGATTCTTTGGAAAGGAGTCGGAGCAATTTCCAGTCCAAGCGAGAATACAATTTCCTCCACCAAGATCTTTTGCACGCGTTGCTCACAACTGTACATTTCCCTCATGAAGGCTGTACGCGAACCAAGGTTTCTTTTCGCAAGCTTTGCTTACATTTTCCTTTGAACTTTCTGAACCGCGAGTTTCGTTTTTTTTTTCGGAATTTCCACAGCTGAGAGGCCAAGAAGCTGTTCAATCCAGATAAATATCTTGATTGAAGGATTATTTGTATATGTATATATATAAATGTAAGTTAAACTCGTCGATTCGGCCATCAGGGTTGATTGATGGTTTTTTGTGAAAAAAAAATGGAGGCGAACGATTTCGATATGGTGCGACGAGAGGAGGATGAAAAACTCGTTTTTCCGAAAGATTTTTCGCCTCGAGAACGCGAAATTATAGACCCTCTTTTTTTTCTCGACCTTCAGTGACGAGTGAGGGTACCGACGATTGTGTAGATTGTTCGGTTTCTCTCGGATTTTGCGAAAATTGAGACAAGATTCGAAACAATGAAGAAGAACGTAGGGAAGACGATGGACTCACCTGTGTACCTCGGAGCACGGCGAGGCGGGCTTCACGTTGCTCCAGGAGGCGCCTTTGCTGGGCTATTTCCCGCTGTTGCCGCGCTGCCATGCTCTCGAGTTCGCTGAGCACCAGCTCGGCACCACCCCCGCCCACTGGTAACTGCAACAGCGGAACAAACATCCGGGTATTTAGTTGAATTATTTACTTTGCCGAGGAAAAGTCGAGGAAGGAAAATATCTCGCGAAAATGACTTTGTAAATACATCGCTGTAGTCTGTGCATATTTTATTTTCTCGTGCTCGTTTTTGGATACTCAAAGTCGGAAAAATCAGCGTTGGAAACGACACGAATCGATCCACGAATAATTCCAAGGGCGGTTGAATTTTTGGGTCGCCATTGGTTTTTTCGTGAACGTCCTTGATGCTTGAGCGTAATACGGATTTATTTTTGACCATAGAAGGTGCAAGGATTTTCTCGATGATGGATTTATATTCCGGAATCTGCATCAATTTTTTCTCGATGTGTCGCGTGTATTCTGTCGCTTCGAAATATGTACTTTTCGATGGAAATGACGAGTATACATGTGTTTATTTATTTATGAGTGAAAACTTTGAGGATATCAAACGGAATTTATACGAAGGACTGAAATACGTTAGTCATCTGCCGATATATATAATGAGAGCGAGAGAGAGGAGAAAGAGGAGAGAGAGGATTAACGTAGCTCGTTTCTCCTCAGGGACATAAAATCTTCAGGTGAAGGTATAGAATTTCCGTGCGGTCAGCGTAAGAAATTCTCGAGAAGCTCCCCACAGGATACTTTTTTTCGGGCAGCTTCTCTTCGAAGATCGCAGGAACGTCTCTCGAAACCGTCTTCTTTTCCCCTCGATTTTTAACATTTTTTTTTTCCACAAAAAGCCACGCGAAAGTAGGCGATAAACGAGACAAAAGGATTTGTCAAAAAAACCAAGACGAGCGAGATGGCATTGAGACACGATAAAACATATATAAATCAAGAATAATTTACGCTCTGTCTTACGCTAAAGTCTCTGCATTAAAATGGAAAAAATCTTTTTCGAAAAAATCATCGAAATCACGTCGATGTTTTTGCATTGAAAATTGATTTTTTCAAAATACTCGACATTTTTAGCGAAGAAACTCCCTCGAAAACAGTGGAATAGGTGGTTTTGAAATTTTTATTAATTTTTCTTTCCGTTGAGAATTGAGCTTGAAATTCAAGTGAGAGCGTTTATCGCACACGTATAATGGGTTGAGCGTCGAAACGAGGGTTGAAAGACAGCCAAGAATTTCTCAAAATTAGACTTTTCGCGTCCGCTTTGCGATCCTCTCATACGCCGCAGTGTCAACAACAGCGATGTGTCACGCTTTTTGGTGGTTATTATTGTAATAAGATTCTCGATGGTGGCAAACAAAAGCAGCGCGTGCTCCGTCTGTTTTCCTCCGCTTTCTCAACTCTTAAACGCGTCTCTGCGGTAATAAATCCAACGTTTTCATGCATATTTACTCGCAAATGCGGGGCGCAGAGTCTTTTCTATTCTCTCGTCGCTGTCAACGCGTCGACACGTGCTCCAGAAACTCATTCACCGCGTGGTTGATTGCCGAGTTTTCGTATTTTCGGTAAATACCCCATTTCTACATACATACATGCCGCTGCACGCCCTCCCGTACAATATGCATTTGCGTATGCAAATCAGACCTTGTTGGAACTTCCACATCGGCGACGAGATGAAGTATTCAAATTTTGATTAGCTTCATCCCGGTTCCTCGAGAGAATGCACAAGAGCGAAACGTGACGTTTTCCTCGGACGCGATCGTGTTTTTCGTTGCTTTTTTTCGAGCGAGACACACTCTCGTCCTGTGCGTTAATCTATACGCAATTTTGATCCACGCGTATGTAAGACGTTTGCCAAGTACGAATTTCAAAGGCGACGAAATATCGCGGGGGGTTTTGGAACTTGAACCACCCGCGGGAGCAGGGAGATCATACGTGGGGGGGTGGGATCGCGAAACGATTTTATTTTCCCTCGGGATTAAAAGGGAATAAAATGAATTTCGAGCACGAAAATCTGCCGCGCGAGACTCACCGGGATACAAAAATTACGAGAAAAACATCCGGGTACGGAGATGCGAAATTGCGCGAGTTGAATCGACCGCGAATTATTCTTTTCATTTGGCGTTTTCTCATTTTTCCATTGGGAAGAACGTGTATTTTTTGTATCATCTTTTTTTTCATTGAAAACGCAGAATTCCTCGTGTTTTTTGATGAATGGCCAGTTTTAATGATGCACGCTGTTTTAAATTCGTTGGCGAAAGCAATTAATTTCTCATTCTACTACAGCGAGAGCACTCTCCGCGCGAAGTTTTTGCAATCGTGTTTTGAAAATTCCCTCGATGAGGATTAAAGTGCAAAATAGAGATGTACGAGAATTGATTAATATACGAGTGGAATAATTGCTCGAAATTGTTCGCTGCTCGACGTTGGCGAGTGTACGAGAGTATATATACGTTACATTAAGAGAGAAAGTTTCGACAATCCATTAGAAGCCACAGTGGAAGAGGCGGAACGGAATGGAAGGAAGCAAAAGAGGATAACCTCGGATGTCTCGCGGTGCAGCACACACCCTTGAAGGGTAATTCCAGTTGCGCTTCCGGGTTACAGGATTGAGCTTGAAGCGTCCCCTACAGGTTGATTCACGATTTGCAAAATTGAGCACAAAAATACATCGAAAAATGTCAAATCACACTTCACATTCCAATCACCATCGAATTTTCAAATTTTCTCCGCAATTTTCGGCGATATATTTTCTGTCGTAAGCTTCGTACATACGAATAACTCCGAATGGTCCTGTAGGATCACGCGCAAGGGTCGCAGGCGGTCCGTGGTGGAATTATAAAACAAGGGAACGGAGAAGGAGCGACAGAGTGTGGAGAAGAGAGAGAGAGAAGGCCAACGCCGACGTACGTGTAATATTGTCCATTTTGGCGAAAGAGAAAGCGTTTTTGCGGTGATAAATTGATTTCGCGGTTTCTCCGAACAAGACCGGGCGAGGTGGTACAGGAGGGATGAGAAAGAGCCGTCGACGTGCGCACGCTCGAATAAACTCGGGATAATGAATAACAATTTAAATTTTAATTAGTTCTCAAGGCGTAAAGTGCGGGTTGAACGTAACATTTTGCGCACGAAGGTTGAGAGGTGGAGAGAGACACGCGTAATATGATTTGCCGAAGCGCTTTTGGCAGAGTGGTAGAAAAAAAAAAGAAAAAAAAAGTGCGTTACACTTTTTTTTTCTTTTTTTTTTTCGTTTTTATCAACGCAGCATGACGTCCTTAGGGTGCGGATGAAGAGAGCGTAAAATATAATAAATTAATGCTCGCGCGCGTGTGTGTGTGGGTATGACACGAAGAGTTCGTGACTTTGTGATACTCCGGAGGCCACACGCGTCTCATCGTCATCGGGAAATAAAAGGCCTCACCCTCCTTTCTCCGCGCGATGATCCACTCGTAATGAGTTTGTTTCGTCGGTAATTGAGGAAAGGTTACGCGGAGATTGCTCTCGGGAAATATATCCGAGGATCAATCCTCAGCAGCGGGAGAGAAAGAGGAGAGCATATTCGACGTTCCAACAGGAGGAGGAAACGAAACGTACGTTGTACGGGATTACCCACAAAAACCCGAGCAAATCTCCCAAATGAGCGTCAAAATCGTAAAGTTACGCTCGCGATAAAACTGTACGGAACTCGCCTGGACGAGCCTTCGAGGCGTCGTTAATTTAAATACACAGTTTGACGAATCGCGAGGGCTATGAGTCGGTAACTTCGTTCGTCCAAAAAGAACGAACGAGTATGTTTTTTTTTTCAAGTTAAAAATCATCGGTTTTCAAAGGCAAAACCGTGAGATTCCGCTGCATCAGGAGCGAAATGAAAGGCGATTGCGGTGAAACCCACGGAAGGACGGAAAACTGGAATGCCCCATGTAAAAACGTGTATTTGTTTGCCGAAAAATTGTAAAAAAATTGTACAGAACTCGCCTAGACGAGCCTTGGAGGCGTCGTTAATTTAAATACACAGTTTGACGAATCGCGAGGGCTATGAGTCGGTAACTTCGTTCGTCCAACAAGAACGAACGAGTATGTTTTTTTTTTCAAGTTAAAAATCATCGGTTTTCAAAGGCAAAACCGTGAGATTCCGCTGCATCAGGAGCGAAATGAAAGGCGATTGTGGTGAGACCGACAGGAGGACAGAAAACTGGAATGCCCCATGTAAAAAGGTGTATTTGTTTGCCGACGTGCGTGGGCTGATTATAAACATCGTTATACTTTATCCATCTTACGAATCTCGAGTGTTACTATTCCCGCTGGGCAACGGACCGTACCGTTGAGTGCGTCCAGGAGTAATTAAGCGTGTGCGTATCGTTGGACGGAAATTAATAGGTGAGGCATTACCGTCGAACATATACAGCTGGGGAGAAAGATAAAAGAGATATGGAGAAGGTTAACAATGATTTTAACGACTGACACACACACACACACACACACACACACACACACACACACACACACACACACACACACATATTAATAAAAAAGGGGAGAGAGAAGCAGGGGTGCGCCGCATATTCGAGATATCACGCCTTGATGCTCGATATCTCTCCATGAATTATTACGATAAAAGTCACAGTCGGCGATCCCTCGGAGAAAACAATCTCATTATCTCATTCGTCGGGTTGCCTCAAGATCGCCTCTATCGGAGAATAAATGTATCCCCTCGATGTCAAAAAAGGTGAAAGCACGAAAGACGATGAGCTATTCTTTTCTCAAGACTCCGCAAGACTTGCGTTATTGCCGAGAGCTTTTACGACAGAGTTGGAATTTTTGCAAAATGCACCGTGACTACGGAACGGAGTATAACTCTGTCAGAGTACTCGAGCTGCGTTTCTCTCTCTTTCTCGCTTTTTCCTTCGTGACTTTTGGTCAAGCCGTGCGTGCGACTGCGGCCTGATGAAAGCTCGTCATCGGCGCAGAGAAAACAAAACCATGTACATCCTCTTGAAACGCAGAGGGAGAGAGAGGAAGGGAGACGAAAAGGGAGAACTCGAGATGGTCCAGAAACAGTAGGGAATCCAATAACGCGGTAGGGCTTTTGCTACGACCGAACTGCATGAGAGTAGAATAGCATGAAATCGTACATATATACGTGCATACACAGAGATGAGAGCTTCGCCATGGACCTATCGCCATCCGCTCTTTTCGCTGTACGCTGTTCTATATCTGCGTCGTCGTATGTGTCGCAAGCGCTCTAGGTTAGATTCATCTCTCTCCTGCATCAACTCAGCATCCTCGTTTCGGTCTCTCTCTCCCTTGTATTTTCTCATCTCGATTCACAGCATCCTCGCAATCTTTTTGTCACATTCTATCGTATACACTCTCTTTTTTTTATCTACGTTCTATTTTTTGTCCATCAATTCTGGTCCAGCCATCAGATTCTATCGATACAGAGCTTGAGAGACGCGCGAGAGTTCGCGTTGCTTTCAGGTACGTGCTGCTGCACTCCCGTTGTTTCGCTCGTCGCACTGTACCTCGCGAGACGACGTTTCTTCCTTGCACAAAGACGCTTTTCGCGGATGACAGTCGAAGAGAAATCTTCGTTTGTCCTCGAAACTTTGCAGCGAGTAAAAGTCCGTTGGAGATTTATCTCACCTTGACGGAAAAAGGAAGCTGCGTGGGACTCTTTCCCGAGTGTCGCACTCGTCTCATGATTCTCCCTTAAATTTGATTTGACGTTTCGGGGGACTTTGAAAAGACGATGAGAAATCGATCTTTACGGTTCTTTTCAACGCGCCATTTTATTTTCCACGTCTTCCTTCCTCTTTTCGCCGTGATGAAGAATAAACCGACGTTCGAGCGATGCACATTTAAAAAACGACTTTCGGTTTATTCGATACGTGCACGATTTTCCCTCGTGTCCCGGGGGGTTGAACACGAACGCGAAACACAGGAGAGCGGAGGAGTAAATAGAGATTCGGAAACGATATGGAATGCTGGAGTTCGGGGCTTGGGATATCGGCTTTTGACAAACTTTTGTCTCGCTGCGCAACCCTGTAAAACCCCTTGTTCCCGCGCTCCTTTTTTCTCGCCTTTTTGCGCCAGTCGATGGATAATCCGGATCGGAGGTTGTTAACTCCCGATTAATCTCTCTTGCGACCGCCGCCACCGGCTGTGCAAACACTTTTTTCTTGTTTTTTCATCGAAAACTTGCAATTTCGAAACATTCGGAACGTTTTTCGCCGTTTATTCACTTTTTCCTTTCGCCAATTGATTTTCGTTCATATACGTATGTGAAATTCTTCAAAAACGTTATTCGTTGCGTTAATTCGGAGACGTAAAAAAATCATATCGACATTACTTCGGTGTTGTTTGTTTTTTTTAAATTTTTTCTTGATCGATTTTCGTTGAATCTCAAGCTTTTCGAAAAAAAGCGCAGATATTTGAGAATACTCCGAGAACGCGTGTATATATTTTTCCGCTCTCGCGTAAAAACTCCTCTCACAAAGGTCCGCATTAAGCCCGAGGGGGTTTGAACTTGCGGAAAATTGTACAGCATGCCCCGTTCAAGAATGAAAGAGAATCCGCGAATATAAATAACTCGAGTGTATCCTAAAGAGAATGAGGTCGGCACACATGCAAAACGGTGCTGTTTTTTCACGTCCGTTCCTTTTGCGAAGGTTGATAAAGTCGCGGACGGAAATTGAGGAATATCGTTGGGCATGAAGAAATTTGAAAATTTTTCGATTTCTAGTCAAATTGTTTCTTTCTTGTCCGTACTCGCGCTTAAATCCGTTCCTGGACTTTGACAGCGTATTTCACGCTTTTATCCCGCTCTCGATACTCCAAAATGGTATCAGACAGTCACGCTTGACTTTTGAGACGCGGTATTTATTCTCCCGCGACGGTTCAAAGTTCCAAGCTGCGCAAAGTTTGAATTTTCAGTTACCATTGGATTCGCGCGCGAACCTCCTTAACTACCCCGCGATAACACGGCGACTGTGCCGGTCAATTCTCCATCGAGCATGATTTCCCTCGGCGGAAATACATCCCCCAAAGCTCTCCGACAAATTCGCATTTGTTCCCCCTCGAGTTTGCCCATGTAGGGGGGGGGGGGGGGGGTGGGATTGCACACGAAGAGTCTCCGGTGTACCAAGTATGTATTTTGTTGACCCTCGATCTCTTAAAGGGCGCAACCTGTGCTGTACGCTCTGTGACAGCACACAAGGGTAGAATAGAGAGTGCAATAAGGGTGAGAGGAAAATCAAGCTCTCGTGTCTGTGCAGTCGTCGAGCGGAGAGCGAAAGAGAGAGAGAGAGAGAGATGGAGAGAGAGAGGGAGGCTGTAAAAGCGATTCATTCGAGCGCGTTATCTTGACCGGGTTTTGACGGCTTTCCCTTGTTCTCCACCCCTTCCCAGCCCTCTTCTCTTTCTCCGTCTCCGTCAGCCTGTCTCTCATCTCGACAAGGAACTTGTGTTTGACGTCACGTTAACCGAGCTTTGCAAATGCAAGCAGGAAATTAATTCTGTCGCGAGCATTTATCGAGAACGCTCGTGCTCCTCTCACCTATCCCATTTCGTTCGTTGGGAGGAGGAAACAGCAGGAAAGTGGGTACGAAACTTCTCTTTTCAGTCGTGTAAAACAGACGTCAATACACACACACACAAACACACACAAAGAGAGCACATGGATATGCAAACACGAATCGTGAGTTTGGCGTTTCTGACACACTTGCTCGTTCTTGCGGGCAAAAAGAAAGCGGTATGCGCGAAGATAGGAACGGAAGAGGGAAACGCGAGAGACACGAGGAGGATACGTGTTTCATCCGAGAAGATTCGACGTATGAAACGTCTCGTCGGTCGACGTTTTGCGTTAAAAATATTAAACGTAATATTAATATGTCGATGCACAATGCAACTGCAACTGTCGAGGAGAAGTTGCGATATAAACAAAAGCTGCCAATCTCCGGAAAGGCATTTGCAACAAAATAATGCGAAAATAATAATAATCGTAACAAGATCAATTGTAATTAAGAAGAAAAACAGTGCTATTGGCATTTTTCATTGAATTTTATGATTTTTCAAATTTAACGGAAAATTAATTACCGCTTTCGGACAGTCGAGAGGCGAGAAAGTTTCTTATCCGTTTTTTTCGCAGCAACGCCAGTCTCGTTTGACTCGGTAAATGATTTTTATTGCGCTAAGAAGAATAATTAAGCTTTTACAGGGTCTTTCGAGGGTATATAAAATTCCTTTTTTCGCTGCTCCGCTTCGCTCTCTCTCTCTTCCACGGAGAGGTAATCTCTGTATGCATATATATCTTTGCAGCAAAGATTATTCATAAAGTAAAAGTTGCAACGTCCCAAACGCACAAGCTGCAAGCGCAAACGGCTCGGCAGTCGTGTCTGTCAAAGAGGAACGAGAACTTTCATGGAAAAGCGAGTTTTCGGCATTTTTGCATCATATTTATCGACGGAAAATGTTCTTCCGAAGTATGACAAAGATGAGAACGGGAGAAAAAAAGAAGTCGCTGCGCCCGAGGCGGAGCACGGAGATGCGGTACGCGGAGAGGCCGAAGAAAAAGCGAAAAAGTAAGGAAATTTTCTTCCTCGAGCACGTTGCTGTAACGCACTCGGGAGGAACGTCAGAGATAAGTGTGTGGAAAACTGACGGGAGAAAAAAAAGGAGAGGCAAAGGAACAAAGACAAGACAAAAAAAAAAGTCGCCAAGTGGAGTGAGATGCGAGCGGGACGAGTGCACGCGGATGCTGCGACGCTGCGAGTGAGAGAACGAAGGCGTACAGAAGAGGAGTGAAAGCGCGCGCGCGCGCGCTCGATGTGCCTGGAAAGTGAATTTCGGAGGAAAATTAGTTGGCTCCGACTTTCAACACGAGCAGACCGTTATAAGAGAGGCTTTCACGTGCGGCTCTTTTCAAACGAGATGGGTTTACCGTGTGCTGAACTACGGGGATCAGATCTCATCCCGCAAAAGTTTTCAGACAGCCGAGAGAGAGACTGACACGAACGGGGCTCGTGGAATTTATCATGTAAAAACCTATAGCGAAGTAACGAAACTCATCTGTTACACAAATTTACGCGGACGTATACATATATACATACAGGGCGTTTCACGCGAAAATTCCAATGCGAAACGTTCGGATCCTCACACCCAGAAAAAAATCTATTATCTTCAAATAAAACCTATTTAATTTGAATAGATTTTTTGCTAGGCTCCTGGCAGAATAGACTTTTATTCAAATTCAACATATAAATTTATTTGATTCAACTAGTGTTATTAGTGTCATTTAAAAAGTATTGGAATGAGCCTGGAGTTAGTATTGGAAGTAGTTGTATAGGATGTGATGACCCGAAGGGTCTTGCAGTGGTGGGGACGGTCCAGTGACGATGAGTGAACGGAATGGTGGCCCCGCCGCTGGATGGTCTCGAACCCCGGTCCTCCCGATGAGAGCGATGAGCGCTAACCACTGCGCTACGGCTACTTATGATTTTTTTCACTCGAATCGTCTATACCTCAGTAATGCTGGACCGTCACAAGGAATTGTAGCCACCATCGTAACTACCACCGCCATAGCCTTTCGGTTATTAATAACGATGCTTGATATCAGCATTCATGCACTATACGAAAAATATTTCTTATAGTATCATTTATATTCGTGTAATTTAGTGATTAAGTATATCTCAATGTTAAATAAATATATATGTTAGAAGCGAATACATGGGCAAATCAAATCAAATAAAAATTTATTTGATCCAACAAAAAATGTATTTAATTGTAATAAATGAAGATTGAATAGACGAATCTATTCAATCATAATAGATCTTTTCTCTGGGTGCACTGATATTCCTAGCAAAATTATTTATAGCTCTATTACCATCGAATTTCCAAAATGAGCAATTTTTGCCCAAGGAAAATCGTATATCCATGTCGGTTGAGGATTTTTTACAAATTTGCAAAAAAATTTGACCGATGTTTCATTTTTTCAATTTTCTACGCTTGATTGCGCGCATACACGGTGTTGAAATTGGATTGGATTCTTGTTTGGAAGCAATTGGATGACGCTATTTTTTTTGGAAGCGAAATCGGCGGTTTTCGTAAGCGGGTTGGATGCTCGATGTGAATCAGCCTGTATGTGCGATATATCGATGTCTGAGGGCTCGCGAGTCGCGAGATACGAGTCGATAGCGAGTACGAATACGCCTCTTTGATGTCAAGAGGAACGGTGTACGCGTATGGGAGCAGCGCTATTTCGTCGGTGCATGTGGAAGTGTATTACGAGAGAGGCACGAGATCTCGAATGTTTCCTTACGTAAAGCGTGTGCTGTGTAACCAAGAAGGTTCGTGACGTTCATTGCTGGTTCGAGACACACGAGGGAAGAAAGGGAGGAAGAAAGAGAGACTGTAATAGAAGGATCGCCTAGTCCGCGGCAAAATTTATTCGACGGAACGTAAATACCGCCTTGACTGTACTCCAAACCTCTTTTCCCCTGAATTCCATTCTGCCATCCTCCTTCGCAGCATCATGCATCTTCACTTCCTCCAAATCCTTGATTATACTATACTTTAACCCCCATGAATTCTCGATCGGAGTTTACGATTTTACCGACACGCTACACACGCTCGGCACATCGTCTCGACTTTGTACAAAAATCTCGTTTTATTTTCTCGACAAAAATAAGACTTCGAAACGGCGATAATAATCGTCGGAATATTTTCAACTTTTTTCGAAAATTTCGCGACGACAAAGACTCTTTGATTTTCCTCCGTCCGAGCTGGTACGTGAGATGGAAAAGTTCGAAAAAAAACGTGTGGGTTTCAAAGAAAATACGAGGCCTCTGAATTTTGTTCAAATTCTTTTCTTTTTTTATCAAAAAAACAATTTGATCGTCCGAGCTGGTACGCGAGATGAAAAAGTTCGAAAAAAAAACGTGTGGGTTTCAAAGAAAATACGAGGCCTCTGAATTTTGTTCAAATTCTTTTCTTTTTTTTTCAAAAAAACAATTTGATCGTCCGAGCTGGTACGCGAGATGAAAAAGTTCGAAAAAACGTGTGGGTTTCAAAGAAAATACGAGGCCTCTGAATTTTGTTCAAATTCTTTTCTTTTTTTTTTCAAAAAAAACAATTTGATCGTCGGTTTTTTGCCACGCGCCGAGAAACACCATCGCTGAATTAAGATGGAATACTCGGTGATGGAATACTCGAATTCTCCCATCTAAATATGCTCCGAGTATATATCGATGTTTAGACGAAAGAAGAACGAGAGGAGAAGGAGGAGGAAGGAAAACAAAAAAAGGTTCGAAAAGTTGAAGTTCATAGAGTACTTCCGGCGAGTACCGGAACATCGTCCCGTCGCTCTTATATACCTCATCGGTATACATGTATACATATACTCTCGGAAAACAATGCGACCGAGGGGCAACGGCGAGAGAAAAAGAGATTGAACCTCGCGCGGAGGAGACGTACCTCATTGTTCGATGCTGAAGAGATGCACGCAGCCGCGGTTTTGTTCGCGTCAATGAGTTTACGGTTAGTCGTCTCGGTGATGGCGGAGCCATTGTTCCCAGCGTGAATCTCAACCGTAGGAGGCTCCTTTCCTCCGGGGAGCCTCGTCTTTTTCCGGCTTGACGATTTCCCATGTCGCAATTTCGTCACCGCGGCGGTCCGCGATTTCGCGCGAAAATTCTCCGACGGATAAACGCACGCGAGCATCTTATCAGCCGTGTTATACTTGTCGCGCGATGATGACAGCGAGTTCGAAGATGACAACGACGATGACGAGGAAAGTGGGAATTTCGTCCTCGCCGTTGTCTTCTTCCTCGCCGTCGTCGTCGTCGTCGTCGTCGTCGTCGTCGTCGTCGTCGTTTCCCCTCCGGGAGACGAACACTTTTTCACATTTTTCGTTTCGCAAGCGTCAATGCCGTTGGAATTTTCATGGGAATGATGGTCATAAGCGGGCCCTTGGGACCCCGGTGCCTCGAGTCCCGTTGCTGCTGAAGAATTTGACACCCACGTCGAGAAGCAACACGCGCGCACCCCCCACACACGCACTCGTGTATATCGTTTGGTTTTTATTCGCTCGCACTCGATTGTTCAATTCCGTTGAATCGCAAGGCCTCGTTCGCGAATGCCGTCGTTTTGCGAGCAAAACCGAACGAAAAACGCAGCTCAAGTTGGTCGGAAAATGCCTCGAAGCACGTGGGACCGAATGCTCTGTTTTTTTTTTTACTTTCCTACTCGGAAACCTTTCTCATACTTGTTGACTTTGCGGGCTGCTCGTGAGCTTCGTTCGAAAAAACTTTGCGAGTCACCGCGCACCCTCGTGCCGCGGGGGTGTCACTTTGCTCGAAAAGTTCTCTCTCTCTCTCTCTCTCTCTCCTTCCGCGCGAAAAGAAAACATTTTTTCGTCCCGTTAACGACCCATTAGGCGCGCGAAGTTTAATTAATCAAGCGGCAAAGCGCGGTGGGAAAGTCATTCAACTTGGAAAGAAAAAAATGAGCCGAACGTGAGCTTTGAGGATGAAAGGAAGAAAAATTGTTTTTTTTTTCTACGAACGAACGATAATCGCGAGGCTAATTTGCGAAACGACAGATACACATTTTTCGCTCAGGATCCACCAGCGAATCGGAGTAAATCCCTCGAGCGATAAATCAAAAGCGCGCGCACTCGGAGGAACGACGAACGCGCGAGTGCCGCTGCGTATACCGATATACTCGCGAGAATTTTCATTTACGATGATTGCGAGGGTACGATTTCGGGTATTTCGCGACCTAAAATGCCACAAAGATACGAACGGACCTATGTGTGTATATAGGATCGAAGGAGAATCCCTTTTGCTCGAAAACCATCAGCTGATTACACCGGAAGTGATTGGGTGACCCTTCCTGCACGCGCTATACGAAAGCGAACCTCATCTCATTAGCGTCGATTGATTCAAGTGCAATTACCGTACGATTCAATGTGTAATCGAAGGATAATCGATTGTTTTTTCTTCGATAGTAAAAAAGTAAGTCCGATAGTAAAAAAAAAGATGGACGAGATGATTTTTCGTAACAAGAAAAAATTCTTCGTAAAGAATCATCGAGGAACGAAAGATCGTGTTATTTTCGACTGCATTATTTCCCTCCACCCTGCGTTATCCACTCGACGCGAGTGGGGAACGTTGGATGAAGAAAAAACGAACAAACCAAAAGTGCACGGAGCGCGTAGACAAACAAAATGTGGTTCGAATACACACCGTGGCGTTGTGCAGCTCTCTTCACAAAGCACAAGGGAAAAATGTTAAGTCTGACGTCTGCGTGTGTTTGTGTTTTTGTGAATCGGAGGCAAATGTACACGGACGACGACTCGCGTTGAATCGCCCGAGAGAATACATCGCGAGCACTCGCGCAAACGTTGCTCTTTTCTGCTCTACCCGTTTTTCTTTTTTCCTCGTGAAATACCGAGGTACACCTTTTTTTTTTCTTCAATATCGACCGAAATACGACGTACTGTTTAAACCCTGGAAATTCCGAATCCGCGGTTTCCGCGAACTCATTTTTCGCCAAAATATACAAAGCTGTCGGCTTTGTACGAAGGTATTTTTATTATTCCATCGTTTTTATATAGAACTAGGAAAGATAGATACGAGTCTTCGGAATTTCGACTTTTTGAGGTTTCTGGAAAAGTGGCGAAAAATGAGTCGAGATTTTTTTTTTTTTCGAATTTTCAATATTTCAGGAGCTTGTTCGATCGGAAAGTTCCCGCTCGTTACGAAGTCCACCGAATTTTTTTTCGAAAACTCGATATTTTAATAAAAAATGGTGATTATTTGATAAAATTCGTATTATCGCATTTTCGGACGGAAATATTGGGTTTTCGATGAAATACTGGTGTGTTTCGTAATCAGCGGGAAAAAATACATCGATATGGACCGTTAAAAATCATTTTTGAAATCCAACATTTTTCGTCATTTTCTGCCGGACTGAGTTGGTTCACTAAAATGTTTGCCATTTTTTTTTCGTTCGAGATGGACACCCCGACTTGTGCTTATCCTCTTGGCGATCGATGAGGCTTCAGAATGCCGTTTGGTTTGTCCAGATATCTTAATTTTTCGATTTTTGGCAGATTTTTAAAGCTGGCCCTTCGATTTTCGCCAATTTTCCCATGCATACCCCTTTGCGTTTTTTTCGCCAATTTTCAACATCGATTTTGAGGGTGAAGCAATCGAGCTATCGACATTTAACTTTCACCATTGCTTAAGTCTACTCGAGGGCTTTTCAAAACACCCCCAATAAACCTATGTAGCTTCATTAGGGAGGAAGTTATGATCATTTGAAATTTCGACTTTTCGACGATTCTGGAAAAGTGGCGAAAAATGAGTCGAAATTTTTTTCTTCAAATTTTCAATATTTCAAGAGCTTGTTCGATCGGAAAATTTCCGCTGATCACGAAACCCACCGACTTTTTCCCGAAAACTCGATATTTTAAAGAGAAAATGGTAATTAATTTTCCCCCGGGAATATTTGATTTTCGATGAAATACCGGTGTGTTTCGTAATCAGCGTGAAAAAATACATCGATACAAACCATTAAAAGGCGGTAGAATTTTCATCGCACTGCAAGAGTACGAAAAATTCTAACGAATATATTTCCATCGATATTTTTTCCTCCCATTTTTATTGCCCACTATTTGTATAGCTATTTTCGCGATGCTCGAGGTTCTATTTCGACGGTATCGTACAATAGACGTCGATTATTCGCGAGTGCTCTCTTCTCAATTCGACGGTAACTCGACCTCGCGATCATCGCTTTCGTATATAAAAACCATTCGCCGGGTCTATTCACAAACTACCCCATTTTTTCACTCTCGTACGTTTTATTTTCCCAAGGACAAAGCTGGTCCCGTCGAGTCCCCCCTTACGGTCCTTGTACGCCTGTGATTTTTTTTTCTTTTTCATTTCCAATGACTCTTTTAATCTCTCGCGTTCAAAGAAGAACGCGATGCGAGAGGAAGATCGAATCGATGATAAATTGTCAGCCCGTAATCGCGGTGTGCGCATGAAATTTCGAGAAAAAATCACTCGCGTGTGCAATGAACCGACGTTACAAGCGGGTACGCACAGATTTGCCTTTTCTTTTCGTCTTTTTTGTACGATCCACGAGGCAAAGTAATTTGAAATCGCTGAAACACCCTTCGTGTGTGTAGTTTCCACGTTTTATGGAGCGGAAACCGCAGAAAGCACTCGATCGACGAGCAAAAATGCAGAGCGATCGACGAGGTACACCTGGATTTCCGTTATCTCGCGGCTGACGCACAAAAAAAATTGTTTGTTCGTTTGATTTGTTTTTCCTCCGATAATAATTCTCTTGGTCCACGCGAAATGCATTTTCACGTCGAAACTGTTTGGAGAAGGGATGCGACAGCGTCGATAAATTCGATAAATTTTCAATTTCCATCGCCCGCGCGGATATATCCCGCGGAAAAACAACGTTTATTAAAATGCAAATTTCCCTCAGCACAACGTTCTTTTTTCACCATCGGTTGTTCGAAGATTTCGGTCGAATTAAAAAATGTACGTAACGTGGCCTTGAAAACTGGAGTTTTTTTCTTAATCGATGTTATCCTTGAATTTTGCAAAAATTTCTCTCGATTTTTCACAGTTTTTGTTTTCGACAATTCCACACGTGACACCGTTCCAAGAGAAATATCGAATTTCGAATACAAAGTCTCTCATCTCCCGCTCCGATCTCCGAAAATCGCGCACGTTCGTTCGGTTCGATTCTCGTTCTCCCGTCGCTTTAAATTTATATATCCCACGATCGGAGAAAGTCTCGATTATATAATGAACAAACAGAGACAAAAATTCTGATCTCCCTCGCGTGTGTCCTGACGTCCTGAAATTAGCTGAGAAGATCGTTTTTTCATTCAAAATTCAACGAGAGGTCCAGATGGGAGATGAGAGAAGAGAGAGGGAGATGCAATTTGATACGGAACGCACGGAGATGCGCTAAAGAAAAAAACACGAGAGCCGGAAGGCTCGAGAGGCTGTAAGGGAGTCGAGCGAGAGGGAGATCATTCTCGAATGGGTGTACGTGACAAAGCGTAAAGGGATTGGCTCTCCCGAAGTCTTATCCCTCAATGAAAGTATAAACTGTGCGAGACCAGCAGAGTGGAGCGAGTAACCTTCTTCAACCATCCTTTCGTCGTCGTTGTCGCCGTAGTTTTTGGCATATCGCGTTACCCGAAGAGCTAATTCTCAAAATTAAATCGACGAGTCTAGGTCCCTCCGCTGAACTCCCCGGTGGAGGGCTAATGAAATGAGACGGAGCAGAGTGTTTTTGTGTGTGTGTGTGTGTGTGTGTTTTCCTCCCTTTCGCGTACACGGTAACGGCAAGATCGTCTCGATCGCTTTGACCCAATTAAAAGACGGAAAAATAAGAAATAAAAATGATAATCCACAAAACGTCCTGTCCGTCCAGGTTTTTTTTTCCATCAAAGTTACTCATTTCGGCAAATATGCAATCTTGAATCAATAATTAACACGACTAATTGGTATTTACTCTGCGCTATTTACATCGCGATGTGTGTCGCGCGATAAACGCTGATGGAAGGATAACCAAATGTCCTTTCAGTCAGCCATATTGTACACGTATTTACGTAATTCATCAGGCGGTGCGAGGGTTGACCGTACACGGAACAAGAGAGAGGAGATTAGATGTCTCACGTCGGTGGATGTGCGCGGATGCTCCGCCGGAGGTGTGAGTTTGCGTACACATACACTGAACTTCCGGTGAGTAAATTTCGCGAGCAAACAGTCCGGGAGACAATGAAACGACGGATTTATTCGTTCGGTAAGAATATACGAGGTAAATCGTGCGAACGACGAACAATGATGAAAAAAACTGATGCCATTTCGAGAAGAGTCGTTTTTTTTTTCAAAATATTTCATCAAAAAATCAACAGGAAACGAAACGGAGTTTGAAAAGAGCAACGCGTTTCGTCGCTGGAAGACAAATCTACGGCCTGGTCCATTAATCACGCTTTTCTTCCGCATGGATTTTACTCAAATTTGACACGAGGGCTGTTTACTTTTGTTCGTCACTCCCGACGTCAGCCTGGTGTATATTTTATGTATGCGTATATAAATAATCGTGTTTTTTTTTTCATTTTCTTTTATTCATTTTGTACCGCGTAAAAAAAAAGAGAAACACGCGGGATAGAGAACAGGATGATGAAGACGATACGATGACGCATCGTGAAAAATTTGCAACCCCGCGCGTCTCGTGGTTTATCACATTTGCCTTTCTTTGGCTTGTAACAAAAGACTATCCGGGTGTGTCTGGCCATTTGCTATCGCACGCATACAAAAAGCTTTTTGCGTGTAAAACGCAAGCGGAGACAAGCCCGCGAGCGTTTCCTTCCCAGCATGATGGCGCTGTATGAATGCTGATGCGACACTTGAACGTTTCTCTCCCCTTTCAGTCAAAAGCAGCCTATCTTCGCGCTCTTCTGCTGCAGGCGAAAATGAAAATAACCGACACCGCTGTACGCAAACGTACGTCGTACGTACATGCACGTAGAGGATGATTTAAAATTGAGGAAATGCGCGATAACAAAACCTTGTAACCTATTTTCACGAAGAATAGCGAGATCCCTCTTATCGATGTTTTACATGATACAAATTGATCGAAATAGCATCCAAAAAAGCTCACGATATCCAAGTTTCCATCGTTGAAACGTTAGAAATATACCATTTTTTGCCATTTTCTTCATATTTTCATCAATTGCAAATAACCGACACTACTGTACGCAAACGTACGTCGTACGTACATGCACGTAGAGGATGATTTAAAATTGAGGAAATGAACGATAACAAAACCTTGTAACCTATTTTCACGAAGAATAGCGAGATCCCTCTTATCGATGTTTTACATGAGACAAATTGATCGAAATACCGTACAAAAAAGCTCACGATATCCAAGTTTCCATCGTTGAAACGTTAGAAATATACCATTTTTTGCCATTTTCTTCATATTTTCATCAATTGCAAATAACCGACACCACTGTACGCAAACGTACGTCGTACGTACATGCACGTACAGGATGATTTGAAATTCGGGAAATGAACGATAACAAAATCTTGTAACCTATTTTCACGAAGAATAGCGAGATCCCTCTTATCGATGTTTTACATGATACAAATTGATCGAAATACAGTACAAAAAAGCTCACGATATCCAAGTTCCCATCGTTGAAACGTCAGAAATATACCATTTTTTCCATTTTCTTCATATTTTCATCAATTTTTTAATCCCCCATACCTTTGCGAGTATTAAATCCTACGATGGTCGATATTTCCCGCGATATCGTGCGAGTGAAAAGATTTTCAGTAATTTTGGTTTCGAAAATTTTCAGGAAAAAAGTATTTTGATAAAATAAGAATTCCGGGAGCGATTTTCGCTTCGGCAAAGTGATACTGTTCCTCCGTAACTGAAAAAGACTCGGATGTACAGACGCGAAGGTACGTCGAGTTCGATCGATGGCGAGAGGAGAGAAAAATGCGAATCGATAGCGGGGAATTGGAGAAAATTCCTCGTGCACCTGAGATCCCTACTGTGTGCAAATACGAGAGAGAAGAATGACGAATAAACTCCGAAGCATCCGCGAGAAGGTTCGTTCGACAGAATTTCATTTGTACATCGATTCGATGTCATTGCGATCCCAGCAACGCTGACGAGGTATCCATTCGTTCGACCGATGTATCTCATCAATTTCTCCCGTATTTTCATCCGTCCTCGATGAAAATTGAGAGACACGAGACAAGAAGATCGAGACAGAAAATTGACGAAAAAAAAATCACTCCCACCGAAGATACATTCGTGAAGGAAAAGAGTCAACCCCAATCTTCGGTTTTCACGCGATTTCTACGTACTTGAAGTGTATTTGTAGCCCGAAGCACCCGAAGAACGAGGGAAAGATCAAGATTCTACCTCGGGACGAGTAAAGTATAAATTTCTATTTTATACTGTCAAGTCTCATTTCTTTTTCATTAGCAGTCTATTTTTTTTTAAGATATATTTTAAAGACACATTTCCGTAACTACCAAGATGCATTTTTTGATAATTTTGCGAGACGCTTTTGTGCGATATTTTTCACAATCGAATGTTGACGAAATAAGCGAACTTTTTCACGACCAAAATTGGTCGAAACTTTAGCGACCAACGACGCGTCGGCAGCTATCCGGTGGGATGCAAAAAATGTGGAAAATTTTGGCATTTCCGTCGAAAAAAAGGTTCCACCCCCGGTTGACGCCGAGGTCCGCCTCGCTCGGTATACGCTTTTGGAATCATCGACAGCAGTTCGATACCGGAAAACATGGCAATGTTTCGATGGACTCGGTCCATCGGAACCGAGCGAATTGTGGTTTTTGGGAGCTTGTCTCCGCGTTCCACTCTCCAGCAGTGTGTTTCCCGAATCGTGCGTTGTATCGACGAGTTTGGTTTGGGTTTATCGAGACCGATCGAGTGGGTGAGAGTGCAAGTGAGAGAGATACTGGGAGATCAGCGATTAGCCAAGTATCGATCTTTCTTCGCTAATTGGAAGCTCTTCCAGGCTTTTAGGCTCACGAAAAGGCACCTCGAAACACAGCCAAAGAGAATTATCGAGTCGAACAGCCAACAGTCCGAGATCAAGGGATTCACCATGATGGAAAGAGCGTATAATCCTGAAGGCCGAAGTGTCAAAGGTCACCCCGAAATCACCCCTCGGTCATCCAAGTTATAGGAAACATCCGAGGAACGTTGATGAGGGCCATCGCGGCTATGCGATACGTGCGAGCATTCCGCGCCGTCACGCTGACGAATCTCCAACGAAAAATTCGTCGTTAATCGCGGATGGTGGTCGAAAAAGGTGCGACGAAAAATGGACAAAACATGAGGGGTGGAAGAGATCCCCGCTCTGCGATAATTCCCCGTCGTCGACGTGACGAATTTACGCGACGCCGCGCGAATATTTCGTTACTTTTGTCAAGGTGAAATTGCGTCGCGTTGGGTGCCATTTTGCGCCAATTGTGGCAAGGATAATCGCGTGTATGTCCTTATCTACGTGCATATGAATTAGTATGTGTGTGTGTGTGCGACGTGGACAGGGTGTGGAGCAACGAATTGGGAGCAGCGACGAAACGGGCTGTACCGATGATTCTGCAGGGACCGGAAGTCATCGACGATTTATGGAAATTGGGTAACGCTGTTTCGACAAAGCCGAATACCGATGGCAGATTGCCCGACGGTGTACGGGGACATGTCCAGTGATTGAAACACACGTGGAGCCTGCTAGAACGGTTCACATTTGGCGATATTAAGGTATGTCAGCAACAAGCTGCAGCAACAGTCAAAATGCATTACGCGCGCACGTGTACACACTCAAAGTCCAATCGGAAGAACGGAAGTGATGGATTCTTTCTCAAAGACTTTTCTTTCCCTCCTCGATCGTCAATTCAACCCTCCGAAATTACCGGAGAACGTCATTCAATTCCAATTTGATTATCGTACAAACAATGTTGACAAAAAAAAACGACGGAAGATTCGAAAGATTTTTGTTTAATAATTAAAAATCGTGTCCTTGAATATAGGGTGATTTATATTCAGGATTATGTTTGAGATTGTTTGACGAGGTCAGAAATCAAGATCCTCGATAGCCGGGGCGTATACGACGCGGGGGATTTAGTATGCAAAGACCGGATTTTCCGTGCCTCCAATTTTACCCCCTTCGCCCTTTTCCCTCCCCCTCTTCCGCCCCGTCAATGCCGAATTTGTCCAAAGAATCGCGCACGTAATACGCGGATACACGAACGTTATTTGCATCGCTCGTTCTCGATCCTTGTATTCATGCACAATTTCCATTTCCGAGGATGATCTCGATGTTGCCCATTCGAGCACGTAAAACGACGAATTCCCGGATGGAAAACATTTCCGCAAGTTTGACGTTACTTTTTCCGCCCGGCGATTTTCATAGGGATGAATTCGCTCTTTTCTCCGATCGATCGGAAAGTTTCTCTCGCCCGATGCTCGAGAACGAATAATAAAGGACGTCTGAATAGGACTTTGGAATGATGAAAAGCCCGTTGAAGAGTCTCAAAGTCCAATATGGGGATCGCGAAAACGAAATTATCCGACGACGAGTTGTATACGGAAAGTATATATATTCGAGCTGACGAGAGTCAACAGACGACGAGGAGCGACAAGTGAAAAGAGTACATTTAATGAAAGGACGAGACGGTCGAACAAAAAGCGGCTTATCAATGTTGCTCGGCGCAACATTGATAAGCTCTTTTTACCTCGATCGTCACTGAAAGTAACGCTGCCGCCGCGCCTTATTCATCAAACGACGCGGAGAGTCACACAGGGACGACATTTGCGTCATTTTTTCGTTCATCGAAAACTACATTTTCCCTCGCAATTCCTCCAAGTTTTCGCGGTAAAAATCTACTCAAAAAATTGAAAAAAATCAAGTTTTTCAAAATTGCGAAGCGTCGGAAATACCGATTTAATCATCCTCCCTTTCCCCGGCCTTTAATGCCAAAAAAAGTCGAGGAAAAATCTCTCAATTACTTTCTTTTGTCGATTGTTCCTTCGGAGGAAGCCGCGACCTGCTGTAAATCATGGCGACCTTCTCGGTCGCCTCAACGTTGAAGTTTGAGTGCTGTAGAAAGTGTGCAGAGGGAAAAGAGCGCAAAGTTATTAAGTAATCGATACTTTACTCTCAATTATGCTTTTCTTTTACTCACATATATCTTTACGTTCATCTTTCCCTGCTCCCTCCCTCTCTCTCTCTATCTCTGCGTATATTAATATTCTCGTCTTTCCTCAGATTCTCTCTCGCAAGAATAATTTCACGAGAGAAACGAGGCGGCACCTGGGCACTTTAGCGAGAGTCCACCGAGAAATTCAGCGAGTCCTCCAATTATCTCTTAATTAAAAATTTCATCGTTACCCTCGAGGTTATCCGGACCTCTTGGGACACCTCTCTGATACGGAATATGCAGTGACTACGCTTCCTACCTTACGATACTCTCTTGTACCGCTTTTTTCCGAGCAAAGACAAGGATCCGCGCTTTTTCCTTCGACCATCCATTTTTCGTGCAGTTTTCTTCCGATTTTCGCATTCTTTTTCGACATTCGACGAGGTATTTGCCACTCTCGAGCTTCGACGAGCCATCAAACTTGTCGATAAACATTCTACGGAAATGTTAACGTCTAATCCCTCTCTTCCTCTCTCTTTTTCTTCTTTCCCTCTTTGGGAAAATGGCGAGACTCGGCTGAATATAAAATCAACAGGTTTATAACGCCTGTTCGAAACCGGGAACACCGGGCGTACGATTGCCCCACGGCTTATAAGGCCTTAATCCGATAAATCTACACGGAATATATACTCTCGGCATTGTACCATAACGATTCGCGGAGCGTTGAAACTATTTTTTCGACTCGCGGATGTACATTTATCGGAGTTATCCCTCTCGTAATGCGCGAAACGGTCCATTATTAACGATCAAAGTCCGAAATCCTGTGCATCAAGACCATAATTCACTCGTCGATTTTTCGTCCAATCCTTTACCTCTTTAGACGCGAGAAGCGTTGAAAAAAAATATCGTTTCATTTCCGCACAAAGGGTCCTATCTCGGCGGTCTCTCGCGTTTGATTTAAATTTGTAAAATCGTTGAATTTCGTACGAACGAGCGTACGACGAAATAATTTGTCGATTTTGCTGGAATAAATTGAGATGCTGTTTTCTTGTTTAATATGATTTTAGTGGCCCTCGAGCAGTCGGAAAATCACCGAGAGGAGTCTCTCGTCGATTAAATACGCGTAGATTGATAATATTCTGTGGGGCAGGATTTCTATGGGGTCTTTTCGTCGATGGAAACCTCATGGGTGCCTTCGCTGCGCTTCGTGCACTCTCGGATCCAGAATTTTACACTCGATATACAGCTTTTCGAGCGGTATTACGGATTTAAGCTGGGCTCGGCTCATTTCACACAAATCGAAATTTCATTCCTCATTCCCTCGATTATACGAGATTTTAATACTCTTACGGAACAATATACTTCGCGAATATTCATAATTATGCATTTAGAAAAAAATATTCCACCGGCCATATATTTTCATTACACAATTTCCTCAATCGTACGAAAATGTCGATTTTACCTCAATTTTGACATTCCGAAAAATATATTTTTCCCAAAAAATTGCGAAGAAACAGTCACAGCAAGCCTCGATGTTCGAAATTTCCCGAAATTCTTGTTCTCCAATTTTTAAATGCCTCGAACCGCTGCCTCCCTTCTCACCTTGGCTTTTTTCCGACTGTCGGGGATATTTTTCTTCGATAGTGAAATTAACATCGTTGGGAAACAGCCGAGAAAATGATATTGATTATTTTCCAACGAGTTTTCCGAGTGACTTTACCTCGGAAACTAAATTATTGCGAACTTTACGGTTTAAGAAGGAAACACGAAACCCGAGTTAATTTTAACTTTGCTCCGATATTTCCTAGTACGAGAAGAATCCATTCGTTACAGCGTCATTGATCGTAACTCATCGTTAATTCTTTCATTCAGCTTGACCGTTTTTCTCTCAACTCCACGCTTGATTCCACCCTCCTGCTGCTGCTGTTTCTGTCGCAAACGCTTCTTCAGCCTCGATGCAACGTGTGCAAAAAAAGAAAACCGCGAACCTTTCGACTTTTATTCGTTCAATTTCACGATAAAACAGGGCATATGCCAGCGTGCGTAAATATTGAATAATATCGGAAAATCCAATATTAGAAAACACCTGGTACATATTTAAATGCACCGAAACGATTTTCCTCTCGATTGCACGTTCGTCGACAAAATATACGTGTATGTTTCTCCGATTCGATCTCAAAAGAATTTTTCAAAAACGCCCCTTCCCCAGAGTACGATATCGGAGACTGCAAATATTTTCTCACTCGTTTGAAAATTTCGTCGATCAGCGACACGATCTACTCGATGTAATCGAACGCTCGCTGATGAATCAGCGGAAAAGCCCGAAAAGAACGACGTCTCCTTTGAGATCGCGCCGTGAAAACGTAATTGAAAATGCAATTTATCGACGAATCATCGAATCCTTCGAAACAATCGAGGCACGCAAAATACGATCGTTAAATTCGTTTCCTCCCAATCCGAACTCGATTATCGATATTGTTTATATTTTTTTTTCGTGATATACCCGATAATTCCACGCGTTAATCGATATCGCAAATGAGCTCAGCGGCTATGCCATGATCGTGGAACGAAAAATGGAAAAATAAATTGGCGAAAGCACGAGTGCATCGCGACGATCTCGCTCGTTACGCGTGTGTATGTACCGTCGTGTAGAGCGCGCACGAGTGAACGTGTTCGCGATCCCGTACGAACTGCACGTTCTCGCGGCACACGATTCTATCTTGACGCTTTTATCTCCCTCTCTCTTTCTCTTTTGTGTTTAAAATCGAAGACCACCGAGTCCGTTCCGGGAACAGCCGAGAGTTATCCTCCCCCGCTAACGTTGGACACTAAAGCGGTGGTTTGCCGCGCCTGCTCAGCACTCGTATCAGTCAGAGGGTTGATTCAGACTCGGCTGTACGTACGTGTTATAAATGTATACAAGTGCAAACGTTAATGCACGTACAGGCGCACGGAGGATGTCAAAGGGTGCTCTCAGGAGCGCCCTCAGGAGCAGAGGGTTACATCGGTAATGCAAAAAGTCATTGACTCTAAATGCGAGCGTGATAACCGTCACGTACAAGCAGATATCCGCACTTTCCTCGTGAAAATATTCGAAAAAGTCAAAATTCACTTTTTATCAAAGTTTCCGCCATTGGTGATTAATTCCGGAAGATCGCGGGCGAATCATCGTCGCATTGAACGGTAGTGCACCCCTTGTGTGCGACTTTTGCAAATTATCGTCACTTTCTCTCGATCCCCTGGACCAAGCTTCGCGACCAAAGTCAGAAGCACACCGCGGGGGCTAAACGTCCCCAGGAGTATTTCGAAACCTCGTCGGACAAACATTTCGCGGGCGAAAGCGAAATTCGGATAAATTATCGAGGGAAGTCTATCGATGCGGTAAAAAGCGTGTAATCTTTCGGAAACGTGGGGAAAGACGTTAAAAATTTCAAGAAGCGTTTAACCGTACTCGTAATCACAATTATAGTACAAAAAAATGAAGCATTCCTGGCGGAAATCGATGATAAATTATAACATTATCAGCACCTGCGCAACGCCTTTGGCTCGCGCGTAAGACGACGAAGAACGAGAGAGAGAGAGACGAGAGGAATATTAAAAAACCGAAAAAACGGAGGGATGAAGGAGAAAAGGGGTTGCGAGCGATATGGGGAGTTCCAAACTTGATTAATCATAGCGGGAATTCGCGATGATGTCTATTTTCCATGTCCCGCAAGGGCGAAAAAGTTTCGCGCGATACAGTCATTTTTTTTGTCTAACAAGGCGAGCCTCCAAATGGAGAAATAGCGATAATTCCGTGCGGATGAAAGATGTACAAGTCCTACCAGCGGCTTATTCCGCTCCCTGCTTTACTTTCGCTCTTTCGTATACGTTTCAGTTCGCCCTCGCTTTTGAGCGAAAGCCTGGAACGAGATAACACCGAGAGACTTTTTCATCCTCCAGGGATTCCTGATGCACGCGTCGAGTCTGAATCCGTGGCTTCATCGAGGGCTCTCGATCGAGGCTCTCGTACGCCGCAAAGTACGAAGGAATAAAAATCGCCGTTTTTTTTTCTACATCCCCCGTAACGCGTAAAAGAACTCGTCGGAAACGAGCGAAATCAGCACCGATCAACGAAAATACCTGGCCTATCTCACCGTAAACCCTGTCGTAAGCTTGGTTGCTGAAGGAACTGCGATGAATTTATTCAAGAAAATTTTCGCTCTCAATTGCCAGCTGATTCTCGTTACATCGTTTGAAATTTCTCAAAATAATTAATGACCGTTGATTATAGACGCGCGGTCGATTAAATCCCAACGCTTCTCGGCTTCTCCTGTTTTTCCCTTGCGATGAGAAACGAATTTAACAAAAAAAAGTGAAATGGGAAATGCTGGCTTTTCGATGTCTCGAGGAATTCATTGTACCAAAGTCCTCTCTCTCTCTCTCTCTCTTGTAAGACCGACACGATATGCAGCCTACTACGAGTACGGGTAATTAAGACTCTCCGTGGCTTCCTCTTAATTGCCGGTGTTACGGAGCACCAAACATAAACGAGAGAGATAAAATTGAAGGAAAAAGAAAAAGAGAGAGTGGGAGAACGACTCTTTTATCGGATCGAAGCGTAATCGTCTCGCGTTTTCCATCACGAGGGGCTTTCGCATATGTATTCTAATGGCGCAATCGACGGGAGTTTCTCCCGTTGGAGAGAGAATAGCGGTGGTACAGTTTTTAACAAAAAAAAAAAGGAAAAAAAAGAAAAAGAGAGTTCCACGTCGGCGTAGGAAAGCCGCTGCGAGTTCGTGGCAGGAATTCTTGGCGAATCTGGAAATATTCCAAACGCGCTGGAGGTAAAATACGGAAAAGAGTTGAATATCGAGCGAGTTTTATCCGCCAGAGTTCCTTTTTCATCTCGCGCGTCCCGGCTTGAAAAAACCTCGAGCTTTCCATGAAAAATATCGTGACCTTTGACCCGGCAATCGAGGGTGCTCTTCCCCGTCGCGTCGCCTTGTAATCCCGGTGAAACGCGCGTCGATAATTCGCTACTTATTCGCGTATCGAATTAATGGAATCCACTTCCGGTTGGCACGAAAAAATCGCACGAAGATCGCCGCGAGAGCTCTTCCGTCGATTAATCCGGCTTTTCCCCTTTTACTCGCCGCCCTTTTGTGCCTCGACGCGCGATTATCATTGTCTCGGTCAATTACACCTTCACCTCCGCGTATATACGATTATTCCCGCTCGTGCGTTTCACTTTCCCATCGCGCTGGGTCCTCGCTTCCCCGGAGGGTTTTTTCATACACGTCGTGGAGAAATCAACAATGGAAATGGCAAGTTGGGAAAGTAAGAGGGGCGGAGAAGAAAAAACAACCCCCGTTGTCGGAAGGGAAATCAGTCAAAGATGGATGCGCGACGACTTTTCTTGACTTTTATATTCATCGAACCGCGCGACGTTCCGATGCTAAAAAAGCTCTTCATTTTCCATCATCGATCCCTCCCGCTCGCGATCTCCCCCTGGGAGACGCTTTTTGTCTCTTTTTCCTTCCTGATATCCATTTCCCTGGATGTTTCTCCGCGAGGAGACGTGACAAATGTCTCCTCGGCCTCCGAAACACCCAAAGAACAGGGCGACGCGTTTTTCTTTGCTCTCCCAGCCTCCGGATGGCCGCGAAACGGCGTTTGCGCGCGGGACATAAAAAATTAACGCGTCGGAGGACCATCCCTGCGCTCTGTGTGTAAATTTATATACATATGTTGTATTCGTTATGTAGATTTATTCCATATCGTAAAGAGACGCGCGACCGGTTTTTCGACGCGAAAACAGCTGTGAAATTCCGCCGGCGAGGCTTCAGATGTATAGGAAGATGCTGCGCGAACATTCATTTTGCGCGAAATATTGATAAAATAATACGTTCAACTCTCTTCTGCCTGTGATCCAGCATCGGAATACTCGTGTACACGCGGGATAATAATATTCCAAGTCCCTCTCGCGTGTGCTGCGGTTAACGTGTTTTCTCTTCTCTTCTCGTCCTCTCTCTCTTCCAAAGAGATACAAAGATTCTTCTCGGCTCTCGAGTCTCACCGTATTATTAAGTCCGCAAGATCGAACGAAGCCAATGAGTCTGCTCGAGCCATATATCACGGAAATTTACAGTTGATCGAGCATTTTGCCATGTGTCAAGGAACATGATGTTACGTGTTACAGAGAGGAGAGAGAGAGAGAGAGAGAGAGATGGAGAAAGAGAAGGAGACTAATACGGCGTTTGAAGTTCGGAATAACATCATGAAAAGCACGAACATGGAACGATAATGAGAGAGAGAGAGAGAGAGGGGGGGAGAGAGCGCAAGTTCACTTATAATTTAGCGTTTATCGAACAACCACCGGCCGTTGTCATGACAACGTGACAGCAACAACACGCAACCGGAAGCCGGTAAATCGGGAAACACGGAGTGCGGCACATGGGGTCGTTCGATGCCTGGTGGCGCCCGCCAATCTGCCACGCGAATCATACACGCATTACACATTTAATATCCATTACACACGAAACATCATCCCCGAACGGGAAACGAGAGATCGATTTGCATCTGCAACTTTGCGCCAAAGGCTGTATTTTTAATACCAAAGTTTCCGCGCTCGTCGCGCAACGAAACTACACGACGAAATTGTTTTAATCGACAAACAGCGTGTTTTATTCACGCGTACACGCTGGGACCGCCGCTGTCGAAAAAGTCGTATTTCCGTCGGGTTCCGTCGATGCAAATTTCGGAAGCATTCTCATTTCCGGTCGATGAGACACACGAGGAATATGGAAGTTTGGTGAAAATACATCGGAAAATTCGCGAGATACTCCTCGACGTCTTCTCAACGGCGGGCGATGACTCTGCAACGCGCGCGCGCGGTGTTTTCAGCAGGGGCAACGAAAACAGGAAAGTCACGAGAAACGAAGAATCCGGCTGTTTCGTGTTCGCCATTTTAAATGCCTGATTCAACGAGAAATTGTCCGTTAAGCACGCGATCTTTCACTCTTGGCTGAGCGTGCACACGCACGCGTATAAAAACATCGACGAGTTCTGTTAATGCATGCATTAGGGTGGTTCCGAAAAAAACACTGTGAAAATGACGTTCAAACAGGGAAAACCGACGTTAAATACGAGCAACTTCGTTCGTCGATCGGATGAGTGAAATTGCCCCTTTCGAGCAGAGTTTTCCTGAAATTCTCGAGGCTGGAGGCCATTTAGATTTTTTTAAACACCCCCACATGAGAAACGAAATCGTTCCGGCGCTTGCGTCGGAGCCGATCATCATTCTCTTGATTTCTCCAATTACAAAAGTGTATTTTTCACGATGGATGCTCGTAAATTTGCTGAAAATGGAAATGAAAGAAAAGAAACATTGATAGAAATTGCCCCTTTCGAGCAGAGTTTTCCTGAAATTCTCGAGGCTGGAGGCCATTTAGATTTTTTTAAACACCCCCATATGAGAAACGAAATCGTTCCGGCGCTTGCGTCGGAGCCGATCATCATTCTCTTGATTTCTCCAATTACAAAAGTGTATTCTTCACGATGGATGCTCGTAAATTTGCTGAAAATGGAAATGAAAGAAAGGAAACATTGATAGAAATTGCCCCTTTCGAGCAGAGTTTTCCTGAAATTCTCGAGGCTGGAGGCCATTTAGATTTTTTTAAACACCCCCACATGAGAAACGACATCGTTCCGGCGCTTGCGTCGGAGCCGATCATCATTCTCTTGATTTCTCCAATTACAAAAGTGTATTTTTCACGATGGATGCTCGTAAATTTGCTGAAAATGGAAATGAAAGAAAAGAAACATTGATAGAAATTGCCCCTTTCGAGCAGAGTTTTCCTGAAATTCTCGAGGCTGGAGGCCATTTAGATTTTTTTAAACACCCCCACATGAGAAACGAAATCGTTCCGGCGCTTGCGTCGGAGCCGATCATCATTCTCTTGATTTCTCCAATTACAAAAGTGTATTCTTCACGATGGATGCTTGTAAATTTGCTGAAAATGGAAATGAAAGAAAGGAAACATCGATAGAAATTGCCGCCGTGTGCCTAGGCGTAGACGCACGCGCAGGCGTGACGATCTTTGCTTCAACGTCGAATGAATTTGTACGTGATAAGGCGAGAGAAGAAAATCGCGGTTTTTTCGCGGTTTTTCGTTCCGCGGGAAAAGAGAAAACACGCCGCGAGAGTCGAAAACTCATCGAAGGCCCTTTCGTTTCTGCTGGCGTGCCGAGAAAAGTGAAATCGCGATTAAAACTCTCGGCTTTTTTCCGTTCCTCGTGTACGTACGTACTTTGTATATGTATATCTGCAGCCTCGCGGATCCATCGTCCGATCACCGAGAGGCGATCGGGACCGCGAGCGTAAAGATCAAACTCGATCGCGGCGCTCGACGCTCAAGCTGCATCATCGTGAGAAAGTCGATGGTTTCGATGTCGCACGAGATTCCGAGACGCGTATAAATCTCGTCAAACGATATTCCGCTCGGATGCTGCGCAAAGATGAGGAAAAGCGCGCGTGTGTTTCTCAAACACACCTGAAATGTTATTCATCGCACGCAAATTCCGGAGCAACTCTCATGCCGAACGAGTTAAGATAATTGCCTCGGAAAGCACGTTGGGACGAGGAAAAAAATGGTCCATCAGCGGGCCGAAACGATCGTATTTGTAAACACTCATCAGTAGGGAGAAAAAACATCATTGAATGGGACGAGAATTTGCGATGGCAGAAATTGAACCGCTGCGATATTAATAAACAGCCTCCCTCGTATCGGTCTCGCGGGTGTATTCAGCGATATCCCATATACGGAATCGTCGGAGATCGCAGCTTCCGGCGTTACGAGAGTTTTTTCCACAGGGTTTTCCCCGAGTTTTCCCTCGCGGAATCCAAGATTCATCAGTTTATCCCGGGTTGTAGAGGGAAACCCTGGGAGGGCGAGTGTATACGAGACGGTCGAAGCTTGCCGAGTATCCTGGCAGACTGGATATGCCAAAGCAACAGGAGTAAATCGTCCATAATCCGCGGAAGATGAGAACGAATGGTCGAAACAATAGAGGGTCTCGTGATACTTTGCACCGAAACGACGAGTCGGGCTAGCCGGTCGGAGGAGTACATACGGGTATATCGACCGAGGCAGCCATAGGATTCTCGCGTCTTGCCTCGTATTCCACATTGAAAATGGAGCGAGAGACCACGAGGTTGAGGAAAAAAGCGGCTGCGATAGACGGAGAAAAGACCGAACGTGTTTGCGCGTTCGCTCTTCCCTCGAGTCACATATTTGACGATCGACGTATCGACCGCTTTCGTCGGGCGCAAAGGACGTCGCGATGTTTCAGCGTAAAAACGAACGAAAAGAAAAAAACCGCGAGCCAAACTGTCCGAAAATTTCTTTCCCGCATCTCCCGGGTCGGTCTTGCTCGAGACTGCAAAAACTGCTCCGCTTTGAGTCACGGTTAAGAGAGCCTTGAAACGTATCACAGACGGTCGCTCGTGAACCCGCTGGACCACCCTTTTATTCCCATTTCTACTAGCTTTCGTTTCATCTTTATTGCCCGCCACTTGTGGCCCTTATGTGGCAACGCTCTCGTGCGCGCTCTATGCGCGGCTGCTTGCTATCGCGTCCGAAAGCCGCGACATCAGGGCTCTCGTGAGAAAACTTTTCCCGTCCTCCGCCTGCCGGTGGAAAAGCAGCCCCGACGATTAACCCAAATGACCTTAGGAATCTTCGTCCCTCGACCTCTCGCTGTATCGCTCTGTACTTCCTCTCGTCTCTCACCCCCCTTGTCTCATCGTACACCTCTGGGTGTTGTTGCACTTTGCCTGAAAATCCGTAAGAGACTTCTTCCCTCGAGGCTACGGGTATATGTGTTCTCGCGGTTTGACCGCACGCTAGGGACACTCGGGCGTCTATCCAAGGGTATGGACGAACGGCGAAGAAACGAGAAAACAGATGGAATCGAATGCTTCTTTTCTGCCGAAACCGGAAGTACATCGGTGTCTAAGGAGAAACGCCCGGCGAGCAGGTATCCCGCAAAGAGTAAAGTATACCCTTCGCTCGTATCTTCCTCGCTTTATCGTTCTTTCAGGACAGTCCACTTTTCTTTCCGAGAGTTTTATCCCGCGCCCATCTTTACCTCAAATACCCGATTGCGCTCGAGTCGTCCCGGGCGGAAAAGTGGACAAACGCGGTGGGTTCAAAGGTACAAAAGCGCCCTCGAATATCGTCTTTGTGAACCCTACACGGATTCTCAAAGGTTCGTTTCTTCCCATCTGCGTTTGCACTTTTCCGGATGCGACTCATATCACACATGGGGCCATGCGAAGGAAAGATAAATAAGATGAGAACGCAGCACCATGGGGAAAAAGCACCGAAACAGCCATAAAACGTCTCTTGATAACGCGGGCAAAAAGATTTCTCCGCAAACGAAGCCGAAAGCCCGAGAGACCCCGTGCAATATTAAGAACTAATAAAGGGATACCAAATGATTTCGGGATATTACAGCTTTGCCGATAAATCGCAGGGATACCGGCAATTGCGAGGACGTAAAAGTCCATGAGTTTTGTGCCTGGGAGAAGGAAAAGTTTTTGTTGCGGATAAGAAAGAAAAGTTGTCGTTTCCTGCAGTGGCTGAGGCAATTTCCGCCCGAGCCACACGAGGGCGCAGTCACGACGCCGAGAGCACGACGTCGCTGCTTCGTCCACTTAAATGCAAAGGTCAACAATTGACATTGTTCCTGCGGGATATAGCCACGCTCCTGAACCATTTCCTATCCTCCGCGCGAGCGACTTCCCTGAGGATAGCCGTGATCGTTGATCGACCTTCCCAAAAAACTCTAATAAATTGCCGATGAACCAGGAAATGCCGAAGCGGACGAAGAGGTTTTCTTCTTCTCCGGCCGTCCGTCTGCGTGTATACATGAGTATATAGGGTATATACGAAGATCGATAAATCGATATATCGATATATCGACATTCTGGAAATTCTCCTCTTCATACACACGATATTGACTCTGCGAACTTTCTTCCAGAGTATAACATGGAACTTTCAACGCTCATTCCCAGGCTGGATGCATCGGATGTTCGCATTGTACGAGTGTCGCCTGACTTTTATTAAATTCAACTTGCTCGGCTTCTCGCCCGAGTTTCAGCTCGGGTCGTGGTCCAACTTTTTCACGGAGACTGTCGATGAGGAATTGATAAAATCTCCCAAGGATTACACGTATATACACCATCGCGTGCACGTCCTTGGAGAGTCACTTGGGTTTAAGACACCACGCGTCATAATCAATCCCACAAAAGTTGGCGGATCCAGAACGGTCGCGCAGAACCCGTCGGAGTCTGTTTGTCTTTGTTGGACGACGTTCCCGAGGAACGATACGAGGAACTCTTTATCGAAATGAGATGCTTCTGATGAACCTCCCACGTGATCCAGGGACGAAGGATTATCCTCGATCTCGAAGCAAAGGACGGCTAGGAATTCATTCGCCATTTTCCGTGCGGCATTTATAAACGTAAAGTTATTCCGGGGTACAATTAGAAGCTTGTTTTACGGCGGTGCTATCGATGTAAAATGCTGTACAAGCGCGCTGGCAATGTCGACCGAGCCCTATTGTGGGGAACGTGAAAAAAGAGCTGTACGGAGTCGTTCTAGTGGCAAGGCGAGCAGAACTAAAAGAACCGTTTGCATTGAACACCGCAGTTACTCTACAAAAGCG
Organism: Heteropelma amictum; assembly: GCA_959613375.1. NCBI lineage: Eukaryota > Metazoa > Arthropoda > Insecta > Hymenoptera > Ichneumonidae > Heteropelma > Heteropelma amictum. The sequence continues at coordinate 14,848,192 of OY390724.1, forward strand.
CATGGTGTATACCATGTATATACGTATTACGATAATAGTTGCACACACACACACACACACACACACAGTATATACATTGCGCAAAGTGCGCGCGTACAGACGTTACCGTACAGTCCCGTAACTACCGCGTACCAATCCTATCCGTACAGTAAATACATTGTGGTATATTCCGTGTTCCAGGTATATGATACCACCGCGAATGGAATAGTAACGCTGGCAAAGTGGTTTACAGTGCATTCCGCATCGTTGGTTACACGGTCGTATGTACGCGACCGTGGGACATATCCGGCGCGTAACGGCGGCCTATAAGACCATCATCGCCTCTATGTGGAGCAAGAACACTGCGGATATGTATGTAGACTCGAAGAGGTAACGGTTCATCGAGTATATTAATCGTTATCTCTCTGATGCAAGTCGGAAAGGGGAAGCAAGGGGGCTAGGCACTTTAATTCAGGCTTTTGCAACGCGGAACCAGCAGCGCCGGCTGCTTCCTGCTGAAACTACGAGGGACAGGACGAAATACTAGTTTTTCAATCGCGATGGGTCAGTAATGACGATGCTGATGACGATGACGATGACAGTTATGATAATGACGCTTGACGACCGAAAGCGTATCAACGCCGGGCATCGCAGTGTCGCGGGGCTGCTCTCTATACGCCCTTTCTTCTCTCTTTTACGCTCTCCGTGGCATTCTCGAGGGCCAGAACCCGATACTGCTGGTTGACCGTTAACATTGCGAGCACCACGATTGGTCCGTACCAACCGAGATGCAACCGTAGCGCAACGTTCTCTCTTCCTTCCTCGCAGAGAGCGAGACACACGGACGAGCGATTTTGCGGAATCACAGTGTGTGTGTGTGTGTGTGTGTGTGTGAAGAGGTAAAGCTACGGCACTCGGACTCTGCCGATGTTTGTTCGATACTCTACAGGATGTCCCGGAATCTCTGGGTCGATGATTACTTCGAATCACGTTCCTGCCCGTGTAGAAATTTGATCTGGATTTCCTTGGTTTGGCCTGGTCTTAGTTTTTAGGTAGGGGCCTGGTAAGGGGCAAATAGGGAAAATCGGGCTATTCTCGTCAATATTTCCATGTCAGAGAATGCTCATGGCCTGGTCGGGATTTCCATGAATACAATTCCGAGTTCTGAGTTATATACATATACTCCCGATATGCTCGCCTTCGTTGCGCCTAACGCGCAACATTCGTTGGTAAGGCAGTGCGACAAGGGAAAAATATAATTTAAAATATTATCTTGCTTACATTTGAATTTTATGTTTCAATTTATTCCGTGTGCTCTACTTCCTTATTTCCCTACACAAATGTGTATGATTTCATATTGAGTTTCAGGTCGGATTCCAACCGGGCTGTGGCATGGAATGACATTTGAAAACCAAGTAAGGGCCATGGCTGGGCACGGCTATTTCCCGGCTTACTGTTCTGAGCGGGTGCTGATCAGGCCCTGGTCATTTCCCGATTATTTCCCGGTGTATGGAAATCAAACCAGGCCCTGACTTATTACCCGTTACATTGCTAGCCGGATCCCGGCCTGGCTAGCCTGGCTATGCCCCGATATCAAATCGGGAAAGTCAGTACTGGGCCTGACTTGTTCCCGATCAAAATTTCTACACGGGTGTGAGTTGAAACTCAAATCTCGACGATAAACGACGATTCGACTGGGAATTGCATCTTTGCTGGTCCATTCTGCATCGATTTTTGAGACGACCTGTATAGACAACGGATGCTAGAGCATCGTCAGCTGTGTGGATCACCGAGCGAGTCCCGCCATTCCTTCGCGAAGGGCAAGCTCGTACATCAACGACGGGCAACATTTGTCCTGTCGCTTGCTGGTTCTTGCGCCACACCAACGCACACAATGCTCTCTGCCGCATAGCCCGCGGTGTACAACTGCGCCCTCTCTCGCTCGAGATATACCTGTACGCGAACCTTTCAGCCCATGATGGCGAGAAAAAAAAACGTGAAATAAGATGAACGTGCGGGCGATGGAAACTTGGCGCTCGATTTTCATCCGCGGATTCCTGCATCGACAACGCGAATTGACAACCTCGTTAAAACAGCCGATGAACAACTCGCGCTTTGATCGCCGGAAGAAAATGTCGCGACAGTGGCCTTTGTCTCGAGTCGTAAAACAAGTCGCGTGCGAAGCTCTGATGCGTTCTCGCCAGAGTGCAGGAAGAGGGGACTCTCTTCCAGCATCTCTGTATCGCTCGAAGAGAGAGACGCGTCAAAGAAAGTATCACGAGGACGATAAACGTCAAAGGCTGTCCTCCTCGTTGATGCCTCTCGTTCGAGAGGAGATTGTCGATGATACACCAGCGGTAAAGCGTCGAAAAGTGCACGAGCCGAATTTGTCAATCGAGGCGCTCGTCGGGCTGGCGGCTTTCGCGTCTGATTTTACTTTGACGACGGGAAAAGTATAGAAACGATTTCCGGAGAGGTATGGGCGCGCTGGGCTGCGATTCATACTTTTCTCTATTTTCTCTCTGGCATACCGTGTTGATGCGATCAAACGAGCGGAAAGGCAAAAGCATCTCGTTAAGATGCCCGGTTTTATCTTTGGGGAATTTCGCCAGGAGGGGTGTTTTGAAATATTCGCTACGGAGAGTCCTCGCACCCAGAGAAAAGATCTATTATGATTGAATAGATTCGTCTATTCAATCTTCATTTATTACAATTAAATAGATTTTTTGTTGGATTAAATAAATTTTTATTTGATTTGATTTGCCCATGTATTCGCTTCTAACATATATATTTATTTAACATTGAGATATACTTAATCACTAAATTACACGAATATAAATGATACTATAAGAAATATGTTTCGTATAGTGCATGAATGCTGATATCAAGCATCGTTATTAATAACCGAAAGGCTATGGCGGTGGTAGTTACGATGGTGGCTACAATTCCTCGTGACGGTCCAGCGTTACTGAGGTATAGACGATTCGAGTGAAAAAAATCATAAGTAGCCGTAGCGCAGTGGTTAGCGCTCATCGCTCTCATCGGGAGGACCCGGGTTCGAGACCATCCAGCGGCGGGGCCACCATTCCGTTCACTCATCGTCACTGGACCGTCCCCACCACTGCAAGACCGTTCGGGTCATCACATCCTATACAACTACTTCCAATACTAACTCCAGGCTCATGCCAATACTTTTTAAATAACACTAATAACACTGGTTGAATCAAATAAATTTATATGTTGAATTTGAATAAAAGTCTATTCTGCCAGGAGCCAAGCAAAAAATCTATTCAAATTAAATAGGTTTTATTTGAAGATAATAGATTTTTTTCTGGGTGCGAAGGCTCTACTTTTTTCTTCCGCGATAGTCGCGAGTCACTGGTCGAAGATGGACGTTCTTCCGCGTTCTTAGCATCGCCTCGCAAACTTTTTCTTCCTCCTCAACGCTCCTTCCGCTCTTCCACTACGTCCGACAAGCTACTCGGCCGAGTTTGACAACTTTGTCTCTTCTCTTATGGTATCAAACAGATTTTGTTTCATTTCGCCCCGTCGTCGAGCTCCTCTCGCTCTCTCTCTCATGCTTCCTCTTCTTTTCTCCCTCGCGCATCTTCTTCTTTATCTCTACTACTCTCTTACCAAGCACAGTGGTCCGATGTACCTGCGGTCCGCGGGATAATTTAACTTGTAAATTTAATCCCCCCTTAAGTTTCGCCAAAGGGCGACCAGGAGGAGGGAGAAAGGAGTTTAACAAGTGGTGTATCAAGGGAGTATGCTCGTGGCGAAAATACCGCTGTTGCTGCTGTACTTGCGTGTACCTCTCGTGCGTGGGGTACGCAGAGGTTCTCCTCGCCGATTTTTGAAAATTGTACGACAAAAGGACGTCACTCGCCGTCGATTGTTTTCACTTTTCACGATACATTCGATTGGAGGATTCATCGATTGAAAATATATTTCCATCGTACTCGTGGCTGACCTTCGATTACAAAATTTGCCGCAAATTTTGCTTCTCGTTTACGATTTTTCCGACAATTTTCGAACGTTTTTCAAAAACGTGGTGGATCAAAGCAAAGGGGCATGGGGGAGGAACGTGGAAAAACAGAGAGGCGTGAAAAATTGCGAGCACGAACGACGCTCATAGGCGAGATTGAGCTATGTATTTTATAAAAAAAAAAAAAAAAAAAATGCGAAATGTAACGCGAAAGGAGAAAAGAACAAATGTTCGCCCGTGATTCAGTTCGCAAAATGTTTTATAGGTGCAAGAGATATCTCGCCCGGAGCTTTTTCCTCTTGCCAATGAAAAGAAATGTTATATTTCACGAGAAGCGAGTTTAAGTTTGGAACCCCTCGAAGTTAATGTACGAGCTGGGCCAAGAAGTTGAGATTTTCGGAATAAAAATTCGTACTCTGCACTATCTACACACGTTCGGCTATTTCCCACGAAAAATGGGGAGGTTTATTCCGGAGAGATGTAATCACGCTGGATTGACGTCCTTTTTCTCCAACACCAACCCCCCCACACACACACACACGGACACACACGAGAAAAAGTTCGTACAAAAAGTTTAGCAGGCCTCCTCTCTCTGGAGCCCTCCTCGTTTTCCCCCTTAATCTCTATTGATTGGTATACTTATCCCATTCACTTAATCTCAATGGGATTTCGTTAATCGACGCTACACTTGGATCCCGGATGATCAAATGTTTGTCGAGAGAAAAATAGAGGTTTCAGACGTTGAAACGATCGACGTCTTAATTGAAAAATAAATGAACTTGCACATTTTCGCAGCAACGACAAAATGAGAGACCGGAACTTTGATTTCACGCACGTGAAACTCGGAGAATGTCTCGAGAAAGAAACTTTTGGCAATGCGGAAAGATGCTGTTTTTTTTTGCAATACTTTTTTTTTTGGAATATTCAATCAATTTCTACAGCAACGAAAATTGTTGGAAAATTATGAATAAAAAAACATCACGCCGCTTCCTTCGTTTACCACTCCGGTCATCAACGACGTGACGTTTATGTGAAAAGGGAGGATACCCAAAGTCGGGGGTAATTTCGGGATGAAAATCCTTGCAAACTGGCCGACCTGACGAAGGAAAACTGTTGAACAGCGACGACGAAACTTTTGGCACTGCGAAGAGGTGTTTTTTCCGTCGATTATGAAGAGAAGCACTGGCCGAGAATAAAATACTCAATCAATTTCTACAGCAACGAAAATTGTGAATAAAAAAAACATCACACCGCTTCCTTCGTTTACTGCATCATCCTGGCTGTAACGACGTGACGTTTATGTGAAAAGGGAGGATACCCAAAATCGGGGGCAATTTTTGGATGAAAATCCTTGCAAACTGGCTTGCAAACAAGTCCATTTGATCCTACCGAAGGAAAACTGTTGAACAGCGACGACGAAACTTTTGGCACTGCGAAAAAGTGCTGTTTTTTTCCGTCGATTATGAAGAGAAGCACTGGCCGAGAATAAAATACTCAATCAATTTCTACAGCATCGAAAATTGTCGGAAAATTATGAATAAAAAAACATCACGCCGCTTCCTTCGTTTACCGCTCCGGTCATCAACGACGTGACGTTTATGTGAAAAGGGAGGATACCCAAAGTCGGGAGTAATTTTTGGATGAAAATCCTTGCAAACTGGCTTGCAAACTGGCTTGCAAACAACTCCATTTGATCCTACCGAAGGAAAACTGTTGAACAGCGACGACGAAACTTTTGGCACTGCGAAAAAGTGCTGTTTTTTTCCGTCGATTATGAAGAGAAGCACTGGCCGAGAATAAAATATTCAATCAATTTCTACAGCATCGAAAATTGTGAATAAAAAAACATCACGCCGCTTCCTTCGTTTACTGCATCATCCTGGCTGTAACGACGTGACGTTTATGTGAAAAGGGAGGATACCCAAAATCGGGGGTAATTTCTGGATGAAAATCCTTGCAAACTGGCCGACCTTGCCGAGACGATTGGCGAGCGATTTTTCAAGATGCCCGCGTGTGTCGCGCTCTCCTTATGTCGCCGTGCGTGTGCTCGCGAAAGTGTGCGCGCGCGAGAGACCAGTATCGAATATCGACCGCGGAGTATCCCTTTTCCCGGTCGAACAATCGTTGCGGCTCACCGCAGCGGAATGTTCCCTTACGTTTTCGCTCTCATGTATATATATATATATATATATACACACACACACACACACATAATGCATCTTGCTCGTGTGCGTGTGCTCGCGATTCGCAATGGCACATCGAAGAGAAGAGAGCTTTGGGACGTTGTACGGTGGAGGTAAAAAAAGAAAGGAAAGAAAAAAATTCACCGCGCGGGAGCATTTCTCGCCCGCGATATCGAGTGCCGCATGAACGCATTTTTATTAAATTCCTATATACCCGCTCGTACAGATACAACACGGGCGATCGGAGGAGAATAACGATAAAGAAGAAAAAACGAGAAAAATATTTCTCCGGCGCGTATATAATACGTACATGGAGGAGAGTACCGTCTATATGTACATACGCATTATGCATTATATACAAAATACAAAAACGCATTTTTTTTTCAAATTGTATATGTATATACACCAGTTTTGTTATTGAGATCGTATCGAAAGTCAAGCGAAAGCACGCGATAGGAATTTTGAGGCATTTTTTCGATAAGCAACTTTCGAAGGCAGCAGCACTTTGATTCGCGCCGTATCGCGCTGGCGGGAGAGGTGGAGTCTTTTTTTTGGTCAAAGAACCGAGAAATCGTACTTTTTTTTCGCTGCGAATTTAAGTGAGGATTGAATCGCGAAAGTTCTCTCGTTTCCGATGTCATAGACGCAGGAGCGTCGAGCAGGAGCAGGAGCAGGAGCAGGAGCAGGAGCGTCGAACAGCATCCAGCGGTGAGAGAAACTTTTCCGGAAGGGAAGAAGCAAAAGGGTGGAAAAAGGGAGATAAAAGTGCGACCCGATGCATCTTCCAGCCTTCTTCGACTTGATTCATTTTTCTCACACACACACACGCGCGCGCAGCATCCGCAAAAGTGCATCCACGCTGACGGCGACGCTGTCGTGAAACGTCGCTGGCATGCGTGCCCACACGTGACACTTTTCGCGTATATACTGCACACACAGAAAAAAAAATGACTACACACTTGATTCTCAACGAAAAATCGAAAAAAGTAAATTTTTGAATTTTTCAAACGTGACGTTGTACCATTTTTGATTTCAACGAGAGGAGCGTTTAGTTCGCGCTGACTCAAGTCGCAGCGAGATTTTTTGCAATCAAAATTTCTCTCTTTTTCGGAAATGGAAAGTTCTCCCGCCGCGGTATCGCGATCGCGTATTGTATGCAGTCGCTTTTCGCAACGAGGGCAACTTTGACATCGTTGAAAGTTGATCGATGAAAAGAACGAAGGGGGGGAAAAAATCGCACGGATTTGCCGGATTTTTGTCGCTCCTGCGAGTCATTTATTGCTGAATTTCGATTTTCTATGATCTTGAAGTTTGCATCGTTGAATCTCAACGAAAAATCGAATTTCCTCACTTTCTTACATTAAATTTGCTTGAATTTTTGTTACATTGGCTATCTTTGTTCGCGAGTGTCATAATTTCGAAAAATTGCTTAAGGTAGTTCTATCGTTTTATCGTTTTCTTAAGATTTTGTTGAAAATTTGAATACGTATTCTTTGATGTCATATATACGTGTGTAATAAATTTTGGAAGGTTTTACCACGTGGAAGTTGAGATATTTATTGGTAAAAATCACAATTTTCGGTAGTCTCTCGTAAGAGCGCGTGTTAAAAGTTGCATTTTCATCAATGAATATCTCGGCTTCTACGTGGTGAAGCCTTCTAAAACTTTGCATACATTTTTATGCAACATCAAAGAAGATTTCTCGAGTTTTCCAAAAAAATCTTAAGAAAATTTTTTTCGCAATTTTTGTAATTATAGAGCAAGCACATATCACCTGGGATGACCGTGAATTTGGAGTATGCTGTTCTTTAGTCGATTTGCAACAACTTTTCTTATTTAACCGAAGCCCGCGAACCATTTTGTATGTGAGAAAAACTGCAAAACAATTTCTCGATTTGAATCTAACGATAGAACTACCTTAAAAGTCTTTGGCAAATCGAAGAATATCAAGGATGAAAAAGAAGTTTACCGTGGCGTTTCGTTGGAATTCAACGATGCAAACTTCAGAGTCATGATTTTCTTGTGTAAAAAGCCCCGCGTGTACTTTGCGACTCTGGTCGATCAGAAGCGTATTAGTCGTTACACACAAAGGGAGAGACTCGATGTGTAGACATACATATATCGATGCACGAAAGAAACTGCGCCACAATCAACGAAATAGGTCATATCTCGTTCTCCAGCCTCCCACTCGTCTCGGAGAACGAGAGAAGCGGAGGAGAGGAGAAGACGCGCGAGCTCGAGGATGCTCCACGGTATCTCGGGGTAAAAGACAAGCGAGGAGGGCTCGCTCGAGCCCAGGACGGAGAAGAAACGTTTCTGGGTTCGTTCGAGTGTCGCTACTCGACTCCCGCGGTTTTCAACCCCTCCGCGAGACACGCAGCTTCTCATCGTGGACCGAAAAAGAAGCGGATGAGAGAGAAAGAAGCCAGGGGCTTATGAAAATACACGTTTACATCACGATTGCCCCATTAGCCGAGATAAAACTCGGTAATCGTCCGACCGACTCGTATGCATATCGGAGAAGCCTCGCCGAAAACTTTTCTCTTGATTTTTTTCAGCCTCGCGAGAGAAAACGCTCGAGTACGTAACGGTCCGTACGCTGCTCTCAGCTCGGAAGATTTCGGAGAAAAAAATGTGGGAAAAGCGCGATGAGAGTGCGACCTTGATGAAAAATTTGTCGAAGCGAGGAAGAATCTCAAAGAATCGATGCGCGTTCATCTTTGCTCGAGTTTCAATCGCGAGAGGAGAGAGGAAGATGAAAATCGTGTAATCGACGTTTTGCCGAGCTTCGTTCTTCGCTGCCGTTTGGACGCGAAGCTCCTCGACCGGTTCGTCATTTGATATCTCGATGAGCGTCGATGAGATGTACTCTCGAGGGGGAATGATCGAGAGGATCGCGAATGCGCGGAGAAACGAGGAGGAAAAACGCGAAAAAAAAACGCACGCGGAAATGACGTCGAAGATTCTTCGACCGGAGCGTGTGCGTGCGTCGAGAAGAAAATGACGTTGAGGAACGAAGATCCAGCCGGAATTCCCCGGAAGAGCTGGAGAAGGAGGAAAAAGATCGACGTGTGTAATATCGTATCGGTAATGCGCGAAAGAAACGCGGAGAAAAATCTGCAGACGCACATACGTCCGTCTCCGTTAAAGGAGAAATCATTTTCGCACAGTGTGAGTAAAAAACGACAAAAAATGCTCCAACGTCGTGCATCGCGAGGGTAAACCACGTTGCGTTTCGCTCATTACACGCGCCGAAGAACCGATACCGGAAGTGAATGTCCGCGCGGAACGAGAGCGAAATATTCTTGAAATTTAGTACTCAAAAAAAACGAAATATCCACCGCTGAAAATAAACGAAACTTTCCTCTCGTGGAATATTATTATTTTGAAAATGGAATATTATTATTTTGAAAATGGAATATTATTATTTGAAAATGGAATATTATTATTTTGAAAATGGAATATTATTATTTTGAAAATGGAATATTATTATTTTGAAAATGGAATATTATTATTTTGAAAATGGAATATTATTATTTTGAAAATGGAATATTATTATTTTGAAAATGGAATATTATTATTTTGAAAATGGAATATTATTATTTTGAAAATGGAATATTATTATTTTGAAAATGGAATATTATTATTTTGAAAATGGAATATTATTATTTTGAAAATGGAATATTATTATTTTGAAAATGGAATATTATTATTTGAAAATGGAATATTATTATTTTGAAAATGGAATATTATTATTTTGAAAATGGAATATTATTATTTTGAAAATGGAATATTATTATTTTGAAAATGGAATATTATTATTTTGAAAATGGAATATTATTATTTTGAAAATGGAATATTATTATTTTGAAAATGGAATATTATTATTTTGAAAATGGAATATTATTATTTTGAAAATGGAATATTATTATTTTGAAAATGGAATATTATTATTTTGAAAATGGAATATTATTATTTTGAAAATGGAATATTATTATTTTGAAAATGGAATATTATTATTTTGAAAATGGAATATTATTATTTTGAAAATGGAATATTATTATTTTGAAAATGGAATATTATTATTTTGAAAATGGAATATTATTATTTTGAAAATGGAATATTATTATTTTGAAATTGGAATATTATTATTTTGAAAATGGAATATTATTATTTTGAAATTGGAATATTATTATTTTGAAAATGGAATATTATTATTTTGAAAATGGAATATTATTATTCTGAAAATGGAATATTATTATTTTGAAAATGGAATATTATTATTTTGAAAATGGAATATTATTATTTTGAAAATGGAATATTATTATTTTGAAAAAAGTGTCATTCGGACGAAATGGAACAATGCGTGTACGCGAAAATGTATGAAAAACGTAACGTTTCGTCGGGATTCCGATTGATTCGATAAAATGATGCAAAGTGGATGAAATTGAAAGGGCGTGGAGCGTTTTTCACGGTTGATCGCCAGGGATATGATCATTCGTTTCGTATTTTCTCCATCTCGGATGAAATGCGTCTGATTTTTTGCCTCGTTTTTCCTCATGAACGTGAAAAGTCTCGGAAAAGTTGCGCGGAGCGATTTATCGCGTCTGTACGAGGCTGTAACGAGTTTCCTCGGTCAAAGTCGAAGCCCAAAGAAGTTTCGCCTCGTTTCGCCGTTGCCATCAATTGGAATAACGAATTGCGAACGGTATTTCTAATTTATGTGTATATATACGTGTGTATATACGTATACATGTACACAGACACACGGAAACGCGTATAAATATGTACATGCACGTCTTCGGCTTCGCGCGGCGCCACTGTATTACCGTCGGTGTACGAAACTGGGTTAATTGCGTCAAGAATATTAGAGAGACAGCGAGAAAAATACACACGAGCGCAGCCACTTGTTCGCGAATAAAAAAACCGAACGCGTACTCTTTTCTCTTCGCAGAGTCGGTAATTATTCGCGAGGACTCGTCGATTTTGCCTTCCCCCGTGTAGAAATTTGATCTGGACGTCCCTACTTTAGACCGGGCCCTGGTCTGGATTTCCTTGGTTTGGCCTGGTCTTAGTTTTTAGGTAGGGGCCTGGTAAGGGGCAAATAGGGAAAATCGGGCTATTCTCGTCGATATTTCCATGTCAGAAAATGCTCATGGCCTGGTCGGGATTTCCATGAATACAATTCCGAGTTCCGAGTTATATACATATACTCCCGGTATGATCGCCTTCGTTGCGCCTAACGCGCAACATTCGTTGGTAAGGCAGTGCGACGAGGGAAAAATAGAATTTAAAATATTATCTTGCTTCCATTTGAATTTTATGTTTCAATTTATTCCGTGTGCTCTACTTCCTTATTTCCTTACACAAATGTGTATGATTTCATATTAAGTCTCAGGTCGGATTCCAACCGGGCTGTGGCATGGAATGACATTTGAAAACCAAGTAAGGGCCATGGCTGGGCATGGCTATTTCCCGGCTTACTGTTCTGAGCGGGTGCTGATCAGGCCCTGGTCATTTCCCGATTATTTCCCGGTGAATGGAAATCAAACCAGGCCCTGACTTATTACCCGTTACATTGCTAGCCGGATCCCGGCCTGGCTAGCCTGGCTATGCCCCGATATCAAATCGGGAAAGCCCGTACTGGGCCTGACTTGTTCCCGATCAAAATTTCTACACGGGCCGCGATGACTCGTTTCTCAAAATTCCTCGAAAAACTCCGTACTCGATCGACTCAAACGGCAACGAAAAAAAATACGCCTGCGCGATTGAAACTGGGTGAGAAACGGTGTTTTTCTTCTTCGATCGAATCGTTTGCTTTTTCTTTTTTTTTAGTTTGAAAAAACAATGATGAGCATTTTTTTAAATTCGTTACGGCTATAGCGCGTTAATAATAATTGTTATAGTCGTTTTAACGAAGCGGGGGAGGAATAACGAATTTGTCATAGACTCACTTCGATGCGAGTCGACTCGGCGATCTCTGCGAATCTTTCCATCGTTGAATCATCGTCGGGAATCGAGTGACTCGAGTTTTTTTCATCCCCCAAGTTCCCCGGTGGTCCGAGACTCCTCGGGACCGGCTTGTCACCGATGGACTCGCCTCGGGACGACCCGTCCGTGCTTTTTTCACCTTCCCACTCTGGAAGAGCCATCCCCGAGGATTCGTCGCGATCGATTCGATCCAGCTGATCGTTTCCGATCGTCGAAAGTCTCTCGAGATCGCTCGAGCTTACGCAGACCGTGCGATCCATTTTCCTCTCTTTCTCTCTCGTAGCCTGCTCTCAATAACGCACTCTCAAATATAGTCCGGGTATATCCTCGGCACCACTCGACTTTGTCGAACAAGCGAACGAGCCCCTTTTCTTCGTTGACGAAATGAATTTTGCGAACAATCTCGACCTCCGATCAACCCTGAATCGACCCGCGGAGGTTGGCTTTTTCACACTTTCCGCCATTCGTCAGCATTCTTTTCCGCGTCTTCACATCGCAAAGTATACGCCGATTTAAGCTCGTGTAACGTCGGACGTTGAGATGAAATCGTTGTTTTTTCAAATTTATTGCGGAATTTTGAAAAACGATCGGCTTCGTCTCTGTGTCTTTCGAGATCGATCGAGGCCACCGCGTGGCCGAGATTCACCGCGAGAATCCGCGCGATTTGGAATTTCAGAATGCCCCCCCCCCCCCCCCTTCGCGGTTCCATGGAGACATCGACATCGTCGTGAGACGGAGGAGACGCGGAGAGCAGCGGAGGAGACTCCTCTTGAGTGCACACGGCATTCGCGGTCAAAGGTCGAGTGTTGCCAACCCGTAATTGCGAACACCCGCGTTGCTGCTCCCAGCATCTCTCTGTGAGATTTGCTTCTTCTCTGTCTATGGACCGCGCGAGAGATCGAGCTAATCCTACCTGTCTGTCTCTGTCTGTGCAGCCTTCCGTCTCTGAGTGTACGTACATCTGAAAATGCTCCATCCTCCCGCGATCGGTACGGAGCAGAGCAGGGCGAGCACAGCGCCGCAGAGAGCGTGCATGCATCTCGCTGATGCATGCACAGCATGCGCCATGAAGCTTCGACTGATTTACCAAAGACCGCGCAAACTTTTCTCCGATCAGACACGCTGCTGGTACCATCATGCGCCTAAACTTTCGATACCGATAAATCGATTACGTAAAACGGACAAACTCCGCGACGTCGCAAAAGATATCCAATCAAAGCGAGCGTACATGTGGGTCACCGGAAACCGGATGATGAAAGATTCTTGCGATTTCGTGAACTTTTGTGAAAACGCGTATGAAATACCGCCGAGGAAGGGGAAACGACGATAAATTTCGTAACGTGACACTGATGGAACGCGCTGTAAGATCAGTCGATGAAAAGAATGGAGGAATATGCGGTATCTATGGGCGTACGAGGGAGAAGAGGGAAAATAGACTTGCTGCTGCTGGTGGTGGTGTGGTGATCGGGATTGCGGCGATCCTACAAGCATTTGCACTTAGGCCTCTTGCTCATCTCCCTTTTCATTCTCCCTCTCTCTCTCTCTCTCTCTCTCTCGCTCTCTCTCTGGCATGTTTCGCATCACATTCCACCGACTAATATACTATGTACCATATGTATTGCTCGAGTCGATCAGACGCGACAAGAGGCCCATCGACACTCGAGTTAACTGCCATCAACCCCGAGCTCTTTGAGTGCATGCACATGGCGATATATCGGCTTATATACCTACACCTACACATACATCGTGTATGTGTGCGTACACATAAAGACTGTATTGCGCAAAGTCCAAGTACGTATGATACATAAAATCTATCGAAACGACCTACGTCCCGGATCCGAACCTGATCGGGACTCGATAAAAGCCCTTGCTGTAAAAAAAACGCGCCGATTATCCACGCTGTCCTACAGTCGTATTTCTCGCGTCATTCAATTTATCGAGGACCCTTAATCGACGGTGAAAATCATCATTTTCGAACGATTTTTTTCTCTTGATTTTTTTCAGCCTCGCGAGAAAAAACACTCGAGTACGTAAAGGTCCGCACGCTGCTCTCAGCTCGGAAGATTTCGGCGAAAAAAATGTGGGAAAAGCGCGATGAGAGTGCGACTTTGATGAAAAATTTGTCGAAGCGGGGAAGAATCTCAAAGAATCGATGCGCGTTCATCTTTGCTCGAGTTTCAATCACGAGATAAAAGCCCTTGCTGTAGAAAAAACGCGCCGATTATCCACGTTGTCCTACAGTCGTATTTCTCGCGTCATTCAATTTATCGAGGACCCTTAATCGACGGTGAAAATCATCATTTTCGAACGATTTTTTTCTCTTGATTTTTTTCAGCCTCGCGAGAGAAAACACTCGAGTACGTAAAGGTCCGCACGCTGCTCTCAGCTCGGAAAATTTCGGCGAAAAAAATGTGAGAAAAGCGCGATGAGAGTGCGACTTTGATGAAAAATTTGTCGAAGCGAGGAAGAATCTCAAAGAATCGATGCGCGTTCATCTTTGCTCGAGTTTCAATCACGAGATAAAAGCCCTTGCTGTAAAAAAAACGCGCCGATTATCCACGCTGTCCTACAGTCGTATTTCTCGCGTCATTCAATTTATCGAGGACCCTTAATCGACGGTGAAAATCATCATTTTCGAACGATTTTTTTCTCTTGATTTTTTTCAGCCTCGCGAGAGAAAACACTCGAGTACGTAAAGGTCCGCACGCTGCTCTCAGCTCGGAAAATTTCGGCGAAAAAAATGTGAGAAAAGCGCGATGAGAGTGCGACTTTGATGAAAAATTTGTCGAAGCGAGGAAGAATCTCAAAGAATCGATGCGCGTTCATCTTTGCTCGAGTTTCAATCACGAGATAAAAGCCCTTGCTGTAAAAAAAACGCGCCGATTATCCACGCTGTCCTACAGTCGTATTTCTCGCGTCATTCAATTTATCGAGGACCCTTAATCGACGGTGAAAATCATCATTTTCGAACGATTTTTTTCTCTTGATTTTTTTCAGCCTCGCGAGAGAAAACACTCGAGTACGTAAAGGTCCGCATGCTGCTCTCAGCTCGGAAGATTTCGGCGAAAAAAATGTGGGAAAAGCGCGATGAGAGTGCGACTTTGATGAAAAATTTGTCGAAGCGGGGAAGAATCTCAAAGAATCGATGCGCGTTCATCTTTGCTCGAGTTTCAATCACGAGATAAAAGCCCTTGCTGTAAAAAAAACGCGCCGATTATCCACGCTGTCCTACAGTCGTATTTCTCGCGTCATTCAATTTATCGAGGACCCTTAATCGACGGTGAAAATCATCATTTTCGAACGATTTTTTTTTCTTGATTTTTTTCAGCCTCGCGAGAGAAAACACTCGAGTACGTAAAGGTCCGCATGCTGCTCTCAGCTCGGAAGATTTCGGCGAAAAAAATGTGGGAAAAGCGCGATGAGAGTGCGACTTTGATGAAAAATTTGTCGAAGCGGGGAAGAATCTCAAAGAATCGATGCGCGTTCATCTTTGCTCGAGTTTCAATCACGAGATAAAAGCCCTTGCTGTAAAAAAAACGCGCCGATTATCCACGCTGTCCTACAGTCGTATTTCTCGCGTCATTCAATTTATCGAGGACCCTTAATTGACGGTGAAAATCGTCATTTTCGAACGATTTTTCATAGATCGAGGGGCGAAATGCTTTTCTCGCTGAAAAATATTCAAAAATACGACAAAAATAAGCGCGTGCTTCGATTTTACATTCCCGTACGAAATAACTCGTCGAATAATACGTTATCGATAAGAATTTTCATTAATGTTACGAGTTTTCTCGACGCAGCGACCATTTTGTTTTTTTACTCGCCCGTCGTTCCGCGCTCCATCCGCATGCCTTTCCGCGCGAGTTTTGCAGCAGAGAAATAACAATCGCGAGCGTCGCGAGGACTCGGTGAAATAGAATGTGAAAACTGGATGCTGAAATAACATTATCGCGAGAAAAGTTTCAAGAATTTTCGTCCGAGGTGAGACGAAAGTTTCGCCTTCGCCTTGAGTTATTCGCGGCACGAGACACGAATTAATTACAAGCTCGATTGTGTCCGGAGGGTAGAAAAATGTTACCCTCGATCCTCGTGATATGACAGTCAAGTTGGGAGACGAAATAACGAGTGAGAGGACGGAGAAATCTGCTGTTGAACGTTTCCGCGGCGTCGCGGGAGACGCGTGATTAATCACGCGGGTGTATACCGCGCGGTATAATTATAAAATAGGAACAATGAAGGAAGGGCGAGTAAATCCATCGGGATCCACGCTCGTTCGTTTTATAATACAATTTGTATCGCGTATCCTCCGATTTCCCCCGGCAAACCTCGTGAAACATCGCTACGATTAATCATCTCGTCGCACACTCCTCGTATTACCCGATTTAGCCACGGGAAATGTGCATCGCTTCGTTAAAATATTCATGAGAAATTTCGCGATTCTCGAGGGACACGAGTTCTCGTTTTTTTCAAGGACAAACTCGACCACGGGCATTTTGTTCAATCTCGGCAACGTAATTGTCGGAAATTGTCCGTATTACGTCGAAAAAGTTGTAAGAATATCGTGTTTTTCGCCGATTTTTTTCGGATGCTGGAAGATCGCGAGATAAATCTCAAACGACCTGGATTTTCCGGTAGCCGGAAGAGAGATTTGTCGGAAAAAAAGGTTTGGTCATTTTTGCAGCGACCCGCGGTGATGGTCTCGTGCTTGGATGACTTTCAGACTCGCGAGCAGGTTCGCGGTTCTCTCGACGCGCGATATTGACCAACATGTGGTCGATTAATCGTATAGATTCGACTCGTTTGAGCGTAAGCCTTATTCGTCGTCGCAGCTAAAGAGTCTCTCACTTTGTTCGCGCTTTCTCCCCGATAATTCATGGACGTTTGATCCCCGTATGGATTTAAATACGCGAGAGGAAAATTCCGAGCCAAAAACACTCGTAAATGCGCACAGGCTGATCGTGTGTACCAAATTTCATTTTCAAAAAAAAACTAAACGGTTTCTCACGCGCATCAGCGCGTTTCGAGTCTGTGAGGCAATTTGAAAAATTCGTAAAATCCAAAAATCAATTTCAATTTTCAAATTTCCGTTCTTACTGCGATTCTAAAATGATGCTAATATATATCTTCTTTTTTTTAATATTCCGGGCACGGTCTCGGAAAATTCTGAGCCAAAAACTCTCGTAAATGCGCACAGGCTGATCGTGTGTCCCAAATTTCATTTTAAAAAAAAAACTAAACGGTTTCTCACGCGCATCAGCGCGTTTCGAGTCTGTGAGGCAATTTGAAAAATTCGTAAACTCCAAAAATCGATTTCAATTTGCAAATTTCCGTTCTTACTGCGATTCTAAAAGGATGCTAATATATATCTTCTTTTTTTTAAATTCCAGGGCATGGTCTCGGAAAATTCCGAGCCAAAAACTCTCGTAAATGCGCACAGGCTGATCGTGTGTCCCAAATTTCACTTTCAAAAAAAAACTAAACGTTTTCTCACGTGCATCAGCGCGTTTCGAGTCTGTGAGATCATTTGAAAAATTCGTAAAATCCAAAAATCAATTTCAATTTTCAAATTTCCGTTCTTACTGTGATTTTCAAACGATGCTAATATATATATATTTTTTTTAATATTCCGGGGCACGGTCTCGGAAAATTCCGAGCCAAAATGCGCACCGGCTGATCGTGTGTCCCAAATTTCACTTTCAAAAAAAAACTAAACGTTTTCTCACGCGCATCAACGCGTTTCGAGTCTGTGAGGCATTTTGAAAAATTCGTAAAATCCAAAAATCAATCTCAATTTTGAAATTTCCGTTCTTACTGTGATTTTCAAATGATGCTAATATATATCTTCTTTTTTTTAATATCCCAGGGCATGGTCTCGGAAAATTCACGTCGGTCTATTTCCGACCGTACGTCGAGTGTGTATTTCGATATTTTTCTGTGCGACAGAACGGAATGGGACGACTGTTCTGCGATAAATATGTTCCATACGCCGCTCTGATTTTCCTGTACGTTCCACGCACTTGGGAGGCTCTTACATACGTCCAAGAGAGTACGTAAAAAACGACTCAAAGTGTCTTTGTCGTCTCGGATTTTGGCCGTGATCACGGTCTTCGAATCAACGACCTCCGCGTATTAAAAATAGATTTAGAAAATAGAGCAGCGCGCTTTGCTGTTTTTTCCCTTTAATTTCACGTTCGAGCGAGACACGAGCTGGTGGTAGCCTTCGTCACGATGATGAGCAGCCGAATAAAAAAGAAAAAAGGCCGAAGGGAGGCCGAAAATGACACGTTCGTCGATTTCTCACATCGAATTTTCCCGCATTTTCTTTCCTTTCCTTCAAAAACGTCGGAATTTCGAAAAATTCTTTGTCGAGAATCTGCGAAAGGAAAGTCCCTCAAATTTTTCAATTTCGTCTCGAAATCGAACCTCCGATGCCGAAATCCAACGGTAATTACCGGAGCCTACTCGCGTGTGTGAGACGGCGACCGAAGGGGGAGGAAATTTTGAAAAAAAAACGAAGAATTTTAGCAACGGTGTGTCGTCGTGTACCGAAACATCGAAACATCCCTAAAATTCGGGAATTTCGCTTGAAAAAACCGGTTGACGAGAAAAAAGAAAGCCCCGCGGAGGAGAGGACGAAAAAGGGCGAACGACGAACGCGGTTTATTATTCACGCACATATGAGTGTAACTCACGAAAACTGACACCAGTGGTCAGCCTCTGGGCAGCGGTTTTTAGCCACGGAACGAGAGAGCGCCCATCAGGAGAGCACAGCGCACACACGATTCTCGCGGGCGTGCCCGAACTGCTGCGTCAAAAACATCGAGAGAGGAAAACGAGGAGGAGAAACCGCGAGCCATCTCTCAAACGCGAGACTGAGCTTTTATATTTAGAAGTATGCTCCACATGCATATACGACACACGTCGTATAGCGGGGATATTTCGTTTTTTGCTCCTTAAAAACGAGACGCTTGATTTTTCGGAGCGCAATCGCGAAGTATGCCAATTGCAAATCGTTCGTTCGATATTTGCTCCATTTCGGGTGTTATTATTGTTATTAGAAATGCTATTTTTTTCGTCGCCTTTTCAGACGTTCTGTTTTATAACAATTTATGAAATATTTGCGTTTCGGAATTATATCACAGATATTTAGCTTTTATATTTAGAAGTATGCTCCACATGCACATACGACACACGTCGTATAGCGGGGATATTTCGTTTTTTGCTCCTTAAGGTAGTTCTATCGTTTTATCGTTTTCTTAAGATTTTGTTGAAAATTTGAATACGTATTCTTTGATGTCATATATACGTGTGTAATAAATTTTGGAAGGTTTTACCACGTGGAAGTTGAGATATTTATTGGTAAAAATCACAATTTTCGGTAGTCTCTCGTAAGAGCGCGTGTTAAAAGTTGCATTTTCATCAATGAATATCTTGGCTTCTACGTGGTGAAGCCTTCTAAAACTTTGCATACATTTTTATGCAACATCAAAGAAGGTTTCTCGAGTTTTCCAAAAAAATCTTAAGAAAATTTTTTTCGCAATTTTTGTAATTATAGAGCAAGCACATATCACCTGGGATGACCGTGAATTTGGAGTATGCTGTTCTTTAGTCGATTTGCAACAACTTTTCTTATTTAACCGAAGCCCGCGAACCATTTTGTATGTGAGAAAAACTGCAAAACAATTTCTCGATTTGAATCTAACGATAGAACTACCTTAAAAACGAAACGCTTGATTTTTCGGAGCGCAATCGCGAAGTATGCTAATTGCAAATCGCTCGTTCGATTTTTCTCCATTTCGGGTGTTATTATTGTTATTAGAAATGCTATTTTTTTCGTCGCCTTTTCAGACGTTCTGTTTTATAACAATTTATGAAATATTTGCGTTTAAGAATTATATTCCGATGATCCGAAAATGTATTTCGCTCCGATTATCGAAGGGGGGGGGGGATAAATTGCTTCAAACGATGCAATTAACCGTAGTTCTGGCGATATACTGTATTTACGATGGACGATCGCGAGATAGGCCCTCCCGAGGAGAGGAGAAATCAGCAGGGAGATGCGAGAGAGGAGCAACGAAAAATGGCGAAACTCCCACTCTCGTGACGCCACACAGACAGTCCCCTGTTGGAGTCTGTATGGCCCGATTGTTTGGCAATTAAAATACTCCTTTCGTGATGGGTCCAAGGAGACTCGCGTCGACTCTGAGACGTTCGAGGCGTTTTTTTTTTTTTTCGTTTTATTCCTTCCCTCTGTTTCTACAGAGCTTTCAGACCTCGTCGTGCGTTGGCTAGTTTTCCGAGGCTTCGAACGCAGTTTTTTCAAGTATAGTTTTTTTGACGATTTTTTTCCTCAATTTTTTCTCAAAAGCAAAAAAATCTTGTTTTCGTTTCGGCCAAATTTCCCGATACGATATTATCCCTTTTTTCACCGGGCGATTCTCGTACTCTGTCCCGAAAATCTCGGTCGTCCAATGAAGCAACGGGACCCTTTATGCGGCTATCAAGCTCGGCATACGCATGGGCGAGAGATTGCACAAATATGCTCTTGTATCCTCGTATATACGTATGGAAAAGAGAGAGAGAGAGAGAGAGAGAGAGAGAGAGAGAGAGAGAGAGAGAGAGAGAGAAGGACAGAGATTCCGCCATTACGATAGGATTCGCGAATGGCTTAACGTTTATAATACACACGAACATGTACAGGGTGTCCCCAAAACACTATGCCGATATTTCAAGGTTACATCCGAGAGGAAATTCCAAGACGAAAAGTATTTGGTTGTTTTTCCGTAGGAGCACATCCGGTCGAGCTACGGACCGTCAAAGCTCCGGCCAATCGGGTGCGCGGCGCGCTCCCCTCCCTGGCGCGCCGCGCGTGGCTTCGCGCGTCCCACTGGCCCGACCGTATTGACTCGCGACTCAGCGGGGATTCGTCGGATCCGAAAAGTGATTATGGACTTTTCGACTTGGAAATTCATCCCTCATATTCGCCCAAATTTTTGACCCTCGATTTCGAGACACCCTGTACATGGATATACGTACTCGCACATGTAGATCCAAGGACTTTAGCGCAATATCACGAATGTGTACCGCTCGCGGGGTTTATAATCGCGCAGGGACGTTTGCGATATATCAGGATTTTCGCGCACATAAAATCCATCCGAATAGTTTGAAACGATGATTCCGCGTGTGTATCTTTCTCTCTCTCGCTTGACTCACCGACGATATGTGCTTACCACTGCTGTATGCTGATATACTCTCCTTGTTAGAGATGCCAGTTGAGAGAGATTCGTTTGCGGTCACTCGAGAGACGATAAAGGTTATTTTCACTGTATACATACATAGGCTCTTCAATATCGAGTCGATAACGAAATTTTCAAATCGCGAAATTGAAAAAAAAAAGAAATTCCGTGGAATCGCCGCTTCACGGGAAAGACATCAATGAAAATTCGGCATCTCGTGAGAAAAACGAATTTTTTTCGCAATTTTCTCGATCGTTGGACGCGAATCATCGTACGGAATTATTATCGCGATATTTTTTATTCGGTGGATTTTCCCGAGTATTTTTTTTATTATTTTTTTGTTACCACAAGCAAAACGAAGGTTTTCCGCCATTTTGTCATGTTATTGGACAAATTTTGATTGCGATAAAGTTGTTTGTTTATTTATTTAACGAAATCGTCGGGTGACAGCGAAACGGAGAAATGTTTGCCTCATTTACACGGAAGTGCCCATAGAAATGTGGGAATACTGTAGCAGACACGCATCGAATGTACTCGACTGCGAGAGTGTTATACGCAGTGGATTTGTCGGATCTATCTCGCTTTGAACGTATTCGAGTGGTGGAAGCATCGAGTTCAACATCGTTTTATTTTTCTAGTGTCGTTCAACCGTAAAAAACAATAATATTATCGCAAGAGAGAGAGAGAGAGAGAGAAGAAAATTAGCGATACTACATCGAACGAAAATAAATGAAAAAAACAAAAAAAAGTTTCGAAATATATAACTACTCGAGACGAATTATCGAATCAATTTAGCATTCGCGTTGCAAGAATAAATATCAATCGCTCGATCGTCGAATTACTCGACTCTATGAGTAATTACCTTCCAATTACTCAATCTACAAAAAAGAAAACGATCACTCGAGTTTCTATAGTATATCCGCCAGGCGGAAGTCTGGTGATCGAGATGCGAGAGACTCTGCAAAATCGTTTCTCTTCCGGTCGAATATAATCGTTCGAACGAAATTAACGTCAAATTTACGCGTGTACGGAAAAGCAGGGTAATTGAACGATTATTAAATACTCGGTTGTCCTTTGAGCGCCAGTTGATAATTACAACAGAGATGGTAAATTCTTTCCCTCTCGTTGTGTTTCTCTTTTTCATTCCTTATCCCCATTGCAATACGTGTAGTTGGAGAGCGCTCGTGTCTATGCTCACCGTGGTTTCCCAGTACTTTAATCTCGACCGAGTATCGCTATAGAGAGACTCCTCGAAGTATTATCCAGCATCCGCTCTGTGCTCTGACATTATGGAACGTGACACGAGTGTGTTACGTGCGAGTAGGGGTAGAGAGAGAGAGAGACGGAGACATCGAGAGCAGAGTATCTCGCGTATCTTGTACAAAATGCACACATGCATATGTGTATATATGTTTTATATTTACATGTATGTGTTCGTGTGTATGTATACGTACATATAAACACTGCTGAGGTCGAGCGATATATACGCAAATAAATCGTCTAACTAAGAGGTATTCACGGTCGTGAGACTCGATGTATCGATGTACACACCATTAACGTACGATATTTCGTGTATTTGCAGAAATTGGTGCGAATATGGACCACCACATCTTTCTCTCCGAGCGAAGCGCGGAAAATAATTGCCGACGACGAAGCATCGTCATTTTCTCAATCAATAAATCCGTTTTTACAAAAAGTCATAGCGTACGATCATTTCGACAGATTTTTTTCGAAATTTCACTCGGTTTTTTTCTATTTTTTCA
The DNA here is from genome assembly GCA_959613375.1 of Heteropelma amictum. Lineage (NCBI taxonomy): Eukaryota > Metazoa > Arthropoda > Insecta > Hymenoptera > Ichneumonidae > Heteropelma > Heteropelma amictum. The sequence continues at coordinate 14,871,332 of OY390724.1, forward strand.
CGATGTATATATCTTCTTAAAAATCGCGTATTTTCGCTGCGGATTTCGGCATCATTCGGGGGAATTGAGACGAAGAACGAGCAGAGGAATTATCGAAAGGGATAATAATATCGAAAGAATGCAAATATATTCGTTATTTTGGAATTGTCGAATGGACGATGACTGCATTTTCTCGGCCTCTGCTGTTTGGATGATCATCATCAGTTCACGAGGCTCCATCGTAGACGGTGCACAAGTAAGAAGATTGGACGCGGGTCAGTTACGCGAATAGAGGGAAGAGAAGAAAATCCTCTCTACGAGATGCTTTCCTTTCTCACCGCTCTATATATATATATACATATATTTAATTTTTTTTTTTCGTAATGCGGGTTTTGTTCTCGAAAAGTCGCTTTGATAAGCAGAAATATGCTCTCTCGTGCTGACCGTGGTCGTTACATCCTCGGTCGCCGTATTTCAACGGATAAATGAACGGAGATTACGAGTCACGAGGGTTTTCCTCTAAAACCACCGTGAGAATATTCGAAAGGAGCGTGGGGAGGAGAGAGAGCGAGAGCCCGAGAGAGATTTCCAACGGGTACGTCCCCAAGCTGACTCGGGAGTACGAAAAGCATCGGAAAAAGTAGAAGAAATAGGAAAAATAATAATAACAGTAGCAGGAAAAAAATAAAGGCAAGGTGGAACGAAAGACAGGTCTGTGCATCGTCAGCCAACGTCGTCTTGCCGAAAAACCTCGAAACGATCCTTTTTTTTTGTTTTTTTTGCGACTTTGGCGCGTTTGGATCTTCTCCCCCTCCGGTGACCCTCAACGTCCTCTGTCGCTGGTAACCACGAGGATCGACCCTCGGGAAAAACGTCGCACTCGCTCTGGCCAATGACACCGAGTGCGAGAACGTAATGATTCGCTACAACAGGCTCTTTATCGAGACGGCCCTGCTGTTCATTCGGGTGGGAAAATATCGCAGATACTTCGAGTGTACGATTTTTGAGGGTTTTGTTTTTTTTTTTAATGAATCGTTTGAAAAGATTGTCGAAAAATTCGTTGGAATTGCGCGTTTGCCAAGCAAACCTGGTTCATTTTACCCCCAAAAGTGGTTTTCGCACGGTTTTATCGTCGCGTGCGTATTTTGCGAGCTGTTTTTTTCATTCTACCGAAATGCCTCGTAATTTGTTGTTCTCATTGAGACGTTTTTCGTGTTGCCTTTGAAATCTCGGTTTTACAGCTTCGGACGCAGCTCTATCTCACGTTCGAAGAGATTGGCCTCGAATCACTCACTCGTCCTTTTCATAAACTTACGAATATGCATATATGTGTTCCATTTATGTACAAATATATGTATGGATACTGATGTACTTTTATATACATGTATATACCCGGAACTCGAGCATTAGATCTCCAAAACGAGCTCGCATAACCTCAGGAGCCACCTGCGAAGCTTTCATCGTGAATTCGAATCTCAGAGTGTGAAATAGTGAGCGGATGAGAGAAAGGATGCGACAGAGAGAGAGAGAGAGAGTTTCGCACGTTTGCGACAGTTTTCTCCCAAATCTCCTTCTGCCTCTTCCTCTCTTTATCACCTCGGGTGTTTCGCTATTCAGCACGGGGATCGTCGAGAGCTCCAAAAAAATAAAAAAAATCTCAAAGTCCTTTTTTTCCCTTCCGCGAATTTATACGGAATCATTTTTTCCATCCTTTCTTTTTTTGGCTAATCTTTTCTTTTACTCGTTCGCGCTTTTGGGAACGATGAATCAACGCGTCGCCATTTTTATCCGCAATCGCGACCGTGTCTCGAAAATTCACCAGCTTCGTTGGGAAAAAAAAAAGTCCAAATTGCTTCGTTGCGAGTCGATGAATTGAACGATTTTTTATGCACGTTTTGTACGATCGTAGGATGTGAAACGACAGAAAAATTGGGCAAGGTATCGTTGCTTCATTGAGGAAAATCATAAATTGCGAAGAACGTCGAAAAAGATTGAAAATTTGAAAAAAAAATGTCTCATTTTTCGCCAATTCTCGAGAAACCTCAAAAAGCCGAAATTTCGAAGGCTTTCGAAAGCTACCTTTTGCTCTCTGATGCGCGGGAATGTTTTGTTTAAATTATTAAACGCGTGTGATAAAATTGCGTAAAAAATCAAGGCGCTGCAGCGCAATCGTGCGTGTGAGCGCGAGCACCCATCCTTGGCGTCGATATATAGGAATACATGTGTATCTGACGATGTACCATCGACCGCGAGAAAGTCCAATGGCTTCCGGTCTCCGAGTAACGGCAAACTATCATCTCTGGCTGCTAGCTTTCCTGGCAGAGTCCAACTCGAACCGGAAGTTGCAAGTTGATGATCAGAGCTACCCGAACAGCTAACCGACAGGAGATTAAACGTACACCAAAGACACGCGCGTCTGTGATATTATAAACCTACATACGAACGACATATTCGCGTAAATGTACAACAAACTTTTAAACGTTGATTAAAAGAGAAGCCATTAAAGTACACAACCGTACAAAATCTCCTCTCGAGTATTCAAACTTTCAATTGCATTCTATTCCACAACCCGTCCTGTTACGGTCCAACAGGTTTTACCATATCAAATCCTAGCCTCTGAAACTACGAACGAATTAGCGTCTCTCGACATTGACGAAAACGAACGTTATTTTGCGACACATTGTAACACTGATTGAACAATGTATTTGGACTGAATAATGACGAGAAAAAAATCGCAGGCTTGTCAAAAAATATCCGTTTCGATCGTTTTTATATCGCGAATGATTGAGCGAGGACAGCGAGCCACAGCGACTTTGGTACAGGAAGGAAACGACTATTTTATCACATTTCTCTCAGACGGTAAAATCTAGTCAATTTATTCGTATACGTTACGAGATTTTACTGTATGGTACGGGTGCATATGTGCATAATTATACTATATATATATGAGAAGTGTACAGAAGCGACTAGCCGGCTACTCGCCAGGTATTAACCCGGTAGCCTACTTCGAGCATCTCGCGGGCGCGACCCGTCTCTCGAATACTACCTGCACGTAAACCTTTGGAAGCTTATATACATATATACATATGTATAAGTATAGTATATAATATATACCGTGGCCAGCAAAGAAGACCGCGCGTATCTCATTCGCTGCGAGGCCTTTCGAAAAGAGCCGGACGCGCGTATGGCATACGACTTGTACAGGGTGTCGCGAAAGTTTACGTCACTAATGTATACAGTTGCCTTCAGAATGAAATTCCAGGTCGAAAAGTATCAGAAAACTTTTCGATCGGACGCGTCACGCGTGAGTTATCGTCCGACAAAGCTGAGCCAATGAAACGCGGTGGGCGGAGCGATGCGCGCGCTTCTGATTCGCGCAGCTTCGTTCCTCGGTAACTCATCAGGGGCTCGTCCGATGAAAAAGTGCCGTTTGAACTTTCGACTTGAAATTTCCTTCCGAATCCAACTGTGCATTGAGAATATCAGAGTTTTTCGACACCCTGTATGTTTTTATGGAAAAACGGGCAAATGGATGTGTAGTTCGTCTTTATGGCCGCGAAAGTCCCGCGTATATACACCAGACTCGGGCGAAACAGCGATGGAGTTTGGGCAAAATCGACGCAGGTATAGTCCCGCCGGCGAAACTTGGAATTTCGTTCGGCGTTTCGACTTGCGAAAGAATAAAATTTTCCTCAACTCGAAAACACTCTTTCATACATTTTCCACGCCCTCAAGTGGCCTTCTTCTTCTCTCTCGCACAATGGTATCCAAGAGTTTCGACACGTAGAAAAACTTGAACACACCTGCCGAGAACTACCTGCTACGATATTGGGGAGGGGGGAGGGCAAACCCCGTAAGAAATACACGAATTAGAGTCTCGACGAATGAATTCCATCGCTGGATCGAAAATTCGAAAAAGCGACGTGGTTTTTCTTCTCATCGATTTATCTTATTCGGTCATCGTACATTGTGTCGTCAACGTGCGAATAAGTATATTACGAAAATTACGAAACGTACTGAATAATGTAAAAAAATCGAAATACCGCGTCGTTGCTGAAAAATCAAACTGATGGAAAAAAATCGATCCATGCATCGTCGATTGCTCAATTTTCGAACAGACCAAATTGAGACATCTGACATACGCTAATTTCCATTCAAATTCAATATCGTTTATGCTGCGAAATTACAAATTTCGAGTCAGAGAGGCAGTGGCCAAGTGGTAACGCGCCCGGCTCACACCCGGTGGGTCCGGGTTCGATTCCCGCCGCCGACACCAATGGATTTTTCTAAGTGTCTTAAACTGTTCTCTCGTGGTTCGGAACCCACGTAAAAAAGTAGGTCTATTGGAGGAAATCCACCCACCCAGAAAAAACAGAGGAGGTACGAGGATATGATACAGAATGGGTAGTAGTTGGGTGGGTGGCTTGTAAAAACCCGTAAAGGGTGTGCAAGTAAAACTCCCCAATTATTAAAATTATTATACAAATTTCGAGTCCACAAAATCGTGTTTCAACTGTAGGGAAATTCTCGAAGAGCAGAGGAGCAAGACAGCAAGACGTACGGAAGAGGTTTTCCCCCCGGGATATGGATTCCCATTGTTTGTTTTTTTCTCACTTCTCGCAACAAAGCACGCACCATGATGTTGCGCTAGCTGCTCGAAATACAAATGTTATCCGTGTGCATAACTTCGCGACATTTGTAGCCTCATGTTTACATGGCTTTCAACCCCCCGTGTTTTCGTCTTCTCGCGCCTCTCCGTATGAAAATCGGGTCGAAGAATATCCTCCGTAAGAGAAAAAAAAACGGAAACTCGACACCTTTGTCGCAAAGTTTCGTAACCTCGAGACAAAAGCAATGACCTTGGACATCGATTTATCGCGGTTTATCGTTAATTTGAAGGCAAAAATTGATAAAAAAAACCGCTGTGCATCACGTACGTATCTACGGTATGGAGATTGTTCCGTTTACTCGAGTCTCGAGGACGCGTAATGGGCACAGGTGTCGCAAGACGTAAATAACATTTCGATACACGTTTTGTGATTCTTTTTTCGGTCATTCAGAGTGTCAAATGTGTGAATATGAAAATAACGTTACTCACTGCCTCGGCAACGTTGCCTGATCCTTCCCTCATGCCATCGCGATCCGTTGTTCCGCCTGCCGACAAACAACAAAAGGTTAAACTAAAAAAATGGTGCAGAAAATGAAGAAAATTCGGAAGGTTCTCTGAAGGTCAAATTCAACGTCAAAGCCCGAACCCTGCTGAACACGGTTTCGTAAATGAATTTTGTCGGATACTCGAGGCTATTACGCTCGATATACATAATTTTCGCGGAGGTTTGATCCATTATACGCGAATATACGAGATATTAATGCACCCACGTGCTGAGCAATTATCTCTACGATGTAATTATTCGCTGGACGTATGCCGCTCGAGGCGAATTCTTCAAATTGCTCAATAATACATCAGCACTGGCTTCGCATCGTCTCTATAACCATACGGTGGATTTCCACTGGCTACTTTATTCGTCCACGCGCTCTTCTGCCTCGCGGAATATAATAACGCGTGGTTTAACAGCAGTCGATCCAAAGTTACTCTCTCGAACTGTATGTAAACGCGTACAGGGTGGCGAAGAAGAATATATGCGCCAGTGTCACGTCGGGTCGACTCGCGTGACGCGAAATTCATTTGAACACAAAATGGCGGCGCAGTATGGCCGCTGACGCGACTGGAGCGCCGCCGTGCGCAGGAAAATGTCACTAGAGGCATTTTTCCCTCGATTTTCCATATTACGCGCAATTTCGGATTGTTGGCAAGTGTTCGTGGATCACCCTGTATGTATTAATATTATATACGATCTTTCACATTCTCCCAACGTTGATGGCGAGTTCGTTAACGCTCGCGGTTAATTCGCGGCTGGAACACTCGATGCAGCGCGCGTTTCACGGCACTTTAATTAGTCAACAGTATGTACGCACTGTATATCCCCCGGTTTAATGGATATAGTCTCTACTCCGTCGACGCCAAAGCCTTAAGGCCATGGGGGATACCCCCTCCCCTATCGAAATTTAGAAAAATTCTCAGGCAAAATCTATAAATCGGATCGATTTGAAATTTTTTGTGAGTATTTAGTGACACAACGCGGAGGGAATGACGATTTCGCAATTTCGAAATTTTTCAAAAAAAATTTTTTGTAGAGTGAAAAAATTTTCAAAATTTCGAAATTCTAAAATCGTCATTCCCTCCGGGCTATATCACTGAATACCCACAACAAATTTCAAACCGATCCGATTTATAGATTTTGCCGGAGAATTTTTCTAAGCTTCGATTTACGGATGTAACACATCGCCTTAACCCCGGAACGCAGGAATAACGCGGGAATAACGCGGGTACTTACATTTTCATGTTTAATAACCGAATGCGCTCGAGATATATTTTTTCTCTGCCAATTTGATCTGCCCCGATGCCTATCGTTCTTCTCTCGACGATCGTTGAGAGATTGGACACATTTACATCGATAAACGGAGAATTTTGATAACGACGATTGTCAATGTTTTTTTTTATTCGCCGAGATGGAAGGTAAAAATCTTTTCATCTCGACTATGTGTAAATATGATAAATTATCGCGAAAAATGATTGAATTATCAATGGGAAACATGGTTGGTTGTGGTACGAGAGACTCGACTCGGTCGAACGGGCATTTAACACGATTTGGAACGGAAAATCGTCATTACCGGGCATTATCCGTGTGCATACGTGTTTGTGTATATACTTAATAAGGTACGTAAGGCTTCTTTCTCTCTGTTGTATGGATAAGCGCAGTTGCGGAAGTGACTCTCTCGTGACGAAACGAAATGGTAAAATGCGAGTTTCGATCGACTGCGTATCAGGAATTTTCAACTTCCGGTGGGTAATATGATTAATATAATACACAAACGACGTTCCCCACCGTTCTCTCTACTCGTGCATATTACAGTCTATCAAGACGGCAAAGAAAACAATTTATATTGACTCATAGATCGACAGCAAAGTGTCTGAAAAATAAATTCTTCGTTACACTTCATACTTTTTTTTAATTTCCGCTAGAATCGTGTGCCTTCGCTTTCCACTTATTAACATCGAAGATAATTCGTCGGGACACTTACTCTTTCGATAAATACGACGAATAACATTCTCACATTTTTTCATCAAATCAAATCGTCAAATATTTGGACGTTACATTTTTTTATTTCGATTATGGGTAACCCCAAAGTGTCTGAAAAATAAACTCTTCGTTACACTTCATATTTTTTATTAATTTCCGCTAGAATCGTGTGCCTTCGCTTTCCATTTATTAACACCGAAGATAATTCGTCGGGACATTTACTCTTTCGATAAATACGACGAAAAACATTCTCACATTTTTTCATCAAATCAAATCATCAAATATTTGGACGTTACATTTTTTTATTTCGATTATGGGTAACCCCAAAGTGTCTGAAAAATAAATTCTTCGTTACACTTCATATTTTTTTTTAATTTCCGCTAGAATCGTGTGCCTTCGCTTTTCCTTTATTAACATCGAAGATAATTCGTCGGGACATTTACTCTTTCGATAAATACGACGAATATTATTCTCACATTTTTTCATCAAATCAAATCGTCAAATATTTGGACGTTACATTTTTTTATTTCGATTATGGGTAACCCCAAAGTGTCTGAAAAATAAATTCTTCGTTACACTTCATATTTTTTATTAATTTCCGCTAGAATCGTGTGCCTTTGCTTTCCACTTATTAACACCGAAGATAATTCGTCGGGACATTTACTCTTTCGATAAATACGACGAATATTATTCTCACATTTTTTGATCAAATCAAATCATCAAATATTTGGACGTTACATTTTTTTATTTCGATTATGGGTAACCCCAAAGTGTCTGAAAAATAAATTCTTCGTTACACTTCATATTTTTTTTTAATTTCCGCTAGAATCGTGTGCCTTCGCTTTCCATTTATTAACACCGAAGATAATTCGTCGGGACATTTACTCTTTCGATAAATACGACGAAAAACATTCTCACATTTTTTCATCAAATCAAATCATCAAATATTTGGACGTTACATTTTTTTATTTCGATTATGGGTAACCCCAAAGTGTCTGAAAAATAAATTCTTCGTTACACTTCATATTTTTTTTAAATTTCAGCTAGAATCGTGTGCCTTTGCTTTCCACTTATTAACACCGAAGATAATTCGTCGGGACATTTACTCTTTCGATAAATACGACGAATAACATTCTCACATTTTTTCATCAAATCAAATCATCAAATATTTGGACGTTACATTTTTTTATTTCGATTATGGGTAACCCCAAAGTGTCTGAAAAATAAATTCTTCGTTACACTTCATATTTTTTTTAAATTTCAGCTAGAATCGTGTGCCTTTGCTTTCCACTTATTAACACCGAAGATAATTCGTCGGGACATTTACTCTTTCGATAAATACGACGAATAACATTCTCACATTTTTTCATCAAATCAAATCATCAAATATTTGGACGTTACATTTTTTTATTTCGATTATGGGTAATCCCAAAGTGTCTGAAAAATAAATTCTTCGTTACACTTCATATTTTTTATTAATTTCCGCTAGAATCGTGTGCCTTCGCTTTCCATTTATTAACATCGAAGATAATTCGTCGGGACACTTACTCTTCGATAAACACGACAAACAACATTCCCACATTTTTCTTCTACCGCGATCGTCTACTAAAAAATTGAAAAATTGTGGGCCGTAGGTTTATCCGCATTTTCCCTCGTTATTTCAAACTCCATCGATTTCCATTCGGAGATAACCATCGCATACAGCGATGTTTGGACGAGACTTTTTTTTTTTTTTTTGAGAAAATCGAAAATACGACGGTGAGTTATCGTTATTCACGCTGCTTTTTAATAAAGAAGAATCACGCCACAATTTCATATCGTGTTTAATAAGAAAGCTTTCGTCTCGAACGTTTCATCGAGAGAAAATCAAAGTTACGTTATCTCGTTTCGTTTTTTCTTTTTGTTTTCAATGCTTCGGAAATTTCGTCGCTCATGCTCTTTCGTGGGCTGAACGAGAGCTTAGAACGTATACGTACGAACGCAACTACATGTGTGTTGTTGTGTACGTAGTCGTAGCCGTTGAACCATGCCGCTGGCACGCATTCCTCGTATCGTGAGCGGCGGCGAAGGCCCTTTCCCCCTTTCCAGTGTTTTTAAAAGCGCGGCCGGCGTCACCGCGCGCTCGCCCGGCGCACACACGTACGTACAGCGCCGCTCCACGCGTGTTGGCGCGCCCCGCTCGGTGTGTGGACGCGCGAGAGAGGCGTCGAGTCCCCCCGCGCAGCATCGCGAGCTCCGAGAGAGAAGAGCGCGCGAGTTTTTCAAGGTTACGCGCGTTCCACCCAGAAGAACCCACGGGGCCTCTCGAGGTCGAGCCGCTGCCGAGTCGCGAAAGAATATCCCGACTTTAAACTTTTCTTTCTTATTCCTCTTTTCTCTTCTTCTTCCTCGTCTTCTTTCCACGCTTCACCATGGACCTTCTTCGCGATGCCCCGCGGCCAAACTCCGCGAAAATTTTCGCTCGTACGTTCATCGATGTCGGGACGCGCGCGCTTTCGTTTGCGCTATCGAAGCTCGAGAATTTGCGCTTCGTCTTTGTTTTTTTTTTTTCTCCGCGTGGAGATCGCGACACTATCGAGGAACTTTCGTCGGGCGAACGTTTCGAACGTTACCGCGACGATTGCCGGAAATGAAAAATGTTGATATTTACGCCGATTCGTTGGCGTTTTATTTCCGTGAAGATTTTTCCGTTGTTAATTATTCGTCATTAGCAACAAACGAGAACGTCATTTACGACAGTGCTCACGTTTCGAACGCGTGATTAATCGATTATCGGGTATTTATATATTTATTATTATTATTATTATTAGCATAATTGGTATTTACTTGATAAGGGAGTGGAAAATTTCAAAAAGAGTCGCGCGGTTTTTTTCACCCAATTTTCGGAGGCAAGCAGGTGTTTTTCACGGTGACTCGAGAACGCTAGATGGCGGGAGTGGGGGGCGCCCAGCGCGAACCAACTGGCCTGCGCAGCCGGGGAAACTCGAGGGAATGTCGAGTGAAAAATATTCGTCGAATAAATGTCATTTGCGCGATAAAACATCGTTAGCGTTTGCGACAAAGCACAGAGCCTGCTGCTTCAGCGTTAAAAACCGATTAGAAACTCTCATATTCGTCGTTCAATAGGATTTTCGTGAAAATATATTATCCAAGTCCATGAAAAAATAATCAAAGATCGCTACATAACCTCACTTCTCGATTTATCGATGAATTATCCCGTCATCGGCACAAACGTGAATAACTTCACCAAATAATGTTCGTAAATGCTTCCAAAGTAAAGTCGTTGAAATGTTTTCTTTATTTCGGTCTAATTTAACCGATGGGTAAAGCATTTTCACGAGGATTAATATTTTATTACGACGATCTAAACCATTTTCCCTAATGGCCTTCGTCTGGAATCTAAAGTATAATCGTTTTTCAATGGCCCACTTACGAACAAAGCTCGCTTTTCAGTGTATTTTGTAAACCCCGAAATGCGCCCAAAGAAATTCTTTGCAAATAATTTTTCGAACTTTTCCGCCCTTTGTTGCCCCTCTGGTCGTTATGAAACGCTTCGCTTTTGTATTTCGCATTTCTTCGCTCGTTTTGAAAAGTTTTATTGTCCTCGTCGCGTTTAGGTATAAGGACGAAAGTACGAATGACTCAGAGGGCAATTTTTTTGTGAAAAACGGTATACAAGAATCACACAGGCGGCGAAAAAGCTTTTGGCGAAAAAGAGAGACGATGAGATCGTTGTATGAAGAAAAATGGAAGATTTCTGGGTTTTTCGTACTTTGTTATCGTTAGTTTGGAATTTGCATCGAAAGGAGAAAAAATATCGAATGGCTTACCGTTTTTTGGTGAAACCTGCGAAATCTTGAGAATTCCCGATTCGCCCGCGTAATCCAGATTTCGCGAATCACAAATCTCCCTTTCGTGTACAAAAACCTCCTCAGCTTCGACACATGCGAGATTTTATTGATAATCTTCCTTTGATCCCTACTTTATCGACACTTTCACGATTTTTAATCACAAGGCACCCTCCGCTGCACTCTTTTGCATTTTTTGCAAGAACATGTATGAATAAAACACGAATCGACGAACCTTTGCGATATTTACGCCGCAACTAACCTCGCGAGAGTCGTTTTTCGAACTCGATCTTTATCGATAATTTTCTATCTTCTCGTAAATTCGATGGTAACGTCGTTATTCACTCGTGCCCGCAACAACCGCTCCGCGATTCTAACGCGAAAGATCGACCGTTGTAAAAAAAGACCCACTTAAAGACGAAATTCGGCTTAAGAAATTCGAGTTATTCCAAAACTTGGTGTGCTCACGCCTCACGCTTGCGCCTCACTGTCAAACTGCACACTTTGTACTCAGCCGGTGCGAGGAAAAACAATATGGCGTAAAAAGGAAAAATTCGCACGCTAAACAACAAAAAAAACAAACGAGAATCTCAACGCGTGTTAACGGAGATTCGAACTGTATCGACACGCACGCGCACTGCGAAATGAGAATATTAAACAAGAGAAACGAAGCAAAACTGTGTTTAAAGTTTAAACAAACTCGCGCACTTAACCTTCCAACGACGATTTTTCGCGACACGTTGATTTTTCAACGACTTTACTTGCGTCACGTTGAAACAACGAAATTATTTCGGCAAATTGTTTGCACGTCTTACGACTGTCGCAGCGATATCTTTTGTATCATCGCTTTTGAAGAAGTATATGTTCAAAAAAGTATATATAAGCGCGTACATGTATACACATGTATAATTTGAAACGTACAGGTACGTTCACGGGCAACGGGTCGGCGGTGAATGTGAAATATTCGGGTTGCCTGGAGGCATGGGAAAAACGAGCGATTGGCACGAGCGGCCGAGAGGGGGGAGAGCGGACGATACAAGAAGGGAAATAAAGTAAAAGAGAGGGAGAAGCAATTGTCAACGGGTATTGCCTGAATCAAAGATTTCAAACGATATTTTTCGTTTTCCTTTTTGCCCCCTCCCGGTAACCCTTGTGCAAAAATACGCGCGCTGTACAAACGCGAGAGAAAAAACGCTCACACACTCGCGCACACACACGTAAGATTTGTATACAAGCTGCACAAAATGTCTGCCAGCGACCGTTACCGCCCGTAGCTCGCCTGGCTGCCGACAGAGTGGCCTCACGTTTGTAAAACCGAGGTAAGTCAAAGTGAGGGGCCTCGCTGTTTCCTCTCCCCCTCCGCGGCGCGTCGCTCGTGTGAAAAAAGCCGTACTTGCGTATATACGGTAAAAACGAGATTAAAGTTTTCGGCGTGCCGTTCTCGACCGCGATCTGCGTTCAGCCAATGACGAGCGCAGTTGCAACGGTAACGACGAATCGCGGCGAGTTTCCACTCGGTTTTTCCCTTTTGCGTTTCAACCTGGCGAACCGCGGGCACCAAGCGCGCGCTCATATTATATGTGAACCAGGTTGAGTAAGCAGCGAAATGAAGGCGCCATTGCCTGGCGGTTGGCACGTTACCTGCGAGACTATGCTATACCTACCAGCGTGCGAGACGCTTACTCTCAGCGATGGAGTGAGGGAAGGCGAAACGAGTAGTGGGGATGCGGAGAGAAAAAGATAGATGGAGCGAGCGCGGCGGCCGAGTGGAGGGAGGTTACAACCACGTTACAGCGTTGTAACGTCGTAAAAAACATCTGCGTGATTTTTGAGACATTGCGCTAAAATAATTTTAAAAATAAACAAAAAATCATGATAATAAGTCATTAGTGCGTAATAAAATGAAAATAAAATGAGCCGAGAGTGACATTTTAGCGAGCATTTCAGTGTATTTTGTTCACAATACCTTTTGCATGTGGGATTTCCCCAGAATAATTGAGCAAATAAAAATGAACACCGTTTTATTTTAAATTCGCATACAGCCGATGATGCTGGTTATAAAAAAAAGAACGAAATACGTATTTACAACTTCGAGTGCCTTCCGCCCGGGTAAACAAGCGGGTCTGTCGTAAATGTGACAAAAAATTTTACCAATTTCGCGAAAAATTTCTCAAATTCTTCTCAATCGCTCGATTTTCTTCTGATCTTTTTCAAAAATTGTCATTGTTCATCGTCTCTACGTTGTACGGGGATTCTCGTCTAAAAGTCTCTTCTTCGATGCTGCCAGGATACCCGGAGGTGATCGAATCAAGGTGGGTGTCCCGCGTCTTGAGGAAGTAAGGAAGGGAAAGACGGAGACGGACTGTGAGAGAGATTGAAAAAACAAAGAGAAAGAAAATACTGTTGATCTCCTTTCGCCCCGCGGCGTCTTTGGCTTTATCATTGTCTCTTCCACCTCGCTTTCTCTCTCTCTCTCTCTCTCTCTCTTTCGTTTCTCGAAGCTCTCAGAATCGAAGAGTGAAACGAAAGATCCATAAATATCAAATAAGAAGAGAAAGGAGAATGAAAGAGAGCGCGAAAGAGGGAGATGAAAAATTCGTAGGCGCGGTTTTATATTTAATTTCATGATATGTTGATCACACTCGAGCGATATGATAAAATATTCAATCCGGATAATACACACAAACGAGTCGGGGCTTTTCACCCATAGTATAATAGAACAAACATTCTCCGAGTCTCTGTATACGAAAAGTTTAACGGCCATCTTTCTATTTGTTCAAAACGCCCCCGTGCCTTTTTTCTCAGACTGCTAGGCTCTTGTCGGCGTGAGATGAAATGTTGACAATGGAAGAAAAATGAACAAACATGCTACCAAAGTGCGTTGAGAAGAGGGACGGAGAGGGAACGAGAAAGAGATGGAACGATGTTTACGCGCGTGAAGAATTTTTTCTCTCCTTCCCTTCTTCTCTCCGACTTCCAGATTCCCATTCAGGTGAGAGACTCGTATAACTTCTCGCTCCGTACTTCAGCATCGTAATCTATACGAAACGCGCGGAAGAAAGAAGGGGTAGGAACAAGGGGAGGGGGGAGAGAGAGAGGGTGTGAGGACACTGCGGCGAGAGTGAGACGGAGGGAGGAAGGGAGGAAGAAAAGATGTTCATCTCTCACCAACAGGTATCTCGCATCACTGCGCGTCTTTTGTATATTAACATTCCTTTCGAGCTCTACAGGTATCCTTTTCTAGTCAATCGAGTAGAATACCGGCATTGTTACACGACAAAGTTGGCCGACTTGTAATTTATGTCGCCGGGTCTTACAAAACTCCGGATATTGCAGTTCTTTGACGCATCGAAAGGATGCCATGCGGTTGCGATTCTTACGAGTTGGAGAATTTTCATTTTAACAAGCTCATACAAGTGCGATATATATTCCTTTGTTGTAATTTTTTCTTTCACTCTCCACGCATTTACCGGATAACAAATTACCGATTGAGGCATTTTTGCAACTCGCCGAACGTTCAATATCGCCGTCATACTCTGCTCAACTGATGTTTTGGTCATTGCGAAGCAGGTACCGCAATACACCACGGTGGCGCCACGAGAGACTGGACAACTAGCGCCACCAGCGAGGGAGACAGCGAGCGCCACTCGCGGCGAGTCCACGCAAGCTTGCGGAAATTGCTCGAGAATGAAGTATATGAGAAAAAACGAACGAGAAAAATTGAAATAAATGTAAAAACCACGAAAACAAATCGACATCATGAACACACTCATTTTATCGACGTGCTCAATACCTTCAATTGCGTTTTTTCCCCAAAATTTTCGTACCACGCAAGCGCTCGAAATTCGCACTCTATCGCGATCTCGTTGGGATTGTACTTTCGGAAGATCCTTAACGTTTATCCATCAAGAGAGAAAAACGTTTTTTGTGTTTAATAAAATTGAGATACAATACCTTATTTTTTAAATCTCATAATGTAAGAGTCTCGCGGAAGATTGTTTCGCACTGTAGAAAGCAACGTTGGTATTTCAATCCTTCAACGGATGAAATACTCATTGTATTTTCATAGTAAAACTGCAATAACCTGCTTCGAGCCACACCTAAAATTCTATGTGTAGCAAAAACCATCGAAATTCACCTTCTCATCTCTGTACACATAATAACGTAGTCTCTCCTCTTCTCTTCCACTTTTCCCATCTTTATTCGTCACTGTGGCACGCGAGGCATCTTAAAGCTATTCGAAAATCGCGAGCAATATTAGACACGGGATGTAAAGAGGAAAGATTTATTCTAGGTTATGCACGATCGGGAAAAGGAAGCGAGGTATACAAAGGTCGCGAAACGTACAGTCGCGTTATTCGCGAAACATAAAGCTTCCGGTTCAGCGGGAAATTTCGAAAGCCAGTTTAAAAGGATTATTGCCACTGCGGGGTTGGCGTAGAACGAGGATTTCGCTACGTCCGACAAAACTATCGCGGATAAATAGCTTTTCTTTTGAAATCCATATTACGCGTACTCCGCCAAGGGCAATGTTGAAAAAAGTAACCGAGAACATTCGATATAGAAACTTCTTTGAATACGAAAATTCAACATTGGCTGTCAAAGGTTTTAGTGTCACGATAAATTCCTGTATATCGCAAAAAAAAATCAAAATCTCACCACAGTCGATCGGACATTCGCCTCAAAACGATCGAGCTTCGCTTCAAAATGATAAGAATAATTTGGAACAATTTTTTCAAGATGTTTAAAAAAAACGATTTTATTTTTTTATTCTTTTAAGGATGTATGTAAAATATACTAACTCGTCTAACTTTCCATAAATTTGAAATATATGATAGAGTTGATCACGCTGCATCGATTGAAAAAAAGAAAAAGGCACTAATCCGATGATTTGAAAGAAATATTTGAGAATCAAAGCCTCATTAAACTGCGTGTTATTTGTACCGGAAGTTGACAAAATTGAACTAAAATGATAAAAAAGTATATGTGTCGTAGTCAAGGCACGGCCAAAAAAAGGATTTTCAGAAACTTCATACGTTTTTCAATTTTTTCACGAAAAAAAAAACCACTGTTTCCGATATCTTTGTGGAGATATTCGTGGTTAACTTTTGACATTTCAGTAGCGTTCTGTGAACTGCCGTTCATAGCTGACTGTCATAGGTGACTAGCCTTGTTACGACATTTTCAATTACATGTTAATTTTATTTAAAATCTTAAATTATTATACAAAATGACATAATTTTTTCATTATGAATTATAAAATGTAAACCGAAATGATTCGGCATTGATTTTACGACATAAAAATTAACCTTAAAAAATAAATAGATGTACTGCGGATTTGACCTTACATACATCCTTAAGATACAAAAAAATATGTCAATATCTTAGTCCGGATGAAGTTGCCTCCAATCATAAGAGAATTGCGTTAAAAAGTGGCAGCTATTGAGCGTTCTACTGAAAATAATAATCTCGCTTTTTGGCTGTTCCTCTCGCACTCGCGTGTTCCCTGCGTCGAGCCACTTATAGAGACTCATAATGTGAAACGAGATAATAAAATTTACACGATAACAGGGTGCACTCGCGTTTAAGGAGGCGCAAGTGTCGAGTTACTCTCTTGACATCGTCTAGCACATGTCTTCCGATCTCGTCTTCGCTATATACATGTATATACGCATAAATTCCTCATCATCAACGTGCCCGCTTCTGAAATTGCACTCGAGCAACTGAAAAGTTGATTGCATTCGGTAGATAAATTAAACACCGTGTCAAAAGAGTAAGACATTTGATTCATCACTTTGCTTCGAAAGAGAAACGTTAAATTGGAACGAAAATTAGCGCGAGAGGAAGATAATTGGTTTTTATCAGGAGCTGAGTGATTTTGAAAATAATTATCAATTATTTTATGAGAAATAAATTTAAAAAAATTCGAAATTCCATAGAAAAAAAATAATCTCAGTCTCGCGATTATAATCTCTCATTCGGTGAAGGATATTTGAAAATACTCATTACTGCTGACCCTCCGCACAAAGTTCAATACATCCTGTACGGTTTTCATCTCTTTTTTGCGTTTCTTTCAACGTTTTTTTTGCTCCACTAGACGCGAATCGCTAACTCTTCAATTATCGGCAATCCATCCAGCAACGTCCATCTCAATTATTTTGAGCGAGCAGCGTATAATTCTCCGCCAGTTTCCCTCCCATTTTTCGATGATTTTTGTGTAGACATTGCGAGCTTGTCATCCATTCAACAACCGACGAAGAAACATGAAATCTTTTTTAGTCAATACGGAATGATGATGTTTTTCATGATAAAAGAATCAAGCGAATTTTCGAAAAAAACTTGAACGAAGGGTACGAGAAAAAAAGTTCAAAAATAAATTTATTTCGACGGATGATTGTCGACAAACTTTTAGTCGAATATTTTTTAACTCGAAACGAAAATTCCATCAAAATTTAGTGGTACGCCGTGAAAGAAATTGAAAAATCAAAAAATGCGCAACGCTGCTCTGAATTATTGTCCAAGTGAGAAAACCGCTCGGTGGTGGGCGGTTTTTTTTTATCGTCACTTCGACAAACACAATTCCACACGGAATACCATGCGTGTTTAGTCTCGTATCGCGCCCACTCTGCTTTGCATAAAACGCTTTTGTACGACTCTATGTACGGCACAGAGCCTTCCTCGGGACAATAGAGTCTCGACCGGGGGTGCCAGAGATGCGAGTTTGGTCCATCCAGACTTTTGCCTGGCATAATTAATGGGTGGATGCATTTTACGCAGAGTATTATCGTGTTACGGTTGTGAAAAGCCCCGGCGCTTTTTGAGTCGTATGCATATTTAAAATCCGTGCAATTTAAATAAATATTCGTACGCGGATCATTCTCTTACGAAATTTGAAAATCCCAAAAAAAGAAGAGAAAATTCGTCGAGAAAGGAAAATTCGTCGTCGTTTAATTTTGAATCAACTAGGAATTTTTAATCAACCGAAAGCTTGCGCATGCTCGTTCCCAACAACCTCTGCTGTCCCGAACAAAGTTCAGAAACGATCCTTCGCGCCACGCAATTTCTATCGAACGACATTTTCGAGATTTTCAGTTATTTTTACCGCAAATCGTAATGGATGAACCATTTTTGTGTATCCATTTGTTTTTTCTCAAATATCCTGACATCGATATGGAAAAAACGGTGATTAGATAAAAAGACGATTGATCGAACGTCGAGGAGCGATCAAGGAACATTTGGGACGGCTGATCGAACGTCGACAATTTTACGAAATTCGAAAATCCCAAAAAAAGAAGAGAAAATTCGTCGAGAAAGGAAAATTCGTCGTCATTTAATCTTCACTCAACTAGGAATTTTTAATCAACCGAAGGCTTGCGCATGCTCGTTCCCAACAATCTCTGCCGTCCCGAACAAAGTTCAGAAACGATCATTCGCGCCACGCAATTTCCATCGAACGACATTTTCGTAATTTTCAGTTATTTTTACCGCAAATGGTAATGGATGAACCACTTTTGTGTATCCATTTGTTTTCTCTCAAATATCCTGACATCGATATGGAAAAAACGGTGATTAGATAAAAAGACGATTGATCGTACGTCGAGGAGCGATCGAGGAACATTTGGGACGGCTGATCGAACGTCGACAATTTTACGAAATTCGAAAATCCCAAAAAAAGAAGAGAAAATTCGTCGAGAAAGGAAAATTCGTCGTCATTTAATCTTCACTCAACTAGGAATTTTTAATCAACCGAAGGCTTGCGCATGCTCGTTCCCAACAATCTCTGCCGTCCCGAACAAAGTTGAGAAACGATCATTCGCGCCACGCAATTTCTATCGAACGACATTTTCGTAATTTTCAGTTATTTTTACCGCAAATCGTAATGGATGAACTATTTTTGTGTATCCATTTGTTTTCTCTCAAATATCCTGACATCGATATGGAAAAAACGGTGATTAGATAAAAAGACGATTGATCGAACGTCGAGGAGCGATCGAGGAACATTTGGGACGGCTGATCGAACGTCGACAAAGACGTCCCGTCGCATGCCTGTACGATTTTTAGGCGCGCAATTTGACGATTTTGTGCGAGACCAGTCTCCGAGGAGCGCGTTAATGTAAAAACAAAAACACGACATTGTTACGTCGAGCTGACTCGCGCGATAATCTTCGCGGGAGAACTCGCCTGGGATCTGGGATGCTGTGACGTAATCCACCAGCAAAAGGTACAGAGCAAATACAGGTACGCGGTTACCATTTATACTTGAATAATGCGAGTGCTCGGCCCCCGAAGGTATACACAAATAACACGTGACCTATGAGCCGAAGATATTACGAAAAATACATGTTCCACGCGTCGAGAGAGGGAGTCGATAAACACAGAGAGGTCACCCTCGAAATTCCACTGTAATTCTAGTGACTCGCTCGTCGTCTGAATGCATCGATAAATCATTCTCCATCTTCTCTCAAAATATTGTCATACCTTTTTTTTTTACCTCGAACGACGGTGAAATCATCTTCAAAAATGACAATTAAAAAAACACTGCGAGATAGATCTTGCAGTGTTTTTTTAATTCTCATTTTAATTCTCGTAATTCGGTTTATCATCGTCATTGGTTTTCTCTAGAAAATCAAGGCGCGCGGTTTTCTCTAGAAAATCAATGACGATGATAAACCGTTGTAACATCGTCGTCATTATTTTGGATACAAAAATGTTGTACCCAAACACGACGATTAATTTGATCGATAACAGGGAGGAGAGGATCGTGGGAACGTGTTTGAGAAGGAATAAAACGAAAGAAACACAAGGTTTGGCTTTGGTGTATGTAAACAAAGTTTGGGAATGATCCGCTGGAGTATTTCGATTGATAAAAAAAATGGAGCTAAAGATGCTGTGACGATAAAATTATTGCGGCATCGTTGTAATTATTTTGATAACAATTTTTCACCCACGATTGGATGCAACGATGAAACACTGAGATTCGTCGAACGAGACGGTCAAAAAGTCATTTTTTCATTTCGTACATCCGTCGAGCGATTTTATCGGAAATATTGCAGCAAAGATTAAATCGCTCGGGGAAACGTGTGTAAAACGAAGTGAAACAGAGGAGATACAAAGTTTGGCTCGTGTTACGTGTTGGCATTTGCGCGAAGATGATTCGTTGGAATGTTTCGTTTCATGATAGCTCGTTATATTACGAGTACAAAGAACGCGGGGATCTTCTCAATGGCATGTACGCTCGTTATTATATCCTGCGGGAAGGAAGCGTATTTCGCTCATTTTGCTGGTGCGGAATAACGAATTAACGAACGCAAGCGCGACAGCTTCGAATGAATATATAGCGCGGTGAAAGTTTTTCGTGCGTCTCGAAGTTTCTCATTTTTTTTTGCAACGCCTTTTTTTTTAATTCTCCATCGCGAATTCACTCGGCCCACGCTACTCGGAGCAAAATTTTGACGCGGAATAATTATTTCAAAAAAATCCTCGTTAGAAACGTCACAGAGAGGAAACGTGGGAAAAGTCGGTCACGTGGTGTCTAAATCCGGACCGCGGCCTCGCGTTAATCGACGGGACAATTGCGCGAAATTGTTTTTTTTTTCACCTCCCGCGTTATGCACTATGCATACAGACACGCGCGTATTTTCAGTCAACGGAACAAGCGGAAAATACGAACGTACGAATTTTTTCTGTCGTTTTTTTTTTTTTCAACCGTTTGAAAGTTCGCAAAGTTGATGAACGAAAAAAAATAAATAAATAACGAAGTTTGGAATTCATGAATTCCTTCCGTTTTCCATTTTCTGCTGGGAAATAGTTTCGAAATTTGCCGTGGGCGTTCGGTGGCGTATATTTTTTGTTCGCTCCGTTGAATTTTGAAAAACGAGAATTAGCAACGGATATTTGTTTCCGTGTTATTTTCATCATGCGTGAAGAAAACCGAGAATTGTTTCTGTTTTTTTCTTTTTTTTTTTCTCATTTTACCCCAAGGTATGCCGCTTAATTAACTTCGACCTCACGCGGAGGGTAACAGTCGTGTTTTGCATTTACGCTCTGGGTCAACCCTGCTGCGCACCTACGTGTGTACCTTTAGGGTGTTTAATTTTTTGGCAAAATTTTTGTTCTTTCGTCGAATTTGAAAAACGTGACGCGAAAAACGTTTTTCCTCGCGTAATAATAATGCTACCCCAATCGCGGATTTGAATCGCCGGAAAGCTCTGTTTTTCATTTAAATTACTCGAATTTTTATTCAAGCACCTTCCCGGAGCACCGCTGCAAGCCGCTGTTGCGGCTCTGAGAAACTTTTCGCAGTGAGTTTCACGCTCTGCCGAGTCGCGGAATTTTTTTTGGTGGAAAAATATCGTGGACGAGAATAAAAGATTATGTAGGATGGAAGGAGCGAAAATGATCCATATTGTTTGCATGGGAAATTTAATTTTCTCGTGAGTCGAGCCTCCGATCGAGCAGGAATTAGTTTTTTATTAATTTTTTTACCGGCTATCGGTATTTATCGACTCGTCAAGTTGGGCAAAGTGAAAAAAAGGGAAATGATGCTTAAAAATGAAACACCCTAACGCACATATGCGATTCCTTCGAGGGAATTTGTGTATTAAAAAACCGTAGTACATTCGCGTGTTTATATATTTATTAGTTCTTTTTTTTTCCAACCATGAAAAATCAGAGTCGTGGGCGCAGTTCGAATCCGACATGAATATTCATCATTCTCGGCAGCCCGGAGAGTTTGTTTTTCGCGAATGCGTGTGTAACTTTCGACTGTACTTCGTTGAACGGTGGTGTGCGGTTTGTTGACGGAATAGGACAAACATAAAGTAAAAAATGGAGGAAAGAGAAATGCATATGCGGAACGCAAACAAAAGCATATGACTTTTTTAAAGCTATTTTTTTCATTTCGTTGTGGGACTTGCTGGCGAAACGTGAGAATTCACGCAACGATTTTACTCGCGAAAGATATTGGTTATGTCGACTATGGATTTTCGTACTTTTCCCCTCGCCCTTTTTTATTGCGCGGACGACGAAAGTCAAGGTCGCGTACCCTGTGTTTCTTCGTTCTCGGTAACGTTCCTTCTTCACAATCACGATCAATCACAATCAATTTCAGATCAACTTTCAAAGCATCTTTGTTTGAGTAAACGAGAGAGTGTTTGGCGCCATCTATCGCGGAAAGTTCGAAAAAAATGTCGACTCTCCTCTCACACGGCGCTCTACATTACGGACGCACAGTGTGCGTGGCTCGTTCGCGACGAGCTTCTCCAGAAGATCGTCCGGAAAGCGCCACCGTCGCGCGTTTGAAAAAATCTCCGCGAGGTGACGCTTCTACGACTTCCTGCGTGCCAAATTCTTTTCTTTTTCCCTCGGATAACCTAACGTGTCTGCCGGTGTGATAAACAATCACAAATCGCAGGTAATCTCACGTAATAAGCGTGCATCGATCTTTCATTTGCAGTTCAATCAAACAGTGAACAAATCGTTAAAATTCGGCGAGTTATATTTTCCGTGGATCATTGATTTTTATCGTTTTCACGTGCATTGAAAGAGTGCGTGAGAAGTGTGACTGTCGCAGTGCTAGGCACCATTTGTCACGAACATCCCGTGCCGACATAACCTTTTCAATGAAAAAAAGATCGGAAACAAGATCACGGTTTTGGTTGAACGTTTCATTCGAAAGCGTCGATTTTCTTTTCCTCTGGAGCATCTTTTGATAGCATTGCGATAAAAAATCCGTCCCTCTTTTTCCAGCCATGGTTCGCATGAACGTATTGAGCGATGCCCTAAAATCTATCAACAATGCCGAGAAGCGCGGCAAGAGGCAGGTCCTTCTGCGGCCTTGCTCCAAAGTCATAGTCAAATTTCTCACAGTTATGATGAAGCACGGTAAGTTGTGTTGTTGAAAAAAAAATTCATTTCGAGAAAAAAATCTCGACACCTATTTGTTTTGCGACAAAAAGTTGTGACTCGATATAGCACTAGGTACATTTTTCTTGTCGTACGCACAGGCTACATCGGAGAATTTGAGATCGTCGACGATCATCGCAGCGGCAAGGTCGTCGTAAATCTTTCCGGAAGATTGAACAAGTGCGGAGTTATTTCGCCGAGGTTTGACGTACCGATAACGGATATCGAAAAGTGGACGAACAATCTCCTGCCCTCTCGTCAATTTGGGTAAATTCTTTATCTCCAGTCACCTTCAAAGATTCAATGACATGGCAATGTCGTAAATCAGGAATATTCAATGACAATTTTTAATTCAACTGTAAATTGATCAGCAGCACTAAGAATAGTCAATTTCATTGACTGCAGTGTTTAAAGTTCCTCAATAAGTATGTTGATGAAACGTGCATGGAGCGTAAAGTCGGATAAAATTATGTTCTCCAATGAAATGACAATGTTGATCTTTCAAAGGCGCATGAATTACAAATTTTCTTATTTGTTTTAGAAATTGTTGTTGAAAATTTCAGACATTGAAGATGCAAAGCAACTGTGGAGAAAGTTCTCTCGAGAATCAGGATCATCGATTAAACAAAAAGATTCATGTTTTCTTGTTTCGATTGAAATCATTTTTCAGATACGTTGTGTTGACCACCAGCGGAGGAATCATGGATCACGAAGAGGCGAGGCGGAAACATCTCGGTGGCAAAATCCTCGGATTTTTCTTCTAAGATTTATTGAACAAAACGAGAAAAAAGCTTAATCTGTATCGGCTACGCGAGCCCAACCGAATTTTACATGTAAAACAACAATAAAAGCATGATGCGGATGAAAGTATTGAATTTGCAGAGAATGTTACTCGTGCATTAAAAATGGAGACATTTTCTGTATATTTACATGCATTATTTTACCAATAACATTCCAAAAACGTGTTATTTTCGGTATCTTATAAGAGTTTGGTATTGAAGGGTCGTTCGAAAATGTTTGATACCTGCCTCTATTCACAAATAGATGGCGATACTGAGAGCATTCAGACTTTTATGAAATGCTCGTACAAAATGTCGTTTGCTGTTTTTCTACACACCGTATATAGAGGGGGACTAACTTTGCGGCGGTTGATAAGCGTGAGAATCCTCGCAATCGATCCCGGTAGATGGCAGTAGCGTCCGGTGTCCCTTGCGATCCCGCTAGATGGAAGCACAAGCGCGTATTTCGTGTCCTGTTTAAATATTTCCTAGCGCCCCACTCAACGGAACTTCATTGTGCACTTGGTAAGCTTCGCCGTAACGCGCTTCGGGCCACGATTTCGAGTTGCATTCCATCCACTGAGCGGAGCGTTCGTCGGTTACCGAACTCGTGTTTTTGTTCAACCGTAATGCGGTTTTCAGTGACGCAAAGGAACGAAAAAACAAACATTGGTGTTTAAACAGTGACATTGAAACGTGAAACCGTCGAGAAATCATTTGAATATCGATACAACGTCGATAATCCGGAGTAAAAGGGCTCGTATTTTTTAGTGTGTTGTGTGTGGCAAAGCAAGGTGAGCGCGCGTAGCCCCTTTCCCTGTCCAGGGTTGCCAGGTTGTGAACCAGGTGAACGCCAACTCGATTTTCTTCAAAATTGTGTGTGTATCGTTGTGTTTATTTCGAGTCGGACGTGCGGTCTTCAATTTTTTAATCTTCTCGTTTCTCCTCGTCTCGATCGTGTTTCAAAGATTGCGTCGCGTCTGCGAGATTAATATTTTTCATAAATTATCCCAATGGCCAAAGGTGTTTGAAAATCGTGCGTGCGACGATACAATAATGACGCGACAAAACCTTTTCTTGAATCATCATCAAACGTTCGTTTCATTATTTTCAAAGTACGAGCGATGAATCGTTCTCATTGTCGCAATTATCGCGCTTCGAATAATCCGGGATCGCGGTGGATCGATCGATTTTACGGTGTCGTTACGATCATCGCGCGATGAAATTTCTCACCGATTTACGAACTAAAGTAAACGTCCGTACGTCCGCGCAGGCTAAAAGATACTTACTGCGGTAATTTCCATCGTCATTAACGACATTTTGTTTCTTTTTTTTTCGTTCTATTTCATTCTTTAACCTGTGATATTTCTCACTGAGCGCGAGTGTGTGCGCGTGTGTGTGGTTTTTTTCTCTCTTTTTGCGATAAAAGAATCGTTCTCTCGCGAGGGAAATGTCTATTGGCCAAAAATGGTAAACAATCGAAAGAACGATGGGAACAATAAACTATTGGGAAAAGATTGGCCTCGGGGCGTGTGAAAGATAGTTCGCGTGCCTTTCTTTCGCCTTGCAAGTGGAAACGGAAAAATTTCGAACGTAAAAAAAGTTTTGTTGTGTACGAGTGGCGGGGCGGCGGAGGGAAATAGAGAACGGTGGATCGCGCGTCCCCCGCGACAGCTGCCGGAATAATAGTGCACGTCCCTTTTGGGCCTGTAACATGGGTTTTCCGTGGCATCATCGAGAACCAGCCGTCAGGCCCATCACCGGTATCCGCAACGTTGTCAGCCTCGTAGCATTCGTCATCGTGTTTCTCGCCAACAATACGGGAAATGCCAGCGCTTCCGGTGAGTTTTTTTCTCGCGTTTTTTTTTCGCGCTTGTATACACGAAAAAAAAACATCGGAATAAAATTGAAGTTTGACAGTAGCGCCACTGTCGCGTGGTTTCATGGCCGCCGAAAATTCGTCTTATACTCACGAGAAATCGGTTCGAAATGTCGTGTATGTTTTGTTTTAATAAAATACGTAAATATATATACAGCGCTATGTTTTCTCTTTCCTTATCATTTGTTTTTCCTGACGATTTCTTTCTTAATCTTAAAATTCCTCACGGAATTTTACGGGAATCACAATTTAAAGCAATGTATTCGCTTTCTCGTGCGTTTAAGCTTTGAACGTCGAAAAATTATCTTCCAATTTTTATTTTCTTTGTACATGTAAATTGTTTCAGCCATTTGTTTTCCTTCATTTTTATTCGGCACTAGAAATTCATCAACGTTACTTTCGTCATTTCCCCAAGGGATTTACCGATTTCAGCCGATTTCTCGGGCCAAAACTAATTGACATTAACTTTACGGATAATGATTGTGCGATTGATGCGAAAAAAAACGCACTTGTCTCCAAAAACATTCAACATTTTTCGAGACAGTTATTGTTTCGAATACTCGATGAGCAATTCTTCTCAATCTATTTTCGATGATCAAAAGCGCAAAAAATCGATTGTTTTATCGAGTAGTGATGAGTTTCGCGCGAACCTCTTTGAGGGATTTCGTGGTCTTATCGTTAATGTGAGGTTAAGGGCGGGCGGCCATCTTGGATACTTCAAATCGTCTCCGCCAGGCTTTCCCGTACTCTTTATCCGTGATTATATCTTGTTCTTCGTCGCGACTCCCACGAATTACGGTTAAAACATAATTTGCTCGTTCCTGCGTGTGCTACAGCCCGTAAATCGTGAGAGCATTTTGCGTTTCCCCGGCTTTTGTGTGCGGGAAACGCATTGTGTGCTCTCCGTCTCCGGAAACTGTATACACGTACTTTTATACACTCTGCGTTCATAGCGCACAATTATACATCGAAGGAATTCTTCTTTCGTTAACCCACCGATATTTTTTCTCTCGTTGATCCCATCTTCGAGATTTAACGTTGCGAGCTCTTAGCCATTCCGAGAGAAAAAAAAGCACTGAACGACAATACAATGGACTTTTAGGTTATAAAAATCGCAAACCGCTGCCTAAACTCGGATGAATGACATTTTTCAAAGCCGAAAATCCGGGTGAGCTCAGAATTTTTGTTATTTATTTCGACGATGCACGAAAAATCCGGATGTAGGATAGAGTAAAAAAAAAATCTGCGTGATAAACAAGTTCCATGGGGATACGTACGTATGCGAAGGAGAACGAGGTTACGGTCCTCAATTGGGATTTATTACGGGTGTTAATCCGTCGCAATTGGCGAGAACGAAGTTAAAACGTTGACCTCTCTCACTCGCAGTTGTGCTCTCGGTCTTCTCAATAGCGTCGGGTTGTGCAGTATCGTTTGTGCCCTTTTAACTTTTGTTTCGCTCGCAGGCACGTGCCGGCGCGCGTGTCGTCGGCGAAACTCGGAGAGACATATGCGCGAGCCATTGTAATCAACGCAACGCCCAGCACGCTGTTGACTCTTCTCACCCCGAGTCTCCTCCTTATAACCTTCCATCACCTGCGATTGTTCGACATCAAAACAAAAATACGACACCCGACCGACGCGCCAACGGCCAGATCTGCTTTTGCTACCCACCTTTTTTTTAAAACAAACAAAGCCCTGCAGATTTCTTTACCGACTGAAGACAAAAAAGGGGCGTCGTTTTGTCTCGTAAGAAAAATCGAATCTTCTCGAATCCAATACGGAAAAAAACCACGATTTCTGCGTCGTTGACACAAGAAGCAAATAACAACGTCGAACGCGAGTGTGGACGACGCGCAAAGTGCGCGAACGCGGCGCATCGTTGAAAATTCACCAAAGTGCCGTTCGCGAGACTGCCGCAGCATGGGATAAATCCGATCGATGAGCTTCGATGAAGTGGCTCAAAATTGTGCGCGTCGCACGAACGGGGCTTTATCGATCGGCTATCTCTGATCTCGCGCGTTTGCTCGCTTCTTTCTTCTTAAATTTTCGCTCGATAGGCAGCTCTACGAGAGAGCCCTCTGGCGCAGGGAAAAGAGAGCGGAACGCGCGTTCAAGACCGTGGAGGCAAAGGGAGATTCTGAAGAGTGGGGGAGGGCACTGGGAGGGTTTATAAGGGCAATGGGTATAAAGAGACGAAGAAGAGGTTTCGT
The DNA here is from genome assembly GCA_959613375.1 of Heteropelma amictum. Taxonomy (NCBI): domain Eukaryota; kingdom Metazoa; phylum Arthropoda; class Insecta; order Hymenoptera; family Ichneumonidae; genus Heteropelma; species Heteropelma amictum. Next base: position 14,899,073 of record OY390724.1, read on the forward strand.
ACGTAGCATTACCATGACACATCCTATCTATCTATCGCTAGCGTCAGCTCTGTGACGTTAAACACAATGGAGAACAAGGGGGGCCTTTTTATACACTCGTTCCTTCTCTATAACCCCTTTCTTTTCCCTCCTATTTCATCCCTCGCGCTCTTCGCCTTTTCATCAGATATCACACCTGTGTACACCGGCGTTCTTCAGTCCCCTCGTCTCTTTTCTCTCCGTCCGGCGCTTCCTCTTTTGCCTCTCACGTTCCGCAAACTTTCATCTTTCGCCAAAATTCCTGGCACATTTTTGGTTCTCCCCCCGTACGTTCTATCGCGGCGCTTTTCTCCCGACCTCACATATCGCAGTTTTGACGATAAATCTTTTCCCTTTTTTCAAAAATTTGTCCAAATTTGTTCCTCCGTTTCGAATGCTTGTTTTTTTTTTGGAAATTAAAAAAAACGTGCCGCAAATTCCGAATTTATCGCAATCGTACGTACGTTGATCGAAATCCGCGTTCTATTTCCGGTTGTACCTCCGGCGTGTCCTTGAGGGTTCATCGCGAATTCCGCCGGTTAGGCAAGTAGGAAAGTAAGATGCGCAAGGTTCCTACTGGCTTAAACACTTGTTCTCTTCGACCGGATGCCGCTCTTTCCCCCCTCCTTGCCGAGATCCAATCCTTTTTCTTCTCCGGCAAGTGTGCGAGCTCCCCCTCCTCTTCCTTCCCGCCACTTCTCATCTTTTACACGCGTACTTGGACACACGGACGTGATGTACACGAGGATGTGCGGCATCAGCACGAAATTCTGCCTCCCGACACGCTAAACGCCACTCTAACTGCAGGTTGAGTATAAAAGAATCTCTCCGCGTCCAACTTTTCTCCCTCCCTCTCTCTCTCTCTCTCTCGTTCCCTCGTTTCAATATCTCCTTTTTTTATACATTTTTTTGATGACGCAGCGACACGTAATCTTCACAGCGGCCTTGATGCAGTCGCTCCATCTCCGCAGCATCGACGGATCAAATGACACTCTCTCGCTTCCTTCCTTATCTCGGGGCATATTCCACGTGTGCGCTAATTCAATCATCAAACGTTTCCGGTGTCGAATACTCGTAATCTCCTCAAAGTGTACAAGCATTTTCCTCTCGTCTCAAAGTATATATATATATATATATATATATATATATATATATATATATATATATATATATATATAAGTATATATATATTACTTATATACTTATAAGTATATAAGTATAAGTATATAAGTAAGTATATAAGTATATATATATATAAGTATATATATATATATATATATATATATATATATATATATATATATATATCAAAGTATATATATTCAAATGTATATCTCTCTCAAAGTATATATATATATATACTTTGAGACGAGAGGAAAAAAAAAAATATATATATAAATACCGACAGGTTTTTGAGCACTCTGCTGATTCAAATCGTGTAAGAATAGCAATGCCATCAAGACGCGAGCTCGAGGGCAAAAATAACCTACGGAAATGAAGCAAAGGGCGCGGAGACTCTCGAAATCCGAATTCCGATGGTCCGAGAGGGCTGCTTCTGAATTTCGGCTAATCCGTGATGATCGAAATCGTATTCGATATAACCGCAATGCCATCGGAGAACAGGGTTGATGGCCCAAAAAAAATGTTCCTCAAATTCAAACTCCAACGATCCCACGGTGGGAAATTTATCGCAATTAGACGCACGTAGACGAGACGTCTTCAAAAAGTGGGGAAAAAAGCGAGTCAAGTGGATATCGAAGCGTTCGATAATGCAGACTCGAGTCGGGCTCGCTTATTTTGTATGCACGGGAACTTGCTTGGATGGCTTTTGGATCGCTCGTTGTTGAAAATTGTTCGATCTAAGGCTGCCAGGTGTGTGTGTGTGTGTGTGAAGAATTGAAGAATTGACGAAACTCGAGAGAGAGTGACGAAGACGAACGGAATGAAGACTAGAAAGTCAGAGAGAGAGAGAGAGAGAGAGAGAGAGGGGAGGGGAGGAATTAAGAATACCTTCACGAGCGTATAATTCCCATTATTATTCTCAAGGGCTCTCCGAGTCTGATAAAGATAGAGAATAGAACGAGGAGAGGAGGAGCGAGATGGAAGACGAGCGTCGTGTAGTCCGCGGTCGTCTCGCGGTAGCTGGTGCAAGAGAGTTGAGGCCACTGACCGCCCCCGGCAAGGTACTCTCGTCTCGTCCTCTTTTATCTTCATCTTTTTTACATTCTCTCACACTCTCTCTCTCTCTCTCTCTCTCTCTCTCTCGTTTCTGTCTTTCCTTCTTCGTCTGCGGTGGCTGTAGCAGCAGCAGCAGCCCTCCTCTCTCGCTGGAACATTCCCAGTGCGTGGATCACGCACTCGAATGCGTGCGTTACTCGGAAAAGTTGAACGAGACGACAACGTCAACGTGAATCTTGCCGAGTTTGTAGCGAGCGAGATGGATACCATAAATGTAACCGCGATGTTGTTCAGGATCGAAGGAGCGAGGGGAGGGGAGAGGAGGATACAGGGTTAAGAAAAAGATTATAGGACCGGAGGAAAAAGAGGGAAGACGAGGGAAGAAGATGGAGCAGGAGGGAAGCTGGGGGACTGGAACGCGAGAGAGAGAAGGATAGAGCGAATAAGGAGAGACGAGAGGAGATGAAAAATAATAGGTCGGAGAGAAGTGGAGAGGAAAAACAGATACGGAGGAGCGTTGGGAGAGGATATGAAGAAATGGTGGAGATGATGATGATGATGATGATAATAATAATGTTGCGGCAGGAGAGATGAAAAAGAAGAGGAAGTCAGGAAGAAACGAAAAACGAATTGGAGGGTAAAATGTAGTGGAGAAATTGGACGAAAAAGTGAGAGAGATGGAATATTAGACAACAATTAGAGGAGTAATGAGAAGGGAAGGTGTGCCGAAGGAGAAACACGAGGGAGATAAGAGATGAAGATAACGAGGAGAATGAGGGGCGAGATAAAATGTAAAGGTGTGAAGAGTGAAAAAGAAATCGTTTGTGGCCAAGTTGCTTTTATGACGGAGCTATAAAAAAAAGGAACGCGCAGGGAAACGTTCGGCTCTCGAGATTGAACGCTTTGGCGATTCACCAATCGTCGATTTTATCTTTATTTGTCGTCACTGGCTGTGTCGATGCGAAAATAAAAGAAAAATACATTGCAAGCCATCGATTCACGAAGCTTCCGTCGGCGGAAGCTTCGAATCGATTCCACCGTGTTCTCAAGAGAGTCTTGGGATTACATGTCTCACGTATCGAAAGGGGAGGCTGAAAAATAAAACGAGAGAAAGTCGAAAAAATCAGTTTTTTTTTCTTCCTCGCGTCTGTATCGTGTTGTTTTTCTTATCTCCCGGCAGAGCACTGGAATCTCTTTTTTGAACCTCTTGTTTAAATTGGAATAGTGACATAACGGTAACAATGTCGTGACGTTTATGTTGATTTTGTTAAAATGTTCCAAACGTCATTTTTCATCTGTGTAATACGTTTACATACATGTATGGACAATTTAACGGTCCATTCGACATCAAGAAGATTTCATACGCAGAGAAATACGCCGAGCAGCCGATTACGGCGGTAATCCGATACTCCGCAATATTTTTCTTTTCTCTCTATATCGGTTTTACAATCTTCTATTTTCCTGTACCACCGAGACGTACCGAAGTGACCACTCGCAGGTGCTTCTATCTCGTAGTAACAGAGGAGGGGCCTGAGGCTGAGGGGAGAGCGCAAAACTGGCTTGGCCACAGAGAAAACTCGGAGTGTTCTTCTTCCTCGAGCACACGCACATTCAAACGCACGCTCGTTCGCACAATTTACACTCACAGTCGTTCGACCGCGCGAGTTTCGTCCTTTCGTCTTTGTCAGCCAACTTCTCAGACTCGATCGAGTTTCTTGACATTGCGACGATCCTTTTTTTTCCCCTCTTCTTCCGTATTTAAAGACGCGAAATTTCATAAATTCATCACAAGTACGGAATATCAGAAAAACGATAATAGGTAAAAAAAAAACAAATAAAAATAATGATAAAAGTACAGGTAAAAAAAAACAAATAAAAACAATGATAAAAACACAGTGGTATCATTTTTAGTTCTTCTGGTTCGTTTTATTCGTCTCGTACACCCTTTCGGGCTGTTGAAACGCAGCGTCCTCTACTGGATACGCAATGCCCTTCATCCTTCGATCCTTCGAGAACGCCTGGAGTGTTCTTCTTCCTCGAGCACTCGCGTTCGCACAATTTACACTCACAGTCGTTCGACCGCGCGAGTTTCGTCCTTTCGTCTTTGTCAGCCAACTTCTCAGACTCGATCGAGTTTCTTGACATTGCGACGATCCTTTTTTTCCCCCTCTTCTTCCGTATTTAAAGACACGAAAATTCATAAATTCATCACAAGTACGGAATATCAGAAAAACTATAATAGTTAAAAAAAAACAAATAAAAATAATGATAAAAACACAGTGGTATCATTTCTAGTTCTTCTGGTTCGTTTTATTCGTCTCGTACACCCTTTCGGGCTGTTGAAACGCAGTGTCCTCTACTGGATACGCAATGCCCTTCATCCTTCGATCCTTCGAGAACGCGTGGAGTGTTCTTCTTCCTCGAGCACTCGCGTTCGCACAATTTACACTCACAGTCGTTCGACCGCGCGAGTTTCGTCCTTTCGTCTTTGTCAGCCAACTTCTCAGACTCGATCGAGTTTCTTGACATTGCGACGATCCTTTTTTTCCCCCTCTTCTTCCGTATCTAAAGACACGAAAATTCATAAATTCATCACAAGTACGGAATATCAGAAAAACTATAATAGTTAAAAAAAAAACAAATAAAAATAACGATAAAAACACAGTGGTATCATTTTTAGTTCTTCTGGTTCGTTTTATTCGTCTCGTACACCCTTTCGGGCTGTTGAAACGCAGCGTCCTCTACTGGATACGCAATGCCCTTCATCCTTCGATCCTTCGAGAACGCGTGGAGTGTTCTTCTTCCTCGAGCACTCGCGTTCGCACAATTTACACTCACAGTCGTTCGACCGCGCGAGTTTCGTCCTTTCGTCTTTGTCAGCCAACTTCTCAGACTCGATCGAGTTTCTTGACATTGCGACGGTTCTTTTTTTTCCCCCTCTTCTTCCGTGTTTAAAGACACGAAATTTCATAAATTCATCACAAGTACGGAATATCAGAAAAACGATAATAGGTAAAAAAAAAAAACAAATAAAAATAATGACAAAAACACAGTGGTATCATTTTTAGTTCTTCTGGTTCGTTTTATTCGTCTCGTACACCCTTTCGGGCTGTTGAAACGCAGCGTCCTCTACTGGATACGCAATGCCCTTCATCCTTCGATCCTTCGAGAACGCGTGGAGTGTTCTTCTTCCTCGAGCACTCGCGTTCGCACAATTTACACTCACAGTCGTTCGACCGCGCGAGTTTCGTCCTTTCGTCTTTGTCAGCCAACTTCTCAGACTCGATCGAGTTTCTTGACATTGCGACGATTCTTTTTTTTTCCCCTCTTCTTCCGTATCTAAAGACACGAAAATTCATAAATTCATCACAAGTACGGAATATCAGAAAAACTATAATAGTTAAAAAAAAAACAAATAAAAATAATGATAAAAACACAGTGGTATCATTTCTAGTTCTTCTGGTTCGTTTTATTCGTCTCGTACACCCTTTCGGGCTGTTGAAACGCAGCGTCCTCTACTGGATACGCAATGCCCTTCATCCTTCGATCCTTCGAGAACGCGTGGAGTGTTCTTCTTCCTCGAGCACTCGCGTTCGCACAATTTACACTCACAGTCGTTCGACCGCGCGAGTTTCGTCCTTTCGTCTTTGTCAGCCAACTTCTCAGACTCGATCGAGTTTCTTGACATTGCGACGATTCTTTTTTTTTCCCCTCTTCTTCCGTATTTAAAGACGCGAAATTTCATAAATTCATCACAAGTACGGAATATCAGAAAAACGATAATAGGTAAAAAAAAAAAACAAATAAAAATAATGACAAAAACACAGTGGTATCATTTTTAGTTCTTCTGGTTCGTTTTATTCGTCTCGTACACCCTTTCGGGCTGTTGAAACGCAGTGTCCTCTACTGGATACGCAATGCCCTTTATCCTTCGATCCTTCGAGAGAGCATCTGTTTTTCGAATTTAGCTGAAACCTCGATAAATCAACTGATAAAGATAAAAAGCAAAATATGTAAAAAAAAACGTGCAGCAATAAAGGCGATTTTTCAAATAGCGTAATTTATGAGAAAAATTCGCGTTTATTCTTAAATATTTTAGGCTGAAAATTTGACCCTATATTCGTGAATGCGGAAGAATTTATGGCAAGGGTCGATTTCGCCCCGAGTGTTGTCGGAAGGTTAAGCTTCTACGAGTTTCGCTTTATCCGGGTTCCTCTTCTTTTCTTCTCCATTTGTTTCATTACTTTCACAATTTGTTTTATGTGCTCGCTGAAAGCTCGTCCAGGGGTCCTTGCTTAGCACCTTTTTCATCTTTCTCTTGACCACCTCGTCCATTTTGTTTCCCAACCACTTTCCCAATTTCTCCACCATCTCCGTTGCTCGTAGCCTCCCTCATTTCTGCCCCGAATTTATAGCCTCTCTTCCGCTGGAATAATTGTGATATCAATTATGATTATTATAAGCAGCGACTGTCAATATAATTGCATGAAAAACATGAAAGTTCGTTCGAAAAATGGGGTTTTTGACCAACCCCGGTTTTCGACCCTCGACCCCGTCGGTCTCATTTCAGACAGTCGCGGGTGCCTCTGTAATGGCTCTGAGTGATGGAGGAAGCGCAGGGAAGCGTGAAAGAAATTTTTTTTGGGAAACGGCGGCGGGAAGAACGAGGACGCGAGGAAACGAGAGAGGTCGCGCAGGGTCGTGACTGATAGAAAGCCGGAAGGGAATCTAAAAATAAAAACACGGGGAAAAAGCGCACAAAGTTCCAGCGCGATGAAAAATTTCGGTCATTTCGATGAGAAAAAGAGAATTTTATCGAACGAACAGATTTAATCCACCTCCTCAAAATTCTGATCCAAAAGGCTCTTGAGATATCGTAAATTTGAAGAAAAAAATAATATCCTCAATTTCTCGCGCGACTTTTCTCGAATTTTGAAAAATTTCGCGGATTTTGACAGATTAAATCGCATAAAAAATTACGACGCTGCAGCGATCCCGCGACTACCCTTTTTCACTATTAAATTCGAGATCGGTGAAAGAGAGATGAAAAGAGAGAAGGGAGACCTCCGCAAAACGTTGCGCATTGCGTCTTAAAGCTGGAGAGGGATGGCCCGGTCCGAATCTATATGTCTCATCCGATATGGAGAATTCCATGAGGATGTAACGGGTCCTCGAAGAATTCTAACCATTTTCTACATTTAAAAGTCCTTACTTCACTCTACATTGACCATTCAAACATTTTGCTCGAACGTCCGCGAGATCGCGAGACTTTGACGATTTTTCGAAAGTTTTTTTCAAATTTTCCCAGCGTCGTATCCGTGCCGCGAGAGAAAACACAAGAGACGAGCATTTTTCGCGATTCTTCGCCGTGAATTTTCACACTTTTTGCCTCGTTCCATCGCTGCAATGGAATCGCTCGTTTGTAATAAAATTTATTGATCATTCCGCCTGAAACACCCTATATAACGTGGCATACACATGTATATAATGTTGGCAATCGACACGTACATGTGCATCGAAAGTGCATGTACGTATGTTATGTACCAGTCGAGCTACCGCAGTCTGCAGTCAACCCTGGTAAAGCATCGCTCTACCCCTCTCCCCTCTCGAGCCCTCATCCGCAGTAAACTTTTAGTACCAAAGTGTGAAAACATTCGGGATAATTTATTTTGCAACAACAAAAATCGCTGCTAAACGCATCCCGCGCATTTCTCGCTGAATTATTTCTCAAATTTCTCAAACTCGCCCCAATCCCATTTATACCGATAAATAATAAGTTCCACGTTCTTTTTTTCTGAATTTTTCCTCGACGATGCAACAACGATCAACGGCATTTCAATTAATCGGTGAAGAAATAATCGATCGATTCTATCGGTAATTCTCGTTGACAAATTTTTGAAAATTCAATCGCATCCCGGTCAATTTTCAGTGCCTCGGTGTGAAAACAGTCGCGATAACTTATTTTGCAACTGTTTATGAAAATATTCATCGTTTATTCAATGAACGGCGTTTCAGAAATAATAAATTCCACTGTTTTTTTTTTTTTTTTTTTTGAGAACGTAACACAAATTTTCCACAAGAGCTTGGGTATTGTTATTACTGTTGTTGCTGTTATTATTATTCTGGTGTATTCGCATCGCACGATAAACGGTGTTGCGGTGAAATAAAAATGAAAATCAGCCATTCGTGGCTTGGGGGAGCGATCGAGTGGTTTGGCTTTGTACAACGGCGAGGTACAAAACAGGCACGCAGACTGTTCTCACAAATGGCGCAAAGAGTGTATTCAGCGCAAGCAAGAGCGTGTGTATAATAGACATACAAAGTGTGTATATATAAATATATTATATTTATCGTCGATTTTATTCGAGTCAATATACAGAGTGCCCCATTTTCAGCTCGAGAGACGAGAAAAAACCTCGAAAAATGACCTCTGTTCGAAATTCTGTATTATATCGATTTTTTTGAAATAATAGTTCAAGTATAAAAGAGTTAGCAGCAAGTAGTTTGAAAATAAATATATAAAATAAATATATATAATATAAAAATAAATATATATAATATAAAAATAAATGTATATAATATAAAAATAAATATATATAATATAAAAATAAATATATATAATATAAAAATAAATATATATAATATAAAAATAAATATATATAATATAAAAATGAATATATATAATAAATATAAATAAATAACGTCCCATATCCGTTCGATACACAAAAATGCGAATTTTTCAAAAGTACTCTTGGTATTTTGGACCTTTTTCTATTCTCCGAAGCTCGAAATACGAATAATCGCGAATTTTTGTAAATCGTTTAATTTCGAAAAGAACGGATCACCCGGTATGTAAACGCGTAGCCCCGTGGATTCAAGAAGAAATCTCGTTAGGGATGCTGGGGCGTGAACCCCCGTTTAGCGTGTGATATTTCTGGAGCACATTGAAAGCGTCTATAGGATCATTCGATCATCGCCTCTCACATGTTTCGAATCCGTATTGCACGTGGAAGCAAGAGCCCGGTGAATGAAAAGAAACGATTCATTAATATTTTGTTTGTGCCCGCCTGTCTGTGTGCAGTGTATAAAACGTTTCCATCATCGAGAGAGTCAAAACCAGTTGGAATAAAACGCGCAATGAATGAGAGTTTATGCTCGCTGACTTTTCGCTCTTCCGTTATCGTAACACACGCACGTAGTAAAAGCAAGCACTCATTTTTTTCTTATTTTTCACGATAAATTGGAGCAGCATCCGGACTGCTCGTACGTACAAAAAAAAAACAGACAGAATTTTAATTCAACAACGGTGAAAGAAAAGTCGAACGTTCGATCGATTATTTTTGCCTTGCTTTGCAATAAAATTTTCATCCTTGAAACCCCAGCGAAAATAATGGCAAAATGTGGAAAATTTTAGTTTCTAAATTGAAAAAAAAACCCGGATCACAGTAAATTAATATCCGAGAACAGAGAGTGGTATCGATGGTAGCAAAAGCGGTACCGCGAGCGCGTGACAAATTATCCTTTATCCGCAGTGCACAGCACGCGTACCGCACCGCCCCTTATTTTATTTTTGGGAAACTCCAATATCCGTTTTATCGAGTGCCTCGACAGCTGTGGTAGTTTGTACCGGCAGACCCGGACGATGCAGAGAGCGAGAGGGGGGGGGGGTGAATTCTCCAATGAATAAAGTGAAACGAATATTTCACGATGCAGGTAAAAAAAATCTTGGCTCTCCACCGTTTTGCCCTCCTGAACTCTGAGAGGAAAAAACATGAGAGGGGAATCACTCGCCGACCGAGTAATCCTCTCGAGATCCCTTATGCTTCACGAGGATCGAGCTACGCTCGAGTGAACATTTTGTACGCATCTTGAAAAAAAAAAACGCGACTGGCACATGTTTGGTAATTGTATTATTGTTTCAATGATCGGTAATCGCATTAATTACCGTCATAAAGTCATTATTAAATCATTTTCTTCATGAATAAACGTCATTTTGATTTACTTATTCGTTATGACTTTTTTTTATTGTTATAAATAAAAAAGTCTCCATTGTTGGTGACTTTGGAGAAAAAATAAACTCTCGGTACAGTAAAATAGCCGAAATGTGATTTAGCAAAATAATAAAAATGATCTGGAACGATTTTCCATCATATCTGATGAATTTAAAAGAAAAGTGATTGAAAAAAAGATTTTAAAGATTTTGATTATTGTTATTGAACGATAATGGTCTATCGAATGTTCAGTACGTGTGTAAATACCGAACAAACAGGAAACAATTTCTCCGCATGGTTATCGTCGCCGTAATCGTCGCGGTCGTTATTCCTAACGATCTTTCCTTTTTATTCGGAGCACGATTTCGCCGACGAACCTCGAGTCATTTAAAATGTTTACCAAAATCTCACGAGTCATCACTATTCCGATGTAGTACGTGGAGAAAAAATCACGAGTGCTCCAGAGTGGATCTCTCGAAGACGCTAAAGTTTGTTTACCCAGTGTCTCGCGAGAAGAAGCCTGGAAAAAAGTGTATGAAAGAGGCATGCAAAGGGAGAGAGAAAGAGGGCGCTGTAAAATATTGAAGCGACCCTCCGCGCCTTCCTCCGCAAGACGAGAGACTTCATCTTCCTTTTTCCCACTACTTTTATCCGGCGGCTACTCGAAATATACCAGGGAGAAATAGTTTACAGCTGGCCCCTCATCCGGGAAGATAATTTCCAGGGGAAACTTTGAGCAATAACGAAAACTTTGAAATTTACGGGCGATTTTTCCTTTTTCCCCTTTTTAATTTTGTTCCTTCTTTTTTTTTTCAACAATTCTCCACGCTAATGCACACGATTTGTCACTCGAGAATCTTATAAAGATGCATGTGTTTTTGACAATTTACAACTCCGCTCACTGTACATTTGACATGAAACGTCCCATATAACGCCCGAGTGGCGGGAACGCAAAAGAGACGAAACCCTCGTGGCCTGTTTTGCACGCGATTCTCATTTGCTCTCGCTACGGCATAATTAAGATATCTTTTTTTCCATCCGAACGGTACATTGTATATACATTAACGTGTGTACAATTTATACACATGTAGATACAGTATTATTCCCGCAATAATATACAAAATAGCCGCAAAAGCTTGCATAGACTCGACAAGCGGGAAGAATATTTTTCTTCTCGAATTATAACTGTCACCGTGCTACGATTCATCCAACGACGCCCGAAAGCTCCAACGATTTCGATGTTTGCATCGTTGCGATAAACTCATTTTTTTATCGAAAGTATTCCACGATTTGCCGAATAATCCGAAGCAATTTATCGAAATCCTGACACTCGTAAACAGAAGGAGAGAAAATCCGGGAAATTCAGTGTAAAAAATCGACGAAAACGATGCGAATCTCAAAACCGTAAATTCCGATGTATTGATTGTTTCAAAAATCGCGATAATCATCGAGCGATCTAAACAAATATGATTCGAAATCGATTCTCAATTTTTGTTCAAAAAGTTTGGTTTAAAAAATCGGATATCGCAAGGTTACTAATTCTTCATTGTCAGATACGAAAATAATTCATGATTTTGAGAGAATTTTCGTCAAATTGGAAGAGTTATTCATTTCCACTTTCGTAAGCTTGCAACAGCGAGTCGTTCCATCCGGGTAAGCACGACAAGGATCTTGACTCTCGCGTGTGTGTAAATACGTAACGAGAGCCTGAGAATGAAACGAGCGACGCGTCGAAGGATGCGAAGCATCGAACCAGCCGGTAAACGCAATCCTTTTTTTTTCATGTTTTTTCCATGCACGTATATCCCCTTTCGCAGTCACTCGACCAAGAAGCTACGTCTGTACTCCTTTATTACCCGTTCCTTTCTTTTTTTTTCATTTTTTTTTCACTCTCGTTACTCCAATATTTACGCTCCGAACACTGCTCGTACGCGATTGTGAAACTTTCCGAGGGATTTAACGATTTTTAATAGCATTTCTCGTGTACGAAACTTATTTTCATAATTGACGATAATTCTCTTTTGTTTGCGAGACGATTTTCCTTTTCAACCGGCTCAAATTATTACGGCGTGAGCCAGCGGCTTCGGTTATCGATTTAAACGCGTTCGAAGGAATTCCGACATTTTTTAGATTATCGCAGATGCTCAAATTTCAAACTACGTCAATTTTAGATTTTATTAAATTTAAATAGTTGTTATTAAAAATTGATGCTGCAAAATATGCAGTGGATTTTCCGTCGAATACTCGTCTACAATCGCGTTGTACGAAAAAAAAGTTGTGACGATTCGTCCTCAAACCTTTTTTTCCCATCTTGCTCTCTTTTATCCCCCTTATTATCTCGATATTTGCGTTACACACCATTATTTCTCCTTACGATCACGCACGCGTAGCGCAAAACTCAAGCACGAGATATAAACGAGTTCACGACGATGTACAATGTTCTACAAAAGATAAATCGTTGCGAGGCTGAGTCATCGTGGATCATAAAAAAAAGCGGAATCGACCAGTCGTATGAAATATAAGAAAAGAATGTCGAGAACCGGATATCGCTCTCACTGCCCTTTCTCTCTCTTGATTTTCGAGTACTTGGAACGTTTGCACTCAAAAAAATCCATTGATCGTTCGTGATGAAAAGGGACTGCGAAAAATGGGATAAGAAACATGCCTCGTGTGATTAAAATTATACAAGATTAATGATGATAATTTTGACGAAACAATTATTTGAAAAACGAGAGTTAAAATTGTACTACATCTAAACCTTCCTTCACAGTCTGAAATTCACCACATTTCGAATTACTTTCCTTTCATTCGTTCGAATAAACGAGGGAGAAAGAATACCGAAAAACATGGTAATTTCTCACATCCTGCTATTAAGGATGAATCGACGGTACACTCTCGGGCAAAAAAGTCGTTTCAATGACAAAAGAAATAATCTTTAAATAATAATAATTTCAAAAAATGATAAAAGTCTCACAGTAAAAAATTCGGAAATTCTTTTTGAAATATTAGAAAAGAAAAACAAATTCTAGTTGGACTAGAATTTAACGACCGAATGACGCTTAAATCCTCTTCGACCCCGCGATCGACGTTTCTTCTCTTCGTGCTTGGTCAGATTATCTCCGAGGTCACAAGCTTCTTAACCCTGAGAAAGGATCCACAGGTTATAATTATCGATTTCTTCGTTGAGGTCACGAAAAAGTCACGAAAAGATTCTCAGCTACAGCAAATTTCATGAAAACGATACAATTTAATTCCATACTTTGATTTGTTAATAAGAAAAATCGAAATTGACCATGAATTTGAAAATCGTCATCGAAATTTTGTAATCATCGATACAAATTAGCTCAAGATTCACCACCAATGATGATTTATCTCTCGCCCTCCTTTTCCATCCATGGATGGAATAATTTGTTGACGTAACAACGTTTTATGCATTTTCCCCGTGATTATTTAGTTTCTCGATCGAGCTTGATACTTCTTCTTTTTTTTTTTTCATTGATAATAATTTGCGATTCATCTCTCGTGTTTCAGTTAATCTTCAAGAACCGAGATTCATTACTCAACCATCCGGTGTGAGCAACATCTTGATCGAAAATCGAACCAAGATACTCCAATGCATGGCTCGAGGTAAATAGCCATTTGAAACCAATTGAAAAAAAATACGTGTATAGATATACATTTTTTTTTTCGTTCGTATAATGAAAAAAAAAAGCAAACAATGACAATGCCGCTGTGCAGGTGGCCTGCGACGAAAGTTTCTCGAGAAATATCGAATGACGACAACGATAGGAGAGGATGAGAGTAGTGGCCAGATGAAGCCATAAAGTTCTTACCGCGATATATGCACATGTACGGGATGTTCCACGTTTGACACATTCGCATCTCATTCGTTTTCTTGCAGAATTTATCTCGCGCGTCTCGCATTTTCGAAAATTCTGTCGAAATTCGAGGGGTATCTTTCATTTTCGGAGCATACAAAAGCTTTTCGCAAATTTTGGAATATATTCACTCCAATATCGATTCAATCACGAGATCGATCGATCGTTTGACATTGAACAGCCCATATATCGAGTCGTAATTCGATATCGTGACCCTTCGCGACAATAAATGGAGTATAGCGACGTTCGGTGTTTGCATCGAGGAAAAATAAAAATGAAATGAAAAAAAAAATCACCGTCGAGTACATGCAAACGCAGTCACGTACCCGTACGGGGGATTCCGTTTAAAATCACTGAAGCGTCGTGGAGTCGATGCAATTATTTAATTATCAGCATGAAAAAAAATTGAATAATGTGAAAACAGTCTAAACAGGTTTTCCAATTCATCAGGCGTTTTTTGCTTGTGAAAAAGCGAATTAAAATGAAAAAAAAATTTAATAAAAAAAATTCAATCAAACACAAAACAATCGAAAAAATGCAATTGTTTTGTCATTTTTTAAACTTTGTCTACGTTAATTCGTAACTTTTCGCAGGCTATCCACAGCCGAAATACAGATGGTTCAAGGACGGTGTACCACTGAGCGACGAACTCACCTCGGATACTTTTTGGAGAATCCAAAGCCCACGCCGGAAGGACGCGGGTGTTTATTATTGCGTAGCTACGAACGACGTTGGATCGATTTTCAGCGAGAGAGTCACTTTTTCCGTAGCGTGTCCGTACTCAATTTTTTCAACTTATTCACTTGGCTCGTTATAATCGCCTTCGAATTTCTCCGCGTACTTTCCAAACTCACAATTTTTCGAAGAATTTCGTAAAAAAAAAGAAAAAACTTCTCCGAACTATTTTCCAAGGATTTTCTTTTTCTTATTCAGACATGGGAGTTTTCGAAAATCAAACGGACATCGAGATCGTCGTGCAATCCGGAAGTGCGGCGATATTGGAGCTTCCACCGATCGAGAGTGATCCAACACCGGATGTCACGTGGTCGACCATGGACGGACCAATTCCATATGAAATCCAATACGCGACGAGTCATCACAAATTATTGATCCTCAACGTTTCGGACAAAGACGAACGTTCTTACAGAGCTCGTGCCACCAACACGCAGATCGGCAAGGAGGAAAATAGTCCGCTCTTCAATTTACGAGTTTCCGGCGATCCGAACGTCGAGATCGCACCCTCGATAATCATCGAGCCGCGAGATATGCAAATTATCAAAGATCAACCGGTCACTTATTTGGATTGCATCGCAAACGCACGGTATACGATTTATTCAGTCAGATTTTCTTTTCGCCTGATATTTAAAAAGTAATTTCCTCGTTGTAAAAAAGTTTTTTTTTTTCAATTATTCGACATTGGCGACTCTGCGTTGAATCGATATTCGCTCGAGGGTACCTTCGTGTTTCCCGTGACAAATTTTTGGTTTTCTTCGATTTTCAGATCGCTCCACGAACTCCGAACGATTTGGACGAAAGATGGCATTCCGATCGAGAATTCGAGAATAATTTACAGCTTCAATGATTCGTGGAACAGAACGCTCGCTCTCATCTCGGCGAATCTCACCTACACGGGCGTTTACACCTGTCAGGTCGAATTACTCGGCGGTGGTTATCCGATTGTCAACGCGAGTGCGAAAATCGACGTTTTCGGTAATTCTTTCGCATCTCCCGTTATCGTTATCGACTTTGATTTACGCTCGATTTTCTTTCCACGCGAAAGTTGTCGTTTGAAAAATAAAAAACATTTATTTTCCAACAGAAAAACCAACTTTCGTGAACGAACTGAAGCGCGAGACTCACAGTGATTACGGATCGGCCGTTAATTTGCCCTGCGACGCGGTTGGCGTTCCGACTCCGAAAATTAGTTGGTTCTACAACGCCGAGCCTATCGATAATTTTCTCGACAACAAGTAAGCACGGAAAAAAAATACACAGATAAATTACAAATTTACGGCAATGAAGATGAAACGAGAATGGCAAAAATTCGACGGAAAAGTACATGAAAAAAAAGACAACAAAAATAAAATAGAGATAACAATTGTGAAGAATATATTTGAAAAATAGTGACGATCGTACAGCTCGGACATCCGACTGACTCTTCATCGCTGGGATAGTTGAGAATGTAAATTACAAAATTAGTGAATTTCGCGAGTCTGGAAGACTTTAACGATCTTTGCTTTTTTTTTTAACATTACGCACAGATTGGAGATGGAAGAGGATGGTTCGCTGACCGTCAAGAGGCTCACTATGGAATTTTCAGGAATGTTCCAGTGTCTCGCCTGGAACGATGCGGGGGAAGCGTCGAGCTACACCTGGCTCAAGGCTAAAAGTACGTTTTTTTTTTTTCGAATTTATCTTTTTTTTCCTTCACTAACCAAACTTTACGTTAAAAAGAAGTTACATCTCGAACCGTACGGAATTCTTGACTCCCCCCCCACACACACGCAAAAGAAATTTTCTCGTCAAAGATTTTCGAGTCGCGAAAAAAAAATAGAAAAAGAATTCGTTATAGCACAATGCAGAGGAAACTTCCGATTCCCTTGACACTCATTTGTCGTATTTTTGTATGGGAAACAGCGGAGTTTAAGGACGTGAGGAGGATAAGGGTGGCACGAAGGGCAGCCGGCTACAACGTAGTCCGTGCTCGCCAATCTGACGGACGCTTAAAGTTCTTTCAATATCCGGACAGTAAGAAAAGAAAAAAAACCACAAAGAAACGAAAAAAAAACGCAAAGTTCGAAAGTCACGATAGTTTAGTTGGTTTTATTGATTTTTGTTTTCACCATCCTTGCATCTATATTTTGTTTTTCTTTCTCTCTCTCTCTCTCTCACTCTCTCTCTGAGCCAAGTTTTTAGTTTTAACCTTTTTCCCGTAAGGCACAAATCGAGCTTGCAATTATTTTACACACATTGAGCATCGCTTGTGTTTGGTCATTCATGATTTTGACATATTATTATCGTATAAATTGGTATCTAGTTTCTTGTCGGAGGTAGAATATTCTTTTTTTTTGTTTTTAAACGAATGCTTTAGCGTTTCGTCACATCGATTTATTTGAATAAACGAATAGACGAGTATTTATAGATTTTCCTTTGTTATGACAAACGTGGTATGGAAAAGAAGGGGCACTCGTTTAGAGAAAGTGCAGACAATTACGTTAATTCGTCTGCGCGTGGCTTTTTTCTATTCGGAATACGCGGAGATCGAAAAAACGCAGAAATGAAAAATGTGGAAGACGAATTAACGAAAGTTTAGAATCACGAGTACGATCGACCTGTTGTTTTTGGCTCAGTTTTTGATGTTACACGTTGTTTTTTTCGATTTTAGCTCGTTGCATGAATGAATAAACGTTCAACGATGTGTGATTTGATGATCGATTGATTTTCAGCGTCCGTACCGATCATCGAAATTCCACCGAGCAATGTGACGATTCTCGATGGTAAGGACGCTACGATAAATTGCAGAGCGATTGCAGCGCCGGTTCCCAATGCAACGTGGATATACAATGGTAACGTGTGCTCCACTGGCGTGAAATATTACGAATTGTTTTTAATATTTCGATAAATTCGTAAACAAAAATGGTGTTTTTTCAGACACCGGGCCCGTGGAAATTGCCGGACGTGTACAATTACTCGATACCGGCGATCTCCTGATAGCGGCTGTGAAACCGAATGACGCTGGAAAATATACCTGCGTGAGAGCCAACGAGGCAGGCTCCGTTAACGCCTCGGCGTACATAACCGTCATCGGTGAGGCGATGTGTTTTTAAACATCACATTTACACATACTTTTTTACACGACTAGGGATGGGTGCTCGCGATTTTTTACGTAATTTTATCAGACGCAGTGGGAAAAAGTACATCGAAATGGACCGTTAAAAATCATTTTTGAAATACAACATTTTTCGTCATTTTCTGCCGGACTGAGTTGGTTCACTAAAATGCTTGCCATTTTTTTTTCGTTCGAGATGGACACCCCGACTTGTGCTTATTCTCTTGGCAATTGATGAGGCTTCAAAATGCCGTTTGGTTTCTCCGGATATCTTGATTTTTCGATTTTTGGCGGATTTTTAAAGTTGGCCCTTCGATTTTCGCCAATTTTTCCATACATACCCCTTTGCGTTTTTTTCGCCGATTTTCAATACCGATTTTCAGGGTGAAGCAATCGAGCTATCGATATTTTACTTTCACCATTGTTCAAGTCTACTCGAGAGCGTCTCAAAACACCCCCGACAAATCTATGTAGCGTGATTTTTAACGTAGTTATAGCCTTTTGAAACGTCGGCTTTTCGACGATTTTGGAAAAGTATGACGCTGATCGAATGAAATTTTTGAAATAGTGAGAACGCAGATAATACGACCTCCCAGTGACATTTCCGTTCTACTGGGACACACCGCCGAGCTTCAGTGCAAAATTTCGAACGATCCTAGCGTACCGTACGACATCGTGTGGCTGCATAATTCACAGTGAGTCCAACGATATCAACACCTTCATAATTTATCAATTTTTCCCATCTTTTCACTCCGTCCGAACGCTCCTTTTCTCAAAAACAAGTGAATAAATGACCCAAAATAATTAATCAATAATTCAACATCCCCGGCGAGTGCCAAGCGGCGAGAAAGAGTCGACGATCACAATTCTTCGATAATTGTGTCATTTATGAATATTCGCATCATCAGAGAAAAGTTTGAAACGTCACAAAAGTCTCATTTTGTAAATCCGCTTCGTGGAAAATCATTTTTTCCGAATTTCGACTCGGAAAATTTATCGTCCAACAAAATCGATGAATAACTAATCGATCGTAACAATTTGCAGAGTGATAAATACTCAGGCTAGTCAGAGGGTGAAAATGCGTCATGATGGAGCGTTGGAGATAATCGCGGTGAGAGCTTCGGACGTCGGGGAGTACGCGTGTTCGGTCATTTCACCGGGTGGCAACGAGACGAGAACGGCGAGACTGAGCGTTATCGAATTGCCATTTGCACCGATAAACGTCAAGGCCGTTCGCGTCGAATCGATATCACCGAGAACGATAAACGTCAGTTGGATTCCGGGATTCGATGGTAACAGCCCGACGGAAAAATTCATCGTTGAGAGACGAGAGGTTCCCGAATTCGGTGAGACTCGCTTGAGAAATTTCATCTTCACCGTCGTAAACATGCTTTTTTCACGTTAGCGACGTAAAACCATGGCATTGCCTTTTTTCTTCCTCCGCAGGGCCTATACCCGATCCCTTGTCAAATTGGGCGAGGGAGAACAACAACGTTTCGGCGGACGCGAAATGGTGCTTGCTGAGCGATTTGAAAGCCGCCGCGGCCTATCAGTTTCGAATAACCGCTGTGAACAGCGTCGGCGAAGGACCACCCTCCGATCCCAGTAACGTCATAGTATTGCCGCAGGAACGTGAGTTATTAAAAAAACAATAAAAAGCCTGTTTTTGAAATACTTTTGCTGGATTTTCAAACGAATATTGATATTGATGTTTAATTCGATTTTTCATGCTTATTATCGTTACGTTTCATCGAAATATCGTCATCTCCATTCGCGATAAACATAGTTTGACTGTCGCGTACGTTGGGTATTTGCGAAATAATAATATTGTATCGAATCGAAAAAAAAAAAAACATTTTCAGCACCGTCTGGACCACCACTCGGTTTCGTTGGTTCAGCGCGATCCTCATCCGAGATAATAACTCAATGGCAGTTGCCTCTCGAGGAGCATCGCAATGGCCACATATTGGGTTACATATTGAGATATCGTCTGCGGGGTTACAACGTTAGTCCTTGGACGACGCAGAATATAACGAACGAGGCGCAAAAAAATTATCTCATAGCGGATCTAATAACGTGGAAGGATTACGTCGTTCAAATAGCGGCGTACAACGACAAGGGCGTCGGTGTCTTCACCGAGGAGCTCAAGATCAAAACGAAAGAAGGGGGTAAGGATTTTGTCATGAATTTCTACAATAGCATTTTTCGAAATGAAAATTTATTCAAAGATCCCGATATTTCTTTATTCATCCTTCAATCGCACTAACAATCTCGATCGACTACAACGAAATTTTCGCGTCAATTATGCGCATTGAGGATTGATTTTTCAGCAGCGAATGTTTTTTTTCGGCGTATTTTCAAACGAGTCGTAATTAATTAGATCGAACGCGTATGCTCGCGGCGTTCTTCGTTGTTAAAAAGTTTTGCTTTTTTTTCCTCAGTTCCCGAAGCCCCGCCGACGAACGTTCGCGTTAAAGCGATAAACTCGACGGCCGTCAAGGTCTGGTGGAAACCGCCGAATCCACAGAAAATTAATGGAATCAATCAAGGTTACAAGCTGCAGGCTTGGATCGGTGGAAATTTCACGGAGAACAACGAGTACAAGTCGATGACTGTGCCACCGAGTCTTCTCGATCCTCTCGCCGAGCAGAGCGCCCTCATTCCGGGGTTGAGGAAATTCACGCTTTACAACTTGACCGTTCTGTGTTTCACGGATCCCGGAGACGGAGAGCGAAGCCTTCCGATTCAAGTTCGCACCAGCGAAGACGGTGAGAGTAAAAAAGATATTGCCGGAAAGAAAAAAAACAAAATAATTTCGACGTGTAGACGTTTTCCTGAACAATACCTCAACGATATCAAAAGTTTACGTTCAGCTTCTTTCATTCGAATATTTCAATCTGCAGTACCGGACGAGGTGGAAAATCTTCAATTCGATGATATAAGCGATCGCGCTTTGACGGTCAAGTGGAACCCCCCGAAGGAGATAAACGGCATACTCACGATGTATCAGCTGAGGTACATGATAAAAGATAACCAGGATTCCCTGCGAGTGAGGAATTTAACTCGAGACGAATTGTCGTGCAAAGTCGAGGATTTGCAAGCTACGACGCACTATAAATTTCAAGTCGTCGCATGGACGTCGAGAGGACCGGGAAAATCACGTTTCGCGACGATACAATCGGGCGTCGAGCCGGTTCTGCCGGAACCACCGACGAAATTGGCGTTATCGAACATCGATGCCTTTTCCGTTGTTTTGCAATTCACGCCTGGATTCGATGGTAATTCATCGATCATCAAGTGGACGGTTCAGGCTCAGACGAAACGCAACGCCACTTGGTACAATATTTACGAAGTTTCCGATCCCGACGCGAGCACGATAACCGTTGCCGGTCTGACACCGTTTATGGAATATAAATTGCGTTTGATCGCCAACAACGTCGTCGGTCCATCGACACCCTCGGAACCGACGAAAGAATTTCAAACGATTCAAGCGCCGCCCTCTCATCCGCCGAGAAACGTCACCGTACGAGCGATGAGCGCCACCGAGCTTCGAGTTCGATGGATCGTAAGTCCCAACTTTTTGTTTTTTTCTCCAACATTCGTAGAAATATCGATGCTGAAAAACTGGGGTGCCAAATTGCAGCTCTGGGAAAATCGTACAAATGTGAAAATAAACGTTTCGACGTCTATGCTTTGTTTAATTAATTCGTTTCCGTTGTTTTCGTAGCCACTGCAACAAATCGAATGGTACGGCAATCCGCGTGGCTATAACGTGACATACACGGAGATGCGAACGAATAATTCAAAGAGCATAAGCATCGACGATCATACGGCGAATTCTTACGTTCTCGAGGGAATGGAGGAATTCGCCCTTTACGAAATTGTCATGCAAGCCTACAACGACGTTGGCTCGTCGAGGCCGAGCCCGAAGGCTGTCGAGAGAACGAGAGAATCCGTACCGTCGGTCGGTCCGGCGAACGTCGAAGCGAATTCGACGTCCTCGACGACGATACTCGTTAAATGGGGCGAAGTACCGGTTCGGCATCAGAACGGCCAAATCGAAGGATACAAAGTTTATTACGGCGCTAATAGATCGCCGTTTCAGTATAAGAATATTCAAAAGAATACAACGTTCACAACGACCCTGACGGAGTTGCGAAAATTCGTGCAATATCACATTCAAGTTTTGGCTTACACGAGACTCGGCGATGGTGCTCTCAGCGTTCCGCCAATTAGAGTTCAGACCTTTGACGACAGTGAGTACAAAAAAATCACATTAACACCAACAATTATTCGAAAAAAAACGGTGCCTGTCTTGAAAAACGTTTTATCGCGACGGTGTTATAAACATCGGTGATGAAACTTTTTCACATTTTTCGGTGACGAAAAGAAACTGGTTGCGCAAAGTTCGATTTCTTTCGCGATTCGGCATAAAATATGTAAAATCATCTTGAATCAATCGCATAATTGTGATTTTTTCTCAGCTCCTGGACCACCCTCGAACGTCTCATTTCCGGATGTTAGCTTCTCGACGGCTCGCATTATTTGGGACACTCCGGATGATCCGAACGGCGAAATTCTTCGCTACAAGGTCATGTTCCATCTGAACAGCAGTCAGGAGCGTCAATTCTCCAAGGAGCTTGAAGCCTCCGCGAGAACGTTCACGGCGACCGGCCTCGAGGCCGAAAAGTATTACATGTTTTCCGTTACGGCGAGAACACGTCTCGGATGGGGCAAAACGGCCTACGGTCTTGTTTTAACGACCAACAATCGCGAGAGGCCTCAGCCTCCGTCCGTGCCGCAAGTGAGCAGATCGCAGGTTCAGAGTCGGCAAATTACCTTCAGTTGGACACCCGGGAGAGACGGGTCTGCTCCTCTACGGTTCGTTCCTCTACAATTTTTCCGTTTCTTTTCCATGTTTTTTTGTTTTTTCAACGTCGACTTTTATCTTTCTTCGTGTATTTTCCCGCGTGTCCAGTTATTACACCGTTCAACAGTCGGAGAACTCCGGACCTTTTCAAACCATACCGGAGCGCTTAGATCCATCGCTGACGTCGCACACGGTCAGCAATTTGAAACCGTATACGTTTTACCAATTCCGGATTCAAGCCACCAACGACATCGGACCGTCGGCCTGGAGCGCCGAGTCCGCCCAGGTTCAAACTTTACCCGCAGGTCCGTCTTGCCCCCGGATTTTACGTTTATTCCACAATTTTTCAAATTCTCTCATCGGCAATATGATAATTCTCATGAAAATCAGTCCGCGGGAGGTTTTAGGTATCGCCGATAACGAGCCTGCCATGAGAATTCAAAAATTCGAGAATTGTTGAATTTTGAATTCTTTGTTGTTTTTTTTTTTTTGAACTTTGAGAATCTGATAATTCACTGCTCGTTAATTTCATCACGTTGATCGTTGGATGATTTTTCGTTTCATTGCAGCTGATTTTGGTCACACGTGGATTTTCTTTTTCCTTTCGGCTATTCTTGATTTTTATTTTTTCTTACAGCACCGTCTCGCGGCGTGACCGGCCTAAAAGTGGTGCCAATAACTACCTCGAGCGTACAAGTACACTGGGACATGATCGAGGAGATTCATTGGAGCGGCGATCACGAGACGGGAGGCTATCGGGTCGTTTATCAGCCGGTTTCCGATTTTCCAACCGCCCTGCAGGCAACTCCCAAGCAAGAAGTTTTTGGAATCAAGGTAACATTTGTGTGGATGTTAATTGCAACTGGATCACATCACGTGATTTTCCATTGGAATCGGAGTCGAATTTGTCATGTCGCGTTAACGCGTCGTATGAAAATTGATTAACTTCGTGATTATCGAAAAATTCGTGCGTAAACGAAAAAACTTTGACAGGAAACAAAAATGACACTGAGCGACTTGATGGAGGACAGAAATTACGAGATAGTGGCGTTGCCATTCAACTCCGAGGGTGACGGCCCGCCGAGTCCCCCGGTGACCGTCTACGTCGGCGAAGCGGTGCCGACGGGTGAGCCACGGCACGTCGAAGCAAAGCCAATTTCTTCCACCGAGGTGCACTTGAAGTGGCAGCCACCGCAAGCCAATATGCAAAATGGCGATCTTCTCGGTTACAAGGTAGAAATATCAGCGAATTATCAGAAATATATTAATTTAATGTTGAATTAAGGAATTTACGAAAAACGGAGTTTTTGTATAAAACCGAATATGTTTTTTTCATCGATTTCTCACATCTTTCGTTTCTTCCCTGAAGATTTTTTATCTCGTGACGGATTCGCCTCAAGCACTGGAGAAAAAGCAGGAGGAGGAGATCGAAGTTGTCCCAGCTTCTTATCTCACTCACAGTCTCGTGTTTCTCGATAAATACACGGAATACAGGATTCAGGTATTGGCCTTTAATCCAGCCGGTGATGGACCGCGTTCGCCCCCCATCACCGTCAGAACGAAGCAGGATCTTCCTGGTCCGCCGTTCGATCTTAAATTCAACGAGATCACGATGACGAGCATGAGGGTCTCGTGGGAACCTCCGAAGCTGAGAAACGGCGAAATCACCGGCTACATCGTCACGTACGAAACTGCCGAGCAGAACGATCGTGAGTTTTCTTCTTCGCTTTAAGAATACGACGAAGAATATACGATAATTCGAAGCGTTGCGTGGCGATTTTCTGAATTCGAAATATCGTTTTTTGCGTAAATTACCGCTTTGAGCAGATAGTTTGCAAAATTGGAAGAGAAAAAACTGAAAATCGTGTTTTTTGAGCGAATCTCGCGTGATGACGGTCATTTTTTTCCTTTTACTTCCGGTAAAGGTTTTAGCAAGCAAGTTAAGCAAAAAGTGAGCGAGACGAGTTTGTTGGTGCAACCTCTCGAAGAAGAGGTTACTTATACGTTCATGGTGAGAGCGCAAACGATCGATTTTGGCCCGCCGATATCCGGTAACGTGACGACCGGCCCTCAAGAAGGATCGCCAATGGCGCCGACCGATCTTGTCGTCACCAAGACCGTTTCGAGCGTCGAGCTCCGCTGGAAAAACGGCGCTTCCGGCAAGGGTCCATTGTTGGGATATTATTTCGAAACTCGTCGCAAAGGTGAGTCGAAAACACGATTGATCAACACCGTTGTTTCTTACCGTTCCGCGAAATTAGGAGAAAAAAAACGCATAAACGTGCGCGGGGACGAGCAATTTTTGTTTTTTCTTTTTTTTCGTCAAACTTCGTTCTTCATTGACGTTCTCATTGAATTTTTTTTCAATTTACGTACATGCGCTTGAAAATCCCGGACCATCGCGATTGTTGTCGACGAAAAGTGTCATTTTTGAAGAATGAAAAAAGCCGAAAGCGGAAAACGCTCTAGATACGAAATGTTTCACGCGGAATGCAGAACGAAGATGAGGAAAAAAAACGTTTTTCCACTCTCTCGACGCTTTTCTTATTTCTTTTCCACCGATATATACATATAGATACAAGTATATATATGTAAACGTGGTACGTATTGTCTTTTCATATAAACGAAAACAGCAATGGAAGATTGGCAGCATCGTAAGTTCCATTAAGCCCAAAGTATGCTGAAAAATTAAAATACGTTGCATTTTAGGTATCCTCCACGTAATGAACATAATACCCGCTCTCTCCAAACCCCCGTAAAGTTTACACAGTAAAAATTGAGCTCGAAGGAATTCGCGTAATTTCCCGTTCGAACAAAGTTTCGTCATTGAAAACGTTTGAGAATAAGACTCGAACGACACGATTTTCCATAGAAGCGATCCCAAATTTTTCGTTCCTATCGCCACTGTTACCATCACGTTCGTTATCATTGTAATTGCACGATTATTTCGTATTACGAAATGTGGTGATGCGCAAAAAACTTTTTACTGTGTAAAGAAACAAGCATGAGCGTACTTTGCGTCTAAAAATTTGTGTGACAAAAGACCGATTAGTTCGATCCTATTAATCAATTAGTGACGGAGAAAATCGCGATTATCCATAACAGATCCTATCGTAATTTTTGATTAAAAAAAAACATGGAGATCGAAATGAATAATAATAAATAGAGGAGTGTTTCAAGAGTGCCGTAATTATCCTCGTAGAAGTCGTTTTTAATCCCCGTGAGAGCTTGTCAAGATTTGCAAAAAAAAAGAGGCGAATCGATAAAAACGACGATTAACGAATAATTCGTATCGTTTTCATTGAAATTTTAGACGATACGCGATGGCAGACGATCGTGAAAACCAGCAATGGGCCGTTGCTCGAACACGCGGTGTCGTATCAGAACTTGCTGCCCTCGACGTCTTATCTCTTTCGTGTCATATCGTACAATCGCTACGGCATAAGCTACCCAGTGTACTCGACCGAGACGGTGAGTTTCGTCATCGCGTAGATACAAAGCGAAAGTGACGAATATACTTTCTCGTTTAATGGAAAGGAAAATACAACTTTACCGACAACATTTTCGCAGATTCTGACGCCCTCAAAGTTGTATCTGGAATACGCTTATCTCCAGTACAGACCTTTTTATCGTCAAACTTGGTTCATGGTGACCCTCGCCGCCTCCTCTATCGTCATTATAATCATGGTCATCGCGATACTGTGCGTCAAGAGCAAGAGTTACAAGTACAAGCGTAAGTTTGTGTGAATTTTCTACTGTATCATTCCGCTATTTTTTTTTTTCTCATTTGAATATTTTACATGAATTTTCGGATGAATGAACAATCACGCGCCGTACCATGGAGAAAGAGCCGCAATTTTTTGCTTAATACACAAATGTAAATATGAAAAAAAAATTAAGCCAAATTTTCGCGGCGACGAAGCTCGGGATGATCGACTGTTGAAAAAAAGAGCGAGAAACGAGCAGGCATTTTTTTCCACTTTATAGCGTTAACTTGAAATATAATAATATTATCTAGGACCAATTTGAGGGTAATAGAAAAAGGCTGATATCGTATTATTAAATATCAAACGTTTTACAATAATACCAGACAATAATACGTTTTACAATAATACGTAAACTCGCTTTTCATCGAGTATCAAAGATATTGAAAAAAAAAAACAACAAAATATGACATTTTCCAGAAGAAGCACAAAAGACACTCGAGGAATCGATGGCGATGGACATCGACGACCGTCAAGAGTCCGATCTGGAGCTGTACAGATCGAGGCAAACGGGCAATGGTGCGCTGAATATCGGCAACGCCTGTGGAACTTTGGGCAAGAAAAATACATTGGGACGCAAAACTATGCATCCACCGCCACCGACGATGCTCGGCAAATCACCGCCGAGGCCGTCACCGGCTTCGGTCGCTTATCACAGCGACGAGGAGAGTCTCAAAGGCTACGATGAAAATCCCGATGACAGCAGCGTTACTGAAAAACCATCGGAAATCAGCTCTACGGATTCGCAGGTGCTTGTCTTTCGATAATTTTGAAAAAGATTTCACACGTACGACGGAACGAAAGCACAGCTTCTGAAATCTCAGACTAAATCTAGGATCGTGTGTTTTCGCTCTTTTTCTCTTTTCTCCTCTCTCATTACCGATGTTCCCCGAAATTTCAGGGCTCGGAGAGCGAGAACGAGAGCGTCCAATCGGACCCGCATTCGTTCGTCAATCATTACGCGAACGTCAACGACTCGCTGAGGCAATCGTGGAAACGTCAGAAACCCGTGAGAAATTATTCGTCTTATACGGATTCGGAGCCCGAGGGAAGTGCGGTGGTGAGCCTCAACGGCGGACAAATAATAATGAACAATATGGCGAGATCGAGAGCACCTCTGCCCGGTTTTTCATCGTTCGTCTGATCGAAATTTCCGTTTAATCGTTATTATTATTATTATTATCATTATCATTAAGATTACTTCTACCGCGTGCTATCCAACGAATTCTCAAATCGATTTTCGTTCGACGAATCGAAAGTACCGAGGTTTACTTAAAGGCTTTTGCAGCATTTTCAACAATATTGTGATAAAACAAACGAACGTCGGCTACATGTTATTTATACGAGAGCGCGAGCCCAGGCTGTTTGCGAAGAAAGAAAAGAAACGATGGGCAATGAGAAAAATGCCGATTCTTTTTTCGTCACTTAGCTGTGCTGATGCTTGGATAGATATAGATATATATTTTTTTCTATAAGAAGAGCTTTACGTTACGAGACGCGGATGCGTCTCTCATATCACGACGAAAATCTTTCTTATCGTTCTTCGGAGTCTCTTTGACTGATCTCGGGAGGGAGGAAAAGTACGAATTCGTGGGTTTGATCCATGAATTCTTTTTATCCGACGCTCGGAAAGCATTTAATTTTTCGTATTTTTTCACTGCGGTTGCGAATTAAGGTTTTGCGAAAAAAAACGCGCTCTTTGGATGCAAGCGAGCGAAAGATGGAGCAAGTTTGAAACGATGGAAAACTCGCGAGAATAATCGATAGATTTCGATTTCTTTGTTGATGAAAGTGAGCATTTTTTCATTCAGAATGGATTACAATCTTTCATCCCTGCGACAGCCCACTTTTCGGAATTTTTTTCCAATTTAATTGAAACTCAATTTGAATTGGAAAACAAATTCGAGTATCGCGTGAGAAAAAGAGACGAAATTGTCATTTTTTCACAGCGTCTTCAATTTTGAAAAATCGGAAAGTCGGGCAGTTGGTAAAAAGGTGAAGAAAGAATCGTCGGAGCCACGGCCTACGATAACCCGCCGCTTGATCCTATTTTTTTTTGCGATTTTCCCGATTAACGCAGTCTTTGAAAAGGGACGAAAAAAAAGTGGGATCGATCGTGAATCGGGTCGTGGCTTTGCAGTTTTTCTCGGGAATTTTTGGTATCACAAACTTGGTCCATTTTTTCAAACCGCGTTAAGAAAATGTCGATAGAATCGTTTTATAATATTTTGTAAC
The DNA here is from genome assembly GCA_959613375.1 of Heteropelma amictum. Taxonomy (NCBI): domain Eukaryota; kingdom Metazoa; phylum Arthropoda; class Insecta; order Hymenoptera; family Ichneumonidae; genus Heteropelma; species Heteropelma amictum. Next base: position 14,927,836 of record OY390724.1, read on the forward strand.
TTTGTACGCATGTGGAGCAAGTGGAAGTTTTGAAAAAAAATTAAATGCCTCCTGCTGTCGCAGATCGATGCAAAAAAGAAAATAACGGAGCGAATGCCTCGCAATTGGGGCTCCTCAAAGTATAGAATTTCTTTTTCGGGCCTGTTTCTCCCCCGAGCTGATCTCTATATTTATCGCTCGATATATCACGAACAAAGTCCTATCATATCGATTTTTCTCACTCTAATAGCATAATATCATCGTATAATATAAACAAGCAAACAAAAGAAAACATTGCAACGAATAATCTTCGTTCTTAATACGCGATCGAGAGACTTTTTTCATCTTTTGTCAAGAGTGATAATTGACAACGGTACTTTTTTTCAAAATAAAATTAGTAATCGTCCTCAAGCTCGTAGCTAGATCGGCAAATCTGATAATAAAAATTCGTAGGCGAATAAAAATAGGTAAAACTTTGATGTAATTATTACCATGGAGAAAGAGCCGCAATTTTTTGCTTAATACACAAATGTAAATATGAAAAAAAAATTAAGCCAAATTTTCGCGGCGACGAGGCTCGGGATGATCGACTGTTGAAAAAAAGAGCGAGAAACGAGCAGGCATTTTTTTCCACTTTATAGCGTTAACTTGAAATATAATAATATTATCTAGGACCAATTTGAGGGTAATAGAAAAAGGCTGATATCGTATTATTAAATATCAAACGTTTTACAATAATACCAGACATTTTATACAGAGTCGAAAGTCGAGATTTATTCTCGAGGGCCTAAATAATAAAATAATTCCGTTAAAAAAAAAATAACGCCGAGAGGAAATTCTTGGGGAATAAAAACGAAAAATCTTGTCGGTTTTTTTTTCTTAAGACTCCTGCGACCATCAGAGATGAAAGACCGTTAGTTTTTACAAGAAAAATTGCATTTAAAATCTGTTTTAGTGCCATTTCACGCCGTGTTTTTGTCGTCATTCTGGATTCGGAAGGAATTCATGTGTCATTTGGAGTATATTTTTGAATTTTCTAAATGATGTTTACAAAGGGAACGTTTTTCTGGACAGACTTTGAACTTTGAACGTTCACTGGACGGAAGCCTAAATTCTATTGATCTTGGGATCCGGGGACGTTTCATTGACGCGTCAGTCAAGCTTGAACTGCATGCCATAAAACACAGCAAAACAAAAATTGAATAGCGACTGTAGAGAATTCTTCTGCTTCTGCGGAATGTTAAAAATTTCCAATCGTACGAAATACATCGATGAAAATTGTTTTTTTTTCCATCTCAGAGACACCTTCATAAATTCTATTGATTTTGGGATCCGGGGACGTTTCATTGACGCGTCAGTCAAGCTTGAAAGCTACATGCCATAAAACACAGCAAATCAAAAATTGAATGACGACTATAAAGAATTCTCCTGCTTCTGCGGAATGTTAAAAATTTCCAATCGTACGAAATACATCGATGAAAACTGTTTTTTTTCCATCTCCGAGACACCTTCATAAAGCTCTTAACATATAAGTATACATAAACATCTATATATATATATATAAATAAACAATATTGTACTACAAAAATCACAAGAGTGATTTTTCGTAAAAACACTGCCAACACATTTTTTTTAGTTGAAATTTTTTTTTTCTCGCATTATTTATGTAACATGAGATTGTAATTTACCTGTGTAGAGAATGTACGAAGAAGAGGAGCTGCTGGGAGATAATGTTTGATTTGGCGAAGAGATCAAACGACGAATTTTTACGTGCGAGTCGAGAAAAAAAACGAAGGGAGAAGAGAATTTTTTTGTTTTTTCGATACGAGTTATTCGTTTAATAAAAATTTATTAAATTTTATTATAACGATAAAATCATTTGAGAAACGTTTCTCCGCATCTTTTGAACCAAGCATTCAGCGTGGGATTCAATTTTTTCAATGCCGCTCGTTTTATCGCCGACCATGCTGCTACATCGACCATCGTCGGATTCTTTTCGTCCGATAACCAATTTTTTTCCCCCAATACCTCGATGATATCCGACAGTATCGATTGTACATCCTTTGCCGATTCCTGATAATGCAATCTGTACGACATATCGAGGATCCTGTCTGTCCTGCTGACTTCAATCTCGTTTGACGATTCCTCGTAGTTTTTACTCGGCAACTTTCTCGAGAGATAACGCAGAAAATTTGCTTCCCCGACTAACGGATAAGCGTGAGACGAGCACACGATCTCTGTGTTTTCGACTGCAAAAACGCGTGTGACAAATTCGTGAAATATTTTTCACCGTTTTTCAAAATTTCACGCCCCGTCGATTATCGCTCGCTTTTATGTTTCTTTTCGTTTTTCCGACGTTTTACAAATCCCGCTTCGAAAATGCAAGTTCTTGGCCAAAAGAGGGGAAAATAATTACTCGTACCTTTTTTCCATATCAAAGTCACGTTGACCCTGTCGTGAAATTCACTTTTGCTGCTGACGACAAATTCGGGAAGAGAATTATTCGTTATAGTAGAGTGCGTGTAGCATTTCACAACGAAATTTACGTCCTTCCATATTTTCTGAAGAGCCGGAATGATCCAGCAGGGTTTTTCAGGGTCCGCGTTAACGATCGCATCCAATACGACGGGATCATACATTTTTGACGAATTTTTAGACGCAAGGTCAGCGTTTTTGGATTTTAATACATTAACGAGCGAAAGAAATTGTTCCATCAACCCGCTAAGTTGGGCTAAAATCTCTTCCTGTCGCGCTCCAAGGGCCTCCACTTGCGGCAAAGGATTCTGAAATGAATACAGTTTTTCTTTTTATTTCCTAATTCATTCATGAATTTTATTTATTTTTCTAGAGCACCGCACCGCCGTTATTATTTTCATTAAAATTTGCAACTTTGCGTATTTTTGGTTTTTGCATTCAGCGGGGAAAAACACAGTTGAGAAACGTATCCATTCGGACAAAGTCGAGGATCATTTTTGTACGAGGATTTTGGAATCCTTTTGGTTTTTGGAATTGTATTTGCAACTTTCTGGTTTTTCATACAAGACAAGAGACGAATGTTGAAAATTTTTAACGCAAACGTAATTTTTAAAACTTGGAAATACTCTGTTGCATTTCCATTGTTTCTATGTTATTTCTATGTTGACTGTCTATTTTTGTCGATTCAACAGTTTCTACCGTTGTTTTTTCAGTGTTTTTATTTATCACCTCCCAACTTAATTTCACAAATTGCCATATTACTGTAATTTTTTCGAATGATATGTCATTTCGAGGTATATATCTTGTGCGTTCTAAAAACGTGCATTACGGTTGCAATTTCGAAAATTTCCATCGAAATTTTGATGACGAAAAAGCCTCAAAATAACCTCTTTTTACAGAATCTCGACATTTTCAACTTTGTCGTTTTTCGTAATACACCTATACATATTTGTATGGAACAATAACATTCCGAAGCATTTGCGACTTGTACGAGTTTTCTTCTGTATTTTTTTTTCCACCGAGCGCGTCCGGCGTTATTTTATTACAAACCCCTTGGGTAATTTGTTTTTTTTTTTGGGGGGGTTAGAGAGAAAGATCGATCAAAAGCCACGACGGCGAGAACCCATATTTTCCGGTCGATCGTGATTAGTGGTGTAGAAATTTTTGGGAGGAGACATGCAGTGCAAAGGAGCTGAGGAATATTCGACAATTTTTTCATCACGCTTTCGCCATCGTAAGTAAAAAAGAAAGCAAAAGACATTTTCTTTCGTTGCTGTTTTACACTGTTTCGACGTTAAAAATGCTTATTCGATAAAGACATAATGATAAATAAACCTTTAAAAAGTTGATAACCTGCTCTGATATGTCCGTAACGTTGTTGGAAATTTTCGACGCATGGTCGTCGCTCGAATTTATTCCGTGAATTTTTTTCATCTCGTACATACAATTATCGTTACATTTCGTCATTAAACTGTCAGTTATTACTGGTTTTAAAGCGTACATCGTTCTGACGCTCATATTTTTGAGCTTTTTTCACAAAATTATCGTTGTATTATAATATATGCCATTTGTTAAATCACAATTTAACCGTACAATTTCTTGAAACTTGGATGTTTTTTTTCGCTTGAACACAATTCTATGTAAGATCGCGGCCATTTAAAAACCCATCTGCCAGCGCATGCGCTGACGTCGGGAAAAAACAATAATAATAATCACGACTAAAGTGAATTCCACTTCCGGTTTTCACCGCCGGCAAGAAACATTTCTGAAAAATGAAAGTTTAGTATGTTCGTCATTCATAAAAGCAGCCTTTTTTTTATTCGAGAAATCTCGTTGATAAATTTTATTCGATAATTGCCGCGTGTTGCATGAAAACATTATGAAAGGGAACATAAAACGGAAGTTGAAAGTTACGAGATTACTGGAAGCGGGAGTATTGATAAGGTTTTCCGACATTCTCGCTTATGAAACGTTATTTATTGTTAAATTCCTAAAGGATAATTATCGCAAGGGAATAAAAATATTTTTGATCGACTAAAAACTCGATATTGCTTCAATCAATGAGGATTAAGTTTCTTTCGCTCATATAGTCAAAGATGCGATATACTATGAAACAAACATGGCGGACGATCGTCCTGTCAAGCTCTGGCAACACGGATTCATCGGTGATAAAACTGTGGTTATTGTGATGACACGTTCATGATCTTATGCAGGGAATGTGATTTTCAAAGTGTATCAAACGTGATTAATCGTTTTACGGAACGAAAGTGACGACAATATACGAGGAAGCTCCATTTGTATTTTCATCGTACTTTCTTCCCCCCTCCTCCCCCTCTCTTTCTCTGGTTTTAGTGATTTTTCACAAAAACAGAGGGCAGTGTGATCGTTGGTAAAAAAAACAGTGTACGCACGAAAATCTACCAATCAGGTGGTAGAAAACAATTTATCGCAAATATACGCGTTATTTTAACAACATATTTGTGCCGCATAATTGAAAAAAATAAATAAATGAATAAAATTCAAGTGCAAAATTAGTTTGGTGCATTCGACGTATGTCATAGTGCGTTGAAAGTGGTGGCCTCTTGCGAAGCATCACTTGTACTGAAAAGGTTATAAGCACGAGTGGTTGTGTGTGTGTGTGTGCGTTCTCTTTTAGCGGGGAATAACGTTGATCGCGTCGTGTTCGCGTATTTTATCCCTTCCGATATTCAATGTGGATCCGGTTAATTCGATTGTACAAGCAAAAAATCATTTTTCGTGTCAAAGTCTTGAAAAATCATTATAATCATATCATCTAAAAAGTTAGTGATGAAATCTTTGTACATTTGCGGTTAGGATTGCTCTCTTTTTTTCCGTTTCTCGAGCGATCGAAGCGCCGCCTCGCGTCGACTCGTCGTCGTACGCAAACTTCAACGTGATTGGACGTTGAGCAAGAGAGTTTTTCACGCGAGGCCTCTCCCCGATCATACGTTTCCGTGAAAAAATAATAATTTTTAAAAACGTCGATTTTATAATATACATTCAATTACGATTTAATTACAATATCGTGAGGTGTGATACTCGATAATAAAGAACAACAATCAACGAGGAATCAGCAGAGTCGAGGAAATACAGAAAAAACAAAATGGCGATTGTAACGTTAGCCAATCAGAGACAAGGTTTTACATAGGAGATCCTTGATGTGAATTACCCCCTCCTTGTATCGTAACCATTTCGCGTCACCGGACTCAACATTCCGTGCAACGTTCTTCGTCCCCCTCATTTTTTTTGGCTTACCAAAATAATCGTTTTTTTTTGGCATCCGGCGTTTTTCACTATCGCGTAACAACGTACATATCCTCGTTGATTCCTGCGCTTTCGCTCTTGAAACGTCGAATTATGGATGAATCTCACCTGGTCACGTGACCACTCGGTTCTTTTTCTCTTTTTTTTCTACTTTTTTTGTTCTCGAGCCGAAAGAAATGGCGCAAATCGCGGACAAACATGGATACAATCTTATTGTGTCACACGTACTTGTTTACACGCGGGCTTTTTCATAAACCACGTGTTAAAAGAGACTTTGACGTTTGGCGAAGGGAATCTTTTTTTTCTCCGTAAGAGCGCGTCTTTCTGAGAAAACGAGTGAGATTAAACAAGAATTATAATAACAATAATATAAAATAAAATGACGGGTCGCGGAGGTAAAAGACGAGGCCGGCCGCCGAAATCGGTCGTTATGGAGAGACCGAAGAAATTTCAGTATCATCTCATGAAAAAACCAAAATATTTGCAAAATAAAGCTGGCTGCGAAACTCCAAGTTCGCAGCCCAGCACTCCGACTCTATCGAGGGCATCTTCGCCTGTGGAATCCGAAGAGAGTCGAAGGAGCACCAGAAGCAAAAGACTCAAAGGTTTGTGTTTTCTCACGGTTCTACTTTGTCGCTTGGCTCTTTTTTTCCCCGATATCACGAAATGTCGGCAAAGATCAATAAAATCGAAAAATGTTTCATCGACGTCAATGAAAAAACATAAAGTAACGGTACACCGAATGTTATTCAGGTTCCAAGGAGAAACACCCGAGAAAAGGTGGTCACGTCGGCGGTGCTTATCAAAGAAGGGGATACAATCCGAACGTAGATTATCACGATTCCGAGTATCATTACGGTTCGGATTTTGGTGACGAGTCGAGCGAAAAGAGCGATCAGGAGGACGAACTTGGTCAGAGCGACGTGGAGAGTTCCGAGTCCATAGAAGAGCCCGATCCGTCGAGCGACAGCGATTTTTCCCTCTCTTCGTTCAGTACCGCGAGCGGAACACCGAGAAAAACTTTGTCGGGGCAGCAAAGAGCGCCGAGTCCAGAGCCGCTGTGGTTGCAAAACCGTGAATTGCCGCAACTGTCGATACCCAAATCTTCGGAAGATTTGCTCGTACCGAGGGAGCACATCATGTCGTGTCTCTCGATCTACGAAGTGCTGCGTCATTTTCGCACGCTCGTGAGACTCTCGTCATTCAGATTCGAAGATTTTTGCGCAGCTCTGATTTGCGACGATCAGACAAATTTGTTGGCCGAAATTCACATAATGCTGATAAAAGCCTTACTGCGCGAGGAAGATTCTCAGCAGACGCATTTTGGTCCGTTGGATCAAAAGGATTCCGTCAACGTCGGCCTCTACTTTGTCGATCCTATGACATGGCCTGAAGTTTTGAGAACGTACGTCGAGAGCGACAAACACTTTGATCAGGATGTATTGAAGATATTAACAAACTGCGAATATCCCTTCACTTTGCTCGAGGAAAGACTGAAAATATTGCAATTTCTCACCGATCAATTTCTCATAACGAACCCCGTCAGGGAGGATCTTCTTCACGAAGGCAATATGCATTACGACGATCACTGTCGCGTCTGTCACAGACTCGGCGATTTATTGTGCTGCGAAACTTGCCCCGCGGTTTTTCATCTCGAATGCGTCGAGCCGCCCCTCATCGACGTACCGACCGAGGATTGGCAGTGCAGCATATGCAAAGCTCACAAAGTCACCGGTGTCGTCGACTGCGTGCCGGATGTTGAAAAAAACGGCTTGCTCTGTAGGCAAGAGCATCTTGGATTCGATCGTCACGGACGTAAATACTGGTTCTTAGCGAGACGCATATTCGTGTAAGTCGCCGTAGCGTCCGACGATCAACGTGTCGTTTGAATATACTTGCTTCATTGTTGTTTCATAAATATAATATATACGAATATAAAATATAAATGATATGCGACAGGCTGGGAGCAAACAAATTCTCGAACGAAAAATTGAATAAACTCGTCACTCTCATTTTCCGTGTATATCACTGTTGTTCCGATGAAACGATTTCGGGAATTACAGAAATACGCAGCTGACTGCCGCGATGATAAATCGCACTGGCACAAATTTGTCTGACGTTCGTTTGTTTTTTTCTTCACCGTTTAACTCGAAAAATCGTGTTTTTTGCGCTTTTTACAGAGAAAGCGAAGATGGCGAAGTTTGGTATTACAGCACGGCGCTGCAGTTTGAGGAGCTTGTGTCGAGCCTGGACAAAAACGAGATGGAAGTGGCCCTTTATCGCGAGCTCTCGGACTACAAGGACGAAATTAACAGGCAGATGGAACTCACGGAGACGATCACGAATCAGATAAAGGGCAACAAGAAATCGTATCTCGAAGTGGAGAATGGTAAGGAAATTTCGTTTTCCCTCATTCCAGTCATCGTTCGAATGAAATTTGTAACGAAAAATTCCAATTAAACTTCACGAAAAACATTCTTCTGTAATATCGGCGACATTTCAGCAGAGTTCGCGATTATTCGATATAAATTTGCATTTTTATATTAGACTTTTGATAAAATCCGTGAATTCATAGAAAACAGTCGATAATTGTACAAATATTCATGAGTGCAATGTATCTCAAAACGAATCGTGGATAATTTCGAATTCCCTTTCATTCGAACGAAACCTCATAAATCCGAAAAGGCGTTGTTTTACGAAAGAAAATGAATATCTTTCATTCAGCGAATATACTGAAGCAACGAAAGGAGCAAGCCGAGAAGAAGGAGAAACAGGAGGAAGAGAAGCGAGAGAAGGAGCGGCAGGAAGCGGAAGACGCCGTAAGAAGAATGCACGAGGATACAGACTCGTTGGAAGAGAATTTGGCTCTCGTGTCCGGTCAGGAGGAGGAAAAATTCGCGGAGAATACAGCGGAAATGAAGAGTCCGGAGGTCTCGGGAAAGTCATCGGAATCGTCGAAATGTCAGAAAAACGATGAATCTGAGGAAACGTCAACGGAGAACGACGATGGCGTTTCGACGATCTCGAAAGATGGCAAAAAGCACAGTATCGTGACAAGATCGAAAACCGGCTCTTTGCAACCTCGTACTTTCAACATGGACGATCTTAAGCGCCGAAGCAACGCGATAATGTCGAAGGAGGAGCTGGAGAGGCTCGAAAAACTGGAAAAAATGACGAAAGACGAGGGTGGCGGCGAGGGTACGAGATTAACCAGGCAAAAAGCTCATCAAATAGCAGCCGGTACTCATCTGTTCAAGCTCGGAATGGATAATAATTTCAAAACATACGTGAATCAGTACAGCACGAATCAAATAGCGTTGAACAAGCCTCAGAGGAACGAGGAACGCGACAAAAAGCGACATCTATCGCACAAGTTTTCCCTGACGCAGGCATCGGAATTCAAGTGGATCGGAAGTTTGACGGGAACGCGGGCTCTGCTGGTGAGCACGATAAGACAAACGATACTTCAACTCGAGAGTAACATTCAAGCTCCTTTTATGCATACGAATTGGCCGTTATTGCGGAAGCCGTGGACGACAGCCGTGGGTGCTTGCGTAAATCCTCGGGACTTTGCCCGCGCGTTGATAGTACTGCAGGCGTGTATAAAATCGGTCGTTTTCGCGAGTGTCTGGCACGATCAATTGGGCCACGTGAAATTGCAAAGAGTCACGGCGCTGGAGCGCGAAGAGAAGAAACGTCTCGATAAGAAGGAAAAGAAGGAGAAGGAAGACGAGGAGGAACGTAATCGGTTAACGTACAATTTCGTTAAATACACGTTAGGCTTGAAGCATCAAGTTTGGAAGCAAAAGGGCGAGGAATATCGCGTCCACGGCCAATGGGGCTGGCTCTGGATATCATCGTCGCGTCGCTATAAATTTCAATCGATGAGCAAACTCGGATTACTCGCCGGACCGCAAAAGATCATGGTGCAAGTGCGAGATCAAGGTGTCATGAAGATTCTCGCTCTCGATCCGTCGACTTACGACTTTTTGATCAATGAATATTGCACACCCAAAGAGGAGACCGACGAGAAGAGCGTTACCAAGGTCAAAGAAGAAATCGAATCGGAAGACGGTACGAAAGAACGATCGACGGACCAAAATCCACAGGATTCTCCCGCGGTTGATGTGAAAAACGAGAATGACGATAAAGCATCGATAGCGATGGATAAACTCGAGGAAAACGTGAAAAAGGAGGCGAAACCGTGTCCCTCGTTTCTCGCTGGTATGAGGATCGAAAAGGTTTTCCAGCCGATCGTTAATTTCGACGAGATCGATATCACAAAAGCGCTAACGACTCACGGACGTTTGCACTATCCGAAGATCGGCAAGAAATGCCGGATCGATGATTTCTTGGCGAGGAGAACTCATCTGAAGCTACTCGAGGAGAGGAGACTGTTGCAATCGGAAAGAAGCCGCGAACAGGCGGCCGCGGCTCAGCAAACTCCGGCGAAAAATTTGCTGAAGAAAACAATGGACGATGGCGCGGGGAATAACGATGAAAATTGCAACGACAATGAGAACTCGTTGCAAAATATACTCGTGGGGAAGACACCCAATAAGGGAATATCGCCAACGGCGCGCGAAATGCTGTCGGTAATCGCCAAGAGAATCCAGCAGGTGCGCGGACAATACGCCGCGATAATGCGCCTCGGTAAAAATGGCGCTTGTTACTCAAAGTATTGCAACATGACCGGGCAATCGAGTAAAACCCAGGTAACGCCGCAGAGCTTGCAGTCGACGTGCTATTCGCCGATTTGCCTGCAAAAAGCTCGTTTGAAACGCGACCTTCTCGCGTTGCTCAGAAAAGCCAACGCTTTGAACAACAATCAGTCTTGCGCGAGCGCTAATTCAGCGCTCGGCAATGCGAGCGTCAAAAAAGAAGAGGGCGAGCCCGTGAAGAAAGAGTCGGAAACGGCCGTTGGTTTTGCGGCGAATTGCGCCGAGGATGTACCGAACGTCAAGTCGGAAATTTGCGACTCGCCGATTGCCAAGCGACCGAAGCTCGAAGCGAGTTTGGAAAATTCCAAGGACGACGTTGCGGTGGAAGAGACGGAAGGTACGCTCGTCAAGGAGGAAAAAGATGTGAAGATAAATTGCGATGAGAAAAAAATGGACGCTTCCGGCGGCGATGTTGCCACGACTTTGACGATCGTCAATCGTCGCGGCCGGATCGTTCATAGATCGACCGTGGCGAAAGAATTGAATCCCGACGGTAGCGAAAAAGTGTATTCGACGCTGTCGACCGAGGGCAAAGTTTATTTGAAAAAAGTTGCCATTTCATTGGCCGAGAGACGAAAGAAACGTACACCCGTGAAATATCCACTTTGCTCGACTTTCACCACGAGAAACAAGCAGCGCAGTATTCTCCTGTTGCCGCAGCATGAATTGCGAAAATTGTCACGCGTCGGTGGCCGCACGCCCGTCAGTGGCTTTCATCACATGGCAAAAGCCAACATGTCCGTTTGGCCTTATCCATGTCCGAGGCCACTTTTCAAAACTTGCTGGCTCTATCGCACCGTTGGACTCAAATCTTTGGCAGCCGCTGCTATCCAACTGAGGATATTATGGGCTTGCCTAAGGTGGGACGATATGGCGGCGAAGCCAGCGAGCTCCGACGGCAAGCACCAAATCACGACTGACACGGAAATCATGTCGTTGGAAATTTTGAAACATCGTCACGTCGGACAGTTCATGGATCGAACGCAGTATCTCAGGAGAAAAGTCGTTATACCGCTCGAGTTGCCGAAACAAGTCAGAGGTTTGTTGTTTTTTTTTTAGCAGAATATTTTCTTTTTTGTACTACGGAAAAACTATCATCCTATACGATAAGAATATAAATTTCCCGAATATTCACCGAAGGATTTTTTCAAAATACTCCACATTTTACCAAAATTGTTTGTTACTATTTTGTAACGTTGAATCATTACATTAATTACGAGTAATTCGTCATCGAGTTCCACGCTGGTATATTTCGTACGTGTATACATTATTTTTTTTTCGTCGTCAGAAGTGACATCGATCCGAAGCGGTTTGAGAAAACGCAAGCGTCCCGAATCACCTCAGAGCACTGAGCCTCAAGTCTCTGAGGAATGGGTCGACGAGGATAAGCTAGAATTGTGGGAAATCAAACAATACGGTGATAGGTGAGTCACGGGGAACGACGTGTAGAAACGAAAAAACCGCTCCTTTCCCTCCATTCCTCCTCGTCCCAACTTACGTCCAGCATTCTCATGTTTTTATGCTTACTAACACAACTAACAATCGGACCACTCAAACATTTTCCCCTGCACGAATTTTAACGACGAAGAACGAACAAATAAATCAGCAAAAAGGAATCTCGACTCCAATTGTTCGACAAAAAAAGAGCATAATCTCAATTTCGCTCAAAATTTTTATATTCCTTTTTTTTTTGTTATAAAATTAAATTTCTTGTTTTTAATGAAATAAAGTATTTCCCAAGTTTCATTTAAAATTAAACGAAAAGTGGCAGGGGGTGGTACGGAGAGAGCAGGGTCCTCGCTACTAAACACCACTCGTTACTAACCCTCGGCTTTGCTGTGTCTGTCTGCCGTTATCCAGGTTAGAGAAGGCTAATGCCCAGATTATTACTAGGAGTCGTTCGGGGCCTCAACAATCGGTCGTTATCGGCGTTAATCGCGGTACTAGCTTGACCTCCGTGTCGGAACAATTGGTAAGCGGCAAAGCGAGCGCCGAAGAGATCAAAGAAAAGATGGAGCAGCAATTGAGAATGCAGAGAGCGGCGCATCAGCAAAAACGGGCCCTCGAGACCCTCAAGAGTCCGACGAACTCGTCGCCGGGTCAACTCGTGAAAGTTACGACGAATTCGACTATAGGTAAAAAAAAACGACATTTCGCAAACATTAGTCACAATTTTTCGAAATATCGACGAAAAAGGCCGACCCTTTTCTTTTGGCATAAATCAGCCTTGATTCGACGAATGAAACGGCTGATTTTATTATCCATTTATGTATCACCTCGCGTAGATGGAACCGTCAAGGTGGTATCGAAAGTTGCGATACCGGCGAGTCCAAACGTCCAGGGAAAATCTCAGCTCACGTCCCTCCTGACGACTCCCAATCAGAATAAAACTTTCCTCGGCACTCGTCGTATATACATGACAAAGGGTGAGAGTTTTTTTTGCTTCATTCGTTTATGATCAAAACTTGTGCGAGATTCCATAGGAGTCGATGTATTCGCGATAAATACCGTCAATATCGAGACTGAAAGAGTTTGAAGCCCGAAAAACGTTGATTGCCGAAAAAAACGTGCTTCGATCGATGTAATTCTAATTTTTTTTCATTTTTTTTCCTTCATTTTTTTCCTTCAGCCTCGGACGGTACAACGAGAGTGGTTTCCGGTACAACGAGCATTTTGCCGAAAACTCCGCAGCAGCAACAACAACAACAACAACAACAACAGCAGCAGCAACAACAACAACAACAACAGCTGCAGCAACAACAACAGCAGCAACAACAACAACAACAGATTCAGACAAATCAGCTGACTGGACAACAGTCGTTGATAAAAGTCGCAGTTCAACAAGTGCAACAGAGAGTTCAGATACTGCGCGGTCCAGACGGCAAACTGCAAGTTCGCGGATTAATGCCCGGACAACAGCTCGTGCAGATGCCGGATGGTAAGCTCCACGTGCTCAATACCGGACAAACGATCGCTGCCAGTCCTTCCCAGCAAACAACCGCTGTCGCCGCGAACCCGACAACCCCGTCGAAAGTCGCAACACCGACGAGCAAAGTTGTCACGTCGACGCCGCTGAAAACTACGCCGGGAAAGCCGATCGCCGCGAAACCCGTGAATCAAAGCTCGCAGACTCCAACACCGCAAACTGGACAAATAACGCAGCGGGTTAAACCGACGATAACACCGAATATCGTTAATGCCGTTGGAACTGCGACGCCGCATAAAAATACCGTTGTCGTCGGTAATACCGGACAGATCATGCAGGAACAGGTGAGGAAAATATCTCTTGAGAATTCAAAAAAAAATTTCCAATTTTGCGTATCATACCGTCGCGCCGGATCTCCGTGTCGATTTTCGCTTGAATAAGCTTCGGAAATTCCTCGATATTCATTAATCCCCGAATCGTGTTGAATTACATTTTCCTTGCGTTCCAACGATGGAAACTTCCCGTCCCGTTTTCGATGAAAATTTTGACGAAAATTTGAATCGAAATAACATTCGCAACAATTTAATCAAATTCTGTCAAAGAGGAAGGAGAAGTAAAGATTTTCCTGGTTTCTTTTTGCAATTCATCAGGTCATTTCGCCAGTGGGTCAAACGATAAACGCGAATCAGGTGGTCGTCAGTAACGCAAATCTGGCGCAGCAATTGGCGAGCGGAAAGGCGCAGCTCGCGACCATCGGCGGTCATCAAGTTGTGATACGCAGTACACCGACGGGAAATCAAATAGTGCATTTGAATTCAGCCAACAGCGGATTAATCCTGAAGAGCAACGTGTCAGCACCCGGCAAGAACGTGATTCACGGTGGAACGACGACGAAGCAGATCGTGCAGCAATCGCCGGTAACGACGGCGATGACGACGACAACGACGGCGAGCGTTCCACCGTTGACGTCGAACGTAACTGAGCAAACGACCCAAGTTTCGAGCGATAATTCGACGACGAGTGCAACAGCGACGACGACGATGTTGACGACGACGACGACGACGGGGACGACGACGACTCAAGCAACGGCGACGACGCAAACTCCGGCACAGCCGATACCCGGAAGCGTCGAGGCATCGCTGCTCGCTGGACAACCACCCGGGACCGTAATTAAATGCGTCACGGCCCAAGTCATACAAACGACGCAGGGCCCGAGAATCGTGCTCCAAGGATTGCAAGGCAATGATTTCACGCCCCAGCAACTGGCGATGGTTCAGCAGCAGGTCAAGCAGCAGCTGCTCAAAGGTAAGAATTCTTTCGAGATCGAAGCCTCGTTACTCGTTTTCGTTCTTTCGTTTATTTTTCAACGATTCTTACTCAGCTCAAGCGACAACCGGAAAACAAGGAGTTTTAGGGCCAACCAAGATTTATCTCGCTGTTCAACCACCTCCCGGCGCACAAACCCAACACGCGACTTGTCAAACGATCGCCGCCCCGAGCACTCCGGCATCGCCCGTTGCAAAACCCGCGATCGTTCCCTCCTCTCCGACGGCCATGTCCGCCCCGAACTCTCAGCCGGACACCGTAATGGCGGAAGCTTCGACACCAGCGCCACCGGCAACGCCGGAAAAGCCAAAAGTCGTTGTGCAACAAGTCAGCAGAAGCAGCGTTTCCGAGACCGACGCGACGCAAAAAACTGCCCTGGCTAATGGACAACAGCCGGCTCAGACTTCCAAGGACAACGCCCAAACATCGCCCAACAAATTCATCCTCACGCCCGATTATATTCAACAAAGTAAGAAATTTCAAAATTTACGAATCGTAACGCACGATCGAAAATTGTCGAAAGATGAAAAAAAAAACGAGAAACCCCCCCCCCCCCCTCCCCCCCTCGAACGGTCGTATTAATGTGGGAATCTTTCTTTTTCTTTGTTGCGTCAAAATCATCAGCTATAAAGAACGCTCTGAAGCAGGAAAATCTCAATCCGGAGATCGAAGAAAAATTGTTGCAATTGCAACGATATCAAGAGAAACAGATGAAGGGCGGCGGTAACGAGGGTTCACTCGCGAGCAGTCAGAATCACGGTACAGCGTCGACGGCGGTTAGCACGACGCCGCGAGCGCCGGCTCGTAAAAGGCCAGCGCCGCAATCGTCGACCGCAGCGAGCTCGACAACCAACGCAACGACGAATCCGACAATGATCGCGCAAAATTCCAACTCGGGAGTTTCGACCAGCGAGAAGAGTCAAGATTGGGGAGAACCGGCGAGAAAGAAGGTTGCGCCGAATAGGCAGGAACATCGCGACGTATCCAGGTGAGATTGATTTTTCGAAATTTCCAAATCCACGTGTGTGTCCCCCCCCCCCTGCTCTTTTATCTCTGATAACAAAAAAAATTGTAACGTTCCTCTCCAATCGCTCGTTTTTATTAACTCATCTCACACAAATCCTATTTTTTTTCAGGACTAACCAATCTATCGACGACTGTCGCGCGTAATTAACAAATTTCATTTATAAAAATAATTCATAAGTGGCTCATTGCATAATCCTTCTCATTTTTTTTCATCTCACTTGTTTTCTCGATGCGCTACGAATTAATGCACATTGGATCATGCGAAAGCTAATTAACAACGCGTAGCTTTACGTTTTTATCGGAACAATCGTTTGTCCTCGCAATGCTTTCGTTTATTTGCTTATTTTTTTTTTTTATATCGCCATTTCGTTGATATTCACTCCGATCGGTTGATTCTCGGATGGGATGGAAAGAATTGATGGGAGATTGAAAAAAAAAGCATTCGGCAGTGTACGGAGCTCTGGGGTTGGGAATGAAAAAGATACTTTCGCGAGTACGGGGAAGAAAGAATGGGAATAAATGAATTTGAAAAGAAAGAAACGTGGAAAAAGTTTTTTGTTGCTTAACGTGTAGTTGGGGAATTACTTTCTCAGGATTCATAAGATTAACGAGATTACGGAGAACGAGGCGACTCCAAAAAGTCGAGCGGGAAAGTCGAAAGACTCGCAAGAGGCGAGAAGAAAGCTGCAGGTACATTCGCGTATGCAAGTACTTTTGTTTCGTCACAAAGAGCTGCTCAAGAAGGATATATTGAAAAAACGATCTCTTCTCGAGAAGGAACTGCAGATTGACATTCAAGTAAGAATCTGACAACGATAATCGATTATATTTCTTCGCGAACGCGATTCGACGATGCCAATGTTGAATTTATCGCGCAGAAGGATCTCTCGGCGGAATTGACAACGAGAACGAAAGCCGAGAGGCACAAGCAGGACGAGGTCAAAGTCGGCAGCGCGAAGCGCAAAACGCAAGGACAATTGCCGCAACAGGCGAGTCCAACGAATCGCGGTGGAAGACCAAAGAAGCATCGTAGCTCGCAAGGAAACAGCAATACGCCACCGAGCGTCTCGTCGGTGTCGGCCGCCAATCGCATCAAGAAAGAAAAGCTTTACTGTCTGTGCAGGACGCCTTACGACGAGACCAAGTGAGATTTCTATTTTTTTTCGTACACCAAACAAAAAGCACTCTGTGAACGTGAGAATCAGAGCGCAATCGATAAATTAATGAATCATAACGCGAATAATCTTTGTTTCAGATTCTACGTTGGATGCGATTTATGCAATAATTGGTTCCACGGCGAGTGCGTTGGAATAACCGAAGAAATGAGCAAGTCTCTTTCGGAATTTGTTTGCACGGAGTGTCGCCACGCGCGGGAAACTCAGGAACTGTACTGCCTCTGCAAACAACCCTACGACGAGTCTCAGTGAGTCGAAAAAATGTGTTCACCGATGAATTATCGTACTTGTTTGCAATTTTTTTGACGGAAAATCAAGTTTCGCGAATAACGAGAACGTTGAATCGTCCCCTCAGATTTTACATATGCTGCGACAAATGTCAAGACTGGTTCCACGGACGTTGCGTTGGAATTCTCCAATCGGAGGCCGACAACATCGACGAATACGTTTGTCCGAATTGTCAAAGAAATTCGTCCGTAAATTTTGCGAATATGAAAAATCTGAGCAGCAAAGATCTGGATCTGCTGAAAAAGCTCATCAAGCAAATACAGGTGAGCGAGAATCAATGACCAAAAAACCCGACGATTCGCCCCTGCGGAAGGAAGAAAATATAACTCAATTCCGTTTTTTCTCGTCAGGCGCACAAAAGTGCTTGGCCTTTTATGGAACCGGTAGATCCGAATGAAGCACCGGACTATTACAAGGTCATCAAAGAACCCATGGGTAAGTCAAAGCGAAAAAAAGCCCAATAAACTCTTATCGTCGGGAGAAACGTGTTTCGAAAACTCAAATTCGAATCTCTCACAAGTAGTTTAACCTTCTCCCGAATATGGACGAACTTTGAGAATTTCGATGAAAAAACCGAATTTGCGGAAGAATTGCTCACTTTTCAACGAACCCGTGAAAAATTTTTAGTCATTGATACACCAATCGATACGTTCGCGATTCACAATGATAATTCGCCTTTTATCTCGTCATCCTCGAACAACAGATCTGCAGACGATAGAATTGAGGATAACGGAAAGATCGTACAAGAAGCTGAGTGAGTTTATCGGCGATATGACAAAGATATTCGACAATTGTCGTTATTACAATCCAAAGGAGTCGCCGTTCTTCAAATGCGCCGAGTCGCTCGAGACTTATTTCGTTCACAAGATCAAGAGTCTCAGGGAAAAGTTCTCCGAAGGTAAATGAGAGACCGGAAGGAACGAAAGAGTCAATCACATTATTTTTCTTCTTTTTCTTTCTTTATTTCGTATTATTTTCTTTTCGTCAAGTGCCAGTGAATTTTTGTTCTTCTTCAACGGAAAAAATTCGGTGCCAGTAAGGGAGATAAAGGTGACACTCGTATTTCCAGCCCCCGCGCGGCGAGAACGTTCGTTGCCGTGTCGTTCGTTAATATGAAAGATCTTGAGCGTCTAAGATTAGATCGGTAGAGATTTTTTTTATTTATCAGCGAGCTGTGCGAATACATTATTATTATTATTATTATTATTATTATTTTGCGTTACTATGATATTTCCGATCGTTGACCATCTCGCGGAAAAAAGGCTAAAATTTTCCTCTGACGATCGACGATTTTTCGCAATGGTGAGAGAGAGAGACAAAGCATGTGTGTGTGTGTGTGTGTGAATGCGTATAAATGTCTGCGAATGAAGAGAAAAGATGGAAAATCATACGGCGCTACATTCGTATTTATAGTGTACATGTAAATGAAACACATGTATAAATTCACATAAGGCATGTTTAAAGAAGCAAAGAAAAACGCAGTAGACGAGAGAAAACGCTCGTCGGTGTAGAATGTCGAGTCAGTGATAATCCGACGATTTGTAGAATCATGACCAGCTGTCTCCTCACCGGCGTTGGAGAACGCGACATTAATTTCGCACCCGGAAGAGGGAACTTTCTCTTTCCTTGTGGAACTTTAATAACACCAATTGTGACCGATGAGGTTTTGGAGATAAATCAGACGAGGGGAAAAAAAAGAAAGAAGAAAAAACACACTTTTAACTGTAAGATTATTCATAGGATTTGAGAGAGCGAGAGACAGAGTGTGGAGCGCATAATAAATTGTACAAATTTGTTTATTATGCTCACAAAGTAATTGTCATTACTTGCGTTGTTTTAATCACATAAATTTTCTATGAAATTGTTTATAAACGGAGACATATGATGTTTAGATCGTAAGAAACGAAAAAGAAAAAAGAAAAACACGAAACAAGAGAGGAAAAGAGGAACGAGCGCGGGATGATCGTCCCGAGCTTTGTAAATATCCGTGGAGTGAGCGAGCGACGAAGAGAGAATGCGAGAGAGAGGACAGAGTGTCCGTAATTCGTACGGGAATTTTCATCCTCTGGGAGGGCAAAAGAGAGAGAGAAAAATGAATGCGCTGATTGTAAACCACAGCCATTGTTTATATTTTATCAAGTATTATCGTGACGATCGCTGAGGGATTTTCAGGAAGAAAAGATGAAAAAGAAAAGATCGCCGACGATCAACAATTAGAGTATATGCGTCTCAAAAAAAAAAGACAAAAATGAAATGGTAATGATATTGAATGAATAAAATTTCGTGAAAAATATGATTGCTATTACTGCTGAAGAAATATCGAGATGAATCGGTGAGTTGCGCACGTGCGTAGGTAATTGCGAGAAGGATACGAAAAAAAAACGAGAAAAAAAAATCCGACTTGAACAACACGTCGTGATGATTTTTTTTCCTCGAGCAATGAAGAAGCAAACGGAGAAAGAGATACAAAACATTCTTTTGCTGTTTTTGATAAAAAAAAAAAGAAGGAAAAGAGGAGTTGTACATTTTCTGGCCAGGGTAAAATCGCTTGTACAGTATTTTTTATGGGGTTTTACGTCAAGGACACCTGGCAACTCGTTTCATTCATAATATCATTCGCAAAGTGTTTTTTCCTCGATTTCTCGACAATCACGAAAGAATCATCTTACGTCGCCATTTACAAGGGAAAACCGAAGAGAGAAGATCGTAACGAAAATTGTCCTTATTCTTTTTCGTCTTTGTTCGTCCAATTCGAGAGGACAATTTTTTCAATAGGAACGAAAATTTGAAGCTTGACCGCATTCACAAAAACAAAACACAGAGCACTTATCGATAACGAAAGGAAAAAAATAGTTTACAAATACAATGTAATTCAGATTTTTAAGAAGTTACAAGGCGCAAAAAAACACAAGTCCACGCAAATACACACTGAAGTTTAAAATAATCATCGAACGAGTATGAGAGTTATTTAATTCTGTGCGGCGAACGAAAGCGCGGGAGGGGGGCAGAATTTTCCCAATCGTTCGCGATTCCGCAGCTCTGCCAATTTTCCATTTCTCACCTGTCATGTTCTACTTCTATTAAAGAGAAAAAAAATGATACTGAAGAGAAGTTGTCATTTCAAAACTCTGACGAAACGGAAAATGTCAAAAATCTCCTTTTTGAAAAAAATAGAGCGAGCTTGTTTTTTTTCCATATGCCCACAATGAAATTATCGGCAATTTGTCGTTGAATTATTTTATTTCGAAGCAGAAGCAAGAACGTGGCGATGGATATTTTCAAAAACCTCCAGGGGGTTCGCGTATCGCGAACTCGGGAGACGTTGTGAAGGTGCAATTTTTCCGGAATGGTTCGTTCAAATTCTGAATCTCCAATCTCGATTTCAGCGTTCCTTTCTCTATGAGCTCCTTGTAAATTGATTTATTGTTACTCGAGTATAGAGGATACTTCAATGTTGTCTGAAAAGCGACGAAAAAAAAGATGATGAAAAAGAAACAAATTCATTGGCGATTTGAAGAGTCGTATCAAATGAATTTGCTCAACAATACGGTGATTATAGTCTACGAGAAATCGTAGTTTGAAAGAATACTGTAACTACGACTCACGTTCTCATCGACATCCGGTTTATCCAAAAAAGGAATGAACTTCGGATCGCAATAATTGTCTATGTACTCTGACGGATTAATTCCATCATCGGGAATCACCTCGGCTTTTTCAAGCTCGCGAATAACACGTTCTCTTATGATGCTCTTTATCAAATTCCTGCGGCGTCCTTTGTAATAAACATTTTTTTTTTCGCCATCACTCGAAATGCCGATATAAATTCGAATTTTCGAGACTCACCGATAGATGACATTTTTTCGTCTTGCGGAACGGAAAAAGCATCTTTCGTGGATGTTTGCCATCGATCTTCATCGTGTGTACCATCCTCCAATGTAATTGACGAAACATTCTCGTGACTTTTTTGCTTATAATTATTATTCCTCAAAACGCAACGCTCGTCCGATTTTTCAACTACGACTCGATGCATTGGGTTTTTTCAAGGTTTTGTCACGAATTTTTCGTAATATTTCAAATTCAATGGTAAAAGATCATCCTGAATCAGCGGTGTACAAAATTCTTCTATTCGAAGTGTCATTTAATTATTGAAAAACGTTTTATATCGATGATAGACGAGAGAGTAGATACGCCGTGCCGCAAATGTGTCAGACTGTCGAAAATGCTCTGGTGCAAGCGTAACTTTCTGGACTCGGATGCGTTACCATGACAACGCTATTTTCACGTTTATTAACGAACAAGATGCAGAATAAAAAATACAAAATTCGAAATAGAATTCTTCGGAATGCAAATATTGTCAAAATGTTACAAGTATCTGCAAAATATTCCATCAAATTTTTCGAAATCCGACATTTATCGTGCTGTAGACGTTATTATTTCGAAAAAATGAATTTTTTAATATAAACTTTAGAATTTCAGTCAATTTCGTACGCATCACTCGGATTTGAGGAAAAATCATTGCATCAACTCCATTTTGAGAAAATTGTTGCGGTTTTTTCTTAAATTTATCCTTACTTTGAAACTCGAGATGGGGAAATAAATAAACAAAGTACACTCATTAAATCGATATATTTCCTTACGGTTTTCACCAATTACATTGGCTATAAGATACAAGCGACAACTACCATGGTACACCATTGTTTCACGTATTCATTCACGTATAATGACGGTGCATACTACGAAGGGTCGCAGTACCTCCAGGCGGAGCATGAACGGTATATTCTTGGAAGGTTGGCTCGACGTAAGTGTCGGCCGGAACTGCTTTGTATATCGGCTCACCGAAATATGTCCCGACTACCCAGCCGGGATAATCCTTCATGAGCTCCTCCTCTTCGTCGCGATTCTTAAGAAGTTGTTTTAAATACCTTAAAAAAAGAGAGAAATCTCGTTATTACAAGGAAAAGGACAGTTTGATACAAAAATCAGTTTCATACATAACTTTTTGGGACATTCAATTTTATTACTTTTATTATTATTATATCAATGTTTTAAACGCATCAATATACGTGTAACGCGCAAAACTATCCTTCGGCGAAATAGGCGGAAAATGCTGGGCAAACATATTATTATTATGGCTTAGAGACGTAGCACCATCCAGATGCGTAGTGATTGAAAAATCTTTTGATACAATTGTGTACGGCGATTGATAATTATAATAGAGACAATATATGTTGAAAATTGATGAACAAAATTGTTAATGTAACAAAAATTCAAACAGATGCGCATGGCGAAAATAAACTTTTTGGCCAACAAAAGTTTCAGTTGCATAAAAAATTCGACAAGAATGTTTTTAAGAAACTCACATTCTCTCACGCTCCGCTGTGAGTAGGGGTTGCAATGCCATTCTGGCGCTCCTCATTTCTATTTTTTCTCTTTTCATAGCTCTGTAATCCATGCTGTAAGACGACCATCCTATTGCAGTAGTAATACACCAAACTATCATTCCACCTCTCCCTGCAAAGATTTCAAAAAGACAAACATCGCAGAGGTTATGTTTACAACTTTTACGTAATATTTGGAACAGAACGATGTCATTGAATAACGGAATTGTTTTTCTCACATGAGACGATTTTACGGAGTGGTATCCTTGTAGTTTGAATTGGAGGATAACCACCAGGAGGTGGCATGTCCTGAGGACCGAATTTCATCTTCGAGGCCGTGGCCATCGTTGTTATTCGCGGCTCTGTCGTCGACGGCCTCGACCAGTCTCTCGACGTCTCGATCAGAGGGCAGAGGATCCGCGACACCCGAACCCCAAGCCCCAAGCCCCAAGCTCGCCTCGTCGATAGATATAGCAAAACACCGAGCGGACAAACTCGGAAAGATAAAGTTTGATACACACTGGAAACGGAGAGAGGAAAAAGGTGGCGGCAGTAAAATAGTGTTAAAAATTTTATTTTCATATCACCTCAGGCGTCCTCACTGTAGCGTTATGCCGTTTAAAGTTTATTAAAAAATTGTATTCAACGGTTGATGTATCGAATAAAGTAGTGCTTAAATCTTGTCTAAAATCGTCTCTCTCTATTGCTTCATGAAATATTTCGAGGAATTAGAACAAGTCGCCATCTGCTGAGTATCAAGCGAAGCAAAGCTGAAACAGAGAGATCACACGATAGTTTGCAGTTCGCATTTTCGTTAGTCGACGACTATACACTCGGCATGCCAATTTGACTTCTTTTACCGTGTTGACCGAAGACAGGCGCAAATATGGCTGAGGTATGCTGGATTAAAATCGTATTAAAATCCGCCGATATCCCGCGAATCGCTTCGATATACAAGTCCCCTGGCTAAGATCAGTATTACCGCAATTGGCCGCAAACGAATTTCTCCTTATTTCTCACCGTTCGCGTACAGTCTACGATGTTTTCACGGGTAAAGAAAAAATTTCTGAAAATCCATTTTATCTTGTTTATTCGTAGGTCGAGGAAACCCTGAAGAAGAAGAGGACCTTCCGGAAGTTCACCTTCCGCGGAGTCGACTTGGATCAACTTCTGGACATGTCCCAGTAAGTGTTTTAATCCTTTTATCCTTTTTAATCCTTTCGTAACATAACCTCACTTCATCGTCGATCATTGGAAAGCGGATGAAAATCACGTCTGCACGTCAAAATCGAGAATATACAACCCTTCAACTTGTTTTTATCACAATTACGCTTTCGAATGTTTTCGTTTTGCATTTAGCTTTTTTTCATACTCTACCGACGTATCAAAAATAATTTCCGTAGCTATCGATCGAATTCGGTTCCAAATTTAACACCCACATTAATGTATTCCGATATATTAATACATTTTTGCAGTATAATGTAATTTCAAGAAAGACTATTCATGCCGAGTTTTTTTTCCATTACTTAAGCGAACAATTGATGGAGTTGATGCACGCTCGTGCGAGAAGGCGTTTCTCTCACGGCCTGAAGAGAAAGCCAATGGCGCTTGTCAAAAAACTGCGCAAAGCCAAAAAAGAAGCACCCCCAAATGAGAAACCTGAAATCGTCAAGACTCATCTGCGCAACATGATAATCGTACCGGAAATGGTCGGCTCTATCGTCGGTGTTTACAACGGCAAGACCTTCAATCAGGTTGAAATAAAACCAGAAATGATCGGCCACTATCTTGGCGAATTCTCCGTCACGTACAAACCGGTTAAACACGGTAGGCCGGGTATCGGTGCTACCCATTCTTCGCGTTTCATCCCTCTGAAGTAATTTGTAATTCTCTCGGAATAAAATGATTTCAAAAAAATGTTGGTGATTTTCTGTTCAATGTGCAAACGAGACTGGGAAAAAAAATATCCAGCTGAAACGGGTAAAAAAGTACGACACCGTGCATAGAGAAGATTTGAACAGTTTATTTATTATAAGATTGCAAAATTATTGCGTTGATATTTTGCGGGATGCCCTTTATTCTTCACCAAATTCAATTGGGAAGAAAATGCATTTTTCAAACTAACGGCAGGCGCTACATAATTATACGTACGTTTACAAAAGATACCGCTAAAGTTACCGATATAATGGCGCTGCGATCGCGATTGCTGGCAACTCAAATTTGAAGGTTATGAAACAATTTTTACGAGTCTAACAATAACGTACGATGAAGTTTCTTCTTCTCGAAAGACTCTTTTTAAAAACATTAAAATGGTCATATCATTTTTCACCGTCATGCAGAATTTCATCAGCCATCTTGTTTCCCTTTCCCATCCGCGACCACGAAATGTCGCATTAGCGGCTCTGGTTTCTCGGTAAAATCACGAATAACACGTGGCTGATACAACAGCGTTGCGATTACAAGTTTTTTTTTGCCAATAATCATTCGAATAATCGACAAATGATTTTATTATTGTATATAAATCGAAGCCATTACATAAGAAAAAAAAAATCGAAGACACAATTTACTCGTGTGAGTCGTTTTGTTTCCATAGACCGTATCTCTGTCGAATATATATATCATTTATTTATTATATATATATATATTGCATTTCAATTTAAAAATTTCACCGGAAGGCGGAAACCCGCGCTTAGAGCTATAGGCGTCAAGCGACAGGAAGTTTACTTTCAGTAAAAACTATGACCTTGCTTACTTTATTGACGTAACTCCCGGAAGCTGCTATTTTTCGAAAAATTGTTTCATAATCTTATGAAAAAGAAAAATCAATTTTTTTCCCTGTAATTTTGATCGTTTGTGAAAAATTACGAAGAAAGAAAATAATTGCAGAGTAGAAATGCGATATAAAATTTCTACGATTTACGCGACATAACGGCAATTGAGACGAAGACTAAAACCTTGACGTATAACGAACTTTTCTGGCGTCGAAATTCCATCTAGCTGCGAGCAATTCGAAAAAAACAACGGAATTTCGATGATATTCAAAAGTGGCTCTTTGGCCGGAAATGCTTTTTTGAGCGAGCTTCCTTCACCGTTCATTCACCGTAATTTAGTGCATACTTTCGCATTTGGTATCCGAGATAAAAGCAAAAGGAAAAAAACCAAGATATTTTCAAAAACACGAAGAATTTTCGTCATTTCGGTAATTCCGAGAAATACGCTTTATCGAAAAACGATCACTAGAAAAAAAAATGCTTTTTTCCCATAGAACGAAATAATTCGTTTACCACTTGAAAATAAATGAATTCAAGAAATTCAGTATTCATCAAGGCAGTTTAGAAAATTCTTTCCAATGACTGTTTTTTTGGTTCGTCGAGATCGGAAAGCTCCCTCGGAATAATTTCAAATTCACATTCACGACTTTCGAAATGATCGAAAACCCACACGCAGGCAGACACAGTCACAAACGCACGCGCGGGTGCACTCGCACACTTTTAAACACACGAAAGAGTAACGTTCGAACGATCGGAACGTCGCGCACGTTTATCTTTCATTCGACAAAAACGGAAAAAATACATCAATGCTTTTGTTTATCATCGAAAGATTAAGATAATTCACAGCGTACATTTTAGCGTCACTCCTACACATTTACCATCGATATCGTCAAAGAACCATTATAATAATGACAGCAAACCTATCGAATAATATCCCCCCTCCCCCCTCACTCGTACTCTCGCTGCTCGAGTCAATAATTTTTTAAATTTTCCTCCGAACATGTTTTTTTTACATGTATTTACACAAGAGTGCTTTGGACGCGGAGCCTTCGCGCGGCTTCGTGCGACCGTAGAAACGTACGACGCGTGACCGTAGTTGATTGAAAAAAAAAAGGAAAACAAAGAGGAAGGTAAATGTTTCGTTGCGAATCAATCGGTTTTATCGATAAACTCTTGTTTGATCTCGCGATGAACATCAACGATAGGACCGACCTGGTTGTCTTTGTCATTCTCGGTCTTGAGCGCGTTCGCGACCGCGAGACTTTGATCCTCGAAATTCGTGCCCGACGAATTATCTTCGCGCAAGTCGCCGACCGTCTTTTCTTCAACTTCTTTCTTAACGTTCAACAAACGTTTCTTCGGTTGTGTCGTGTCCTTGGCGTAAGAATCACGCTCGTACATGAAAGTCTTTCTTTTTCTCTTGGTAGGCTTGCAGACCTTCTTGTACAAGAGTTTCATCTCCTTGACCCAACTGGTCGGTATGGTCCAGTCCATTTCGCACGATGTCATATCGGAATTTCGCGTCGGATCCTCGTCGCTCTTGTAATCCGGTATGGTTATGCCCAAGTTCTTCATTACGCTCACCATTACATCGTCCACGTTTCCGTTTATCACCAAATCCGCTTTTTTATCCTGTAAAATGATTTCGATGGAAGAAAGAACGATGGAAGGAACGTGCGGCTTCTTTTTCGAGGAGAAATTTGCCTACTACTCGCGCGATACGTTGGGAGATTCGCGAGAATGATTAGTATCACTCAACGACGTGTATAATGATCATTTTACGTGTTGCGTACTTTTGACCCCTTTTGAATAATTATCTATGGACAAACGTCCGAAATTTCGCAAAATCTGGAGACTTTTGTATAAACGTTTTTCTCACGTGTTTCGTTGCCTGAAGGTTGCAGATTACCAGGCGTCCGCCGTATTTCTTCGTGTAGAGCGGCAAATTACCGCTCGGAATTATTTGCAGAGTCGTGCCGAGGCATACGCTCAAATCCGCGACGCTAAAAACGAGGGAAATTCTCGTCATCTTCGACTTTTGTGAGAAAACTCTTCTCCCCATGGCCGTCTTTAGGTTTTTATCACAATTTTATCACAAAATAGGGCAATTTCGCGAGTTCAATAAACAATGTTTAATTGCGATTTACCTCGAATGAAGGTCAGACAGAGCGAGATCGTTATCGGGCAAATTGTGCTCCCAGTCGAGAATCGTATCGTGCATTCTACCGCGACATGGCCGACCACCGATCTGTTCCGATCTGCATACCGTCTCGAGACACTTTTTTCCCACGCTCGTTGTCGCGAAATTTCGTATAAATTGCCTGAATAATTCAACGATTAATCGATAACGAAATCAATGACGATCAGCCTGATTTTTTCAAACGAGAAAATGTAATTCGACGGAAAAATCCAGTGTGAAATTGTAACACACAAACCTCCCGCATTTATCGCACTGTTCGACGAACATATTTCCATGCAGTTCCGCGAGATTCCGCCTGGGCACACCCGACCTCAAATGCAGTCCGTCGATGTTTTGACTTATGACGAATTTTATTTTGTCTGAAAATCGCCAATGCACAAAGTCACTCTAAAGTTAAGAAACTTTAGATCGTGAATCGGACCTGATTTGATATTGAACTCTTACGACATTCGATGAGCTTTTTTAGGGCCATGTGAGTTTTTGTCGGTATTGCTTCGTCGAACGATGTGCTCATGTCGGGCTTTAAGCCCTTTTGTTCCAAAGTCCAAACACCGTTGAGTCCGCTGTGTAAATTATTTTGAAAAACAGCAAATGACCATCACATGAACGCTCTTTTAAGCAAACTTTCGTTTTTTGCTCAACTTTCGTCGACACAAAATTTCATTTAAAAAAAAACGTATATCGGCATTAAATTATATTAATATCCGAATCAAGGTAATATTATTGTCGAACGATTGTGATAATGTTACAGCGTTATAATTATCGTCAATGAAGGATAATATTTCTGCATCCTCGATTGTTTAATTTATTACGATCGCTGATACGAAAAAAAGGGTAAAATTGAATATTCACCGGAAATCGGGAATCCCAGCGGCAGTGCTGATGCCGGCTCCGGTATGTACGACGACGTGTCTCGCGGATTCTATCCATTCCGCGAGTAGACCGCACTTCAATCTCAGGGTCTCGGCAGGTTCGTATTTCTAAAAAAAACGCATGACTTATCCAAAATTGCTAACAATTTACAGAAAACAACGAACAACGAAGAGTCACTCATTTTTTCAATATGAAAGATAAAAATTCTTTTCTGCGACGATCCTAACAATTTCGGAGTTCAAAACTTCGCAAATTTTTTTCCCTTTTTTTTCGATCGCAATTTTTTCCATCCGAAAATCTTAACGAGGGAAGAAAATTCCGGGAGAATTAGGGATTCGTAAAAGTCAGCGGGAGAGCAGCGTCGAAAGAAAAATTGAAGTAAAAAAAAAAGAAATTCAAATAGATATATATTGTTTACGTACCTCTTCGGATCCGCAAACTCCTTTGTTTTCGTAGGGCGATAACCCATCGGCGTAACTGCATGACATATCGGAGCGGGTGATAATAAAAAAACACGAAAAAAATGTACAGGCTCTGGAAGCGGCGCGTTCGGGAACGCGAAATACAAAATTGCGAAGAAAATATGCCGATGAGACGAGGGAAAAAAACAGAGTTCTCGAGCCTTTTACATCGACGAGCAGTGAAAAGTTCGATTTACTATTACTCCTTGATCGTAATATCGACGCTCGATTCTGCCTTATTTTCTTCTTCACTTTTTTCTTATCACTCTTTTTTCACCTTCGAAAATTATTGACGTAAACAATGTTCAAAAGAATAACAATGACCGCGTGCCGGCGGGGGGCTGCTGGTAGAAGGGGGAGTTATGTTTACGCGGTACAGATGACGCTCAACGATAGGAAACTCTCCGTAATGAACTAGTGGCGCATTTTATATATTTTGGATATACCCAGTCTGTCATCTACAGTATTTGAGGAACTAAAGATGCATAATAAAACTGTTTTATCTTGGGCAACTTTGCATGAAGCGTTTAACCTTACGCCCGATTCCTATGTGATTATCGACCAATCGCGGTGCGTTGCTCATCGGATGAGAAAAGCTCGGACGGAATCCTCGGACTGCGATTGGTGAATCGCGTTTTTCCTCGTGACGAACGGAGCTTCGGTATTCCCCGATGAGTCGGGGCGTAACGCGGTTCTTCATTGCGGTTGGTCCTGAAAACATAGACCAGATTTCGGCGGCGATCGATGCGCCTTTGTGGCGCTAAATGTAAATCTTTGAACGTTTTCATTCATTTATAAAGGTGTATTAAAGAATAAAGAAAAATATGGAAGAACACGGCGAAATGTAGAATCGCAGCGAGGTTGTGCTTGCTTCTGAAATGAGAGCGTGAATACTCTCAACAGCGTTTCCGAATAATACATTCAACGTTTAAAATCAAAGTAAAACTCGTGGCAATTTTTATAAGGATTCAAAATTTATTTTTTCGTGAATCTTAAGTATATCGCTGTAACGAACAATGAACCCTAGGACGGGACGTAACAAGTGAATTAATTCGATTATGCCATTAGAGCACGCGTTGCGATTACATATCGGCGGCTATTTTCGTTCGATTATAGCCGTTATAGTCGCACATGATAAAATCATATAACGAAGGATATTTAGAGAATACGGACACGTCGATGGGCTTGGTGACAAAAGTAACCGAATCATTATAAAATTAACAAGATTATTTTGTTAAAATGTTAAAAATTAATATTTCGTTAATTTTGATATTTCCTTCCTGTATATTCGGATAAACACACGTGTATATATGTACGCACATATACGTATACGAATGGAGATATGAGTTTAGATTACAGTCTACAAGTTCTTGCATTTTAGTGTGTAAGTGCATTATATGAGAGTATTGGTTGTTTATCATTTTTTTTCATGTTTTTTATGCTTTAGTTTTGTGTTTCTTCACTTTTTGTGTCGTATAAGTCGTTTGTAATGTACAGATCAATCAATGCTCCGGCGGGGCTGCCTCGTTGGTTCATTCGCTGGGTGGCTGAGAGGGCGCTGCGATGGTAGCAGTCCTCGTCTGCTGATCTTGAATACAAAGTGTCAAATCTCTCTCGTCCGGCTCACTTTCGTTGTCTATACTTATACTTCTCGCTGCTTGACTACGTCCGCTTGTCCATCTTTCCTTCCGGCTTTCCAGTCTCATGATCTGAAATAGGTTATAGAATCATCGTGACATGGGACAACGTCGCGTTGAAGATGCGCGCATGCATTGACCCACTGAGTAGGATAAGTTTTTAACGAGAACAAGATGGCCGTCTGATATGACTTGATTCTCTACGCAAGCATGGACGAAAACATCGATAAAATTGAAGGAACTTGGAGAGTGACTCGTCGTGAAGGGTTAAAATTCAGGATATTAACGCTCTTTCGTTGTTTCGTTATAATCATCGGACGGTTTACTAATCAACTTTTGCGTCAACATTTTTCTTAACATCCGAAAATGATCCTAAATTTCAATGCTTTGTTACAATGTTTGAATGTCATCTGGCACAAAGTACGAGATTTTCCGCTAGTTCGACTTGTGAAACTCCCCTCCCGCGCGATATGATTGGTGTGGCGTATGGTTGGGGAAACAGTGAGCCAATAGAGGCGCTGCGAGTTGCCTCATCAGCTGCGCGGTGTTCAACGCGCGACTTCTATTAAAACTCTGTAGATGGCGGATATCGCTGCGCCACTTTTCTCCAAATTAAAGTTGTGACGTTTCCGATAAATCTTCTCATGCGGAACTCATGCTTTGAAAAATCGCATGCAGTCCCGCTGTTTCGCGTTTTATCCAACTCATGCACGATCAACGATTATTCGACATACGTATAAAATTCAGCGATATAAATATCGATTGATATATGGATCGCTTGGGCACAGGTTGGCTACCTTAAAAAAAATGTAATTCCGCACTAATCGGCGTTGAGACTGAAAGTAAACTATCTTACGAATTACAATCTTCTTTTAATGAAAGTTATGAATTAGTATTATCGCGAAGAGCCTCGATTGCATGAGCTCCGATCGATATTCCAGTGAAACGAGGGACGACTAGTTTTTACCGTATAGTGAGTAATTAACATGCGAAATTTTTGAAAAAATGCTCGTTCCATCGCAAAATGATAATTGCCAATCGTCAGGAAAGAGGAATCCTTTTCTCAATTGACGATAAAACAAAAACCGTGTAAAAAAGTGGCAAGTCACGAAACATCGTAAATTCACAGTCAATAAAACACGCTGTTGAAAAAACTGGACGAAAATGTCACACGATGAAAATGAAACGAAAACATGTCCACTATTCGTATGTTTCAAGCAGTAAAAAAATCAATTTCCTACTAAACGTTTCCGCAAATTCGAGAATTCCAAAAAAATTGGAAAATCAAAAAAGAAAAAAAAACAAGCGATATACGATATCGAACTTGTTTCGAGCATTTATTCATTCAATGGACTTACTCGAGCCAACGCCAAGGCTCTGTCTCCGGGCTGGTGATCGGCGTGGGAAACTATAAAATCACATATGGCATAATTCGACGTTTAAACGAATGAAAAAATTATTCAACATTTCTAAAAAAAAAAAAACATATTTTATTCCCGTTCTTTTCACGACACGATCTTTCTTTTTTTCGCAATCGTAAACTTTTCAAGCTCCAGCGACGGAATGTTACAACGTTTCGGAGGACGTCGGTTTTATAAAATTATCTAAATTCCTCATCGGAACATCGTACTATCGCCAGAAAATTTATCGACCATCGACGCTTGGAACAGAACAAAAAGAATGGATTCTCGATTTCATTATGACAAAAGATAGATTACCTCGGCTTTTAATTCGGCGACTTTATCCTGCAACTCGCGTACTCTCTCGCTGTCGTCCAAATTACTTCTTAATTCACCCTCGGCGTGCATCTCTTCGTTCTGACGTTGATGATCAAAATCGAGAGAAAAAAAGAAACGAAAAAAAAACATTACAAATAAATACCAGAATATTCGACATAATTCCGAACGAAGAGGAAAAATTCTAACACGCTCACCTTGAGCTCGAGCAACGATATCTTTTGCGTAAATTCAGCGACTTGCTGAGCGTGCTCCGCGTCTCTTATTCGCGCCATCATCAATTCGTCCTTCATCTTTGACTCCAAATCGGAATACTTGTGCTGTTGCTCGCGCAATTTGCTCGATAAATCCCGATCCCGAGCGTTCGCGATCTCGAGCTCCTCCCTCAATGCTTTTTCACCCTCGTCCTGTCGGCGCAACTGATTCGTCGTCACCTGCACCTGCGTCTCGAGTTCCATGACCTTTAGCCTGAGCTCTTTGACCTCGCTGAGCGCGACCATCTCTCGCATCCTCGTCGACATTAATTCCTCCTCGAGTTTTTGGTTCTCGTGACCGCGATTTTCCCAGAACAACAATTTTTTCGGCGTCGAGTCGGCCGCTTGGGCAGGTTGATTCGAACGATGTTCTTGCAAATGACGTTGCCAAGCTGTACTCAATTCCGTCACGCGTTGTCGGAGGTCCTGAGAAATTACGACGATCATTAGCTTCCGGTCCGATCGCTGTTTCGACAATTTTTTTACAAAAAAACAAAGGGACGAGCGAGTAAACTAGCGTTAATTGTCGCGACGATTGATAATCCACGAAAAAGATTGTAGCGACGATCGTTTATTCCGAAGGAAAAAAAAAAAATTCTGAAATTTCACAAAAATTTCGTCGAGATTCCGATTTTTCCCAAAATCGAGGAGAAAAAACGAGCGCTCGAACGTTACCTTCAAGGACAAATTAGCCTCAGCCTCCCGGAGCTTGACCGCGATTAATTCTTCCTGCAAATGCGCAACGGAATTGTCCGGCTTGTATTCCCTCAGTGTTTTTTTGTCCTGTTCCAGCTCTTGTATACGCGCTCTGAGATCCCTTATCGTGGCATCATTTTCAGCCTCGTGAAGTCTGACTCGTACCAATTCCTCCTGCAGGCAGTGTATCATGTCGTCTTTCTGCGACAGAGCCTCCTGCTTCATCACAATTTCGTCGATCGACGATTGCTTCGACGACAGATTCTCCTCCAGCAATATCGACAACGAACGAAGATCCTCGTGAGCCTGCTCGAGTTGATGACTCGTTTCCAAATGCGTGTGACGCAGCGCCGTTAATTCGCGCTGCACGACAAAAGCCGTTTCTTCCTCCTCCGCTCTTGAGACTTGTCCTCTCACGAGTCTGTCGGCCAACTCGGAGGACTCAGCCTCGAGCAATTCCGTGCGCTGTCTCAGCAAACGATTTTCCGCTCTCAAACGACGGAGCTCCACCATTTCCTCTTGCTCCTTCATTTTCAACACCGTGTAATCTTTTTCCAATTTTTTCATGCGCTTCGGATTTATCTTCATTCCGTACGCGAGATTCATCAAACGCTCGGGATCGGCCTCGGCTCTGCCGGGTAAGTCCTTTTGGAAAAACTGCAAAAAAAGAAAGAAAACAATGGAAAAAACCGAAAGGTACGAAATTCCGACATTTTTTTCGTCAGTTTTCACACAATTTCCAGAGAAATTGTAGGATTCGATGAGAATTATTGAT
Organism: Heteropelma amictum; assembly: GCA_959613375.1. Classification (NCBI taxonomy): domain Eukaryota; kingdom Metazoa; phylum Arthropoda; class Insecta; order Hymenoptera; family Ichneumonidae; genus Heteropelma; species Heteropelma amictum. Next base: position 14,961,818 of record OY390724.1, read on the forward strand.
ACCTTTTGAATTATATATCGAAATATACCGATCGTGATGGTAAACTGACCTTGAGCATTCCTTCCATATCCAAACTGAGCAAATCCTCTTTGCCCAATTCCAGCATCGCCAGGGCGACCTTGAATATGATTTCCATGCCCTCGGAGAGAAACACGTCGAATATCCGACAAGCGGTTGGTAAACTCAGGGCCGTTGTAAAAAGTGTCAAAAACCACGAGGAAGCGTACATCGAGGTGTGAAAACTTTGAGCATTGAAATGTCCGTGAAGCTCGTGATGAGTGTCGGCTACCAAATGTTCAAGCTGATACATGCAAACGCCGAGTTCCGCCATGCTCGGCTTAAACATATCGCGCAAACGATATTCCTGCATCAGAGCTACGAGAACGGCAAATGCTTCCTCCTCCGGCATTTGCTGAAATAGATATTATTCGAGGGAGAATTATCGCAAAGAAAAACAAAAAATAACGCGAATCCTGAAAAACACGCGGGACAGCAGGAAAAACTTATGAAAAGAATAAAGGTCCATACATGAAACGTGTGCATACAAAAAAATGACTGTTACTACCAAGAGGAAAAAAAATCTGAACGATAATAATAATAATAATAATTGGTACAACAGAAATACATTTATATATTTTAATAATTCGTGTATTAATGGAGCTAGTTTTTTTCAGTAGATTTTTATTAACCGAATATTTTTTGACATCACGTGACATACCTGCATAAGTAATAATCCGACGATAAAGCCGGATCCTTGGCAATATCCGACCTCGCGATCGTAAAGACTGTAAGCCTTCATGACGTTGAACAAACTCTCCTGACCGAGGCCATCTTTTTCTTTGAAAAAATCGTGCTCCGGATAAGTTCGAGCTATGTCTCGTCGGATGATTCTCTCGCAGGCCGATGTTGCTTTTATGTAATCGGCAAATTGCTTTTTAACCGGCGACTGATGTGCCCCGCACAATAGCTGCCACACTATACCTCTGAAAAATCATTTGTTCGTGAAAAAAAAAGCATTTTTTTTCGAATTTCACCGATAAACTTTGAGTCGCCGAGTTCTTGCCTAAAGTGATGAGGAATTCCTTGTCTAACCAATTCCTTGACAAAGTCTTTCCTCTTTTTCCAATAATTCTCCCAATCGACGACGATTTCGCCCCAGAGTTTCCATCTTACTTCCTCGTCGTCGGTCGACACGTGGCGTCGGGGTCCAGCAACATCGCCGCAGCTGTTGCTATCGCCCGACGCCAGCGAAACCTGCGATGTGTCCGATCCTTTTCTGCTGTGATTGCTGTGCAACGAGTTCAATGATTTCGCATCCAATTCATTCCGTCTGAAAAAGAAAAAACAAAAAGGATTATACAATCGCACACTCATCACCGATTTTATGGGAATAAAATGGAAAATCGTGACGAAGGGTAAATTTCAGTTATATTCTTTTAATCGCAAATGTATATGAAATCAACGTTAGGATAAAAAAATTGATATTTGTCTGGAATCGTCGCTCGTTTCACCTATTCGCCTCTTCCAGTTTTGCTAATAGGGCCAGCTCGTCGGTGGATATTTTTGTGACCGACGACGATGTACTTCCGGAAGATTCTCGGCTCGCGGTCTCGGAATCGGGAAAACAGCCCTCGTCGTTGTTCGTAGAAAATCTTTCCGATGTGGACAAACAGAGAACACTCATCACCCGTGCACCATTATTCGAGAGACGGTAAGTTTTTCAAACGTTTCGTTTCCATGAGCAGCTGAAATACGAGCAATCGGAAGATAAAGGGGGACAAAAAGTAGTAGGCTTACGATCGAGCGAAGAAAGAAGTTTGAGGAAAATTCATGATAAACGAGAGAAAAACCAAAGTGATCGATCGGGACGTTGTTTATCGACGAACGTGACTCGACGTTTTGAGGAAATTGAATCGTTCAATTACATCGATTTTTGATACACACGTGTGGAACTTTACAACCGAAGAAAAAAGAAAAACTTGAATAAACATTTTGAAACGGAGGAAACAACGCTGTATCTCAGCAAATTATGACTTAATCTCACAAGTTATTTGTCAATTCGTGTTGCTATAAAGAAAGATTCTCCGGCGATCGGAAGCATATTTTCCGGATAATTTTTCTAAACACTGCGGCGAGGTGAATACAAATTAGAGAGGCAATATTTCAAGGTCGAATACTGACTCATTCCTCATTCGTGTTTCAGAACTCTTCTGTTATTGAAAATTACGCGAATTCGTTATTCTTTCGACTAGTTTATGACAAATAAGCAATAAATTTTTGATGTTCGATCAATTATCGGAAAAATTGTAACCTTTTTTCAGTCATTCGTTTTAAACGGATGATAATTGTCAGAGAAAAAGTTTCAAGGTCATCGGCTGACTCATTCAATAAATTCTCCGAGCGAATCTCGAAATTATTGCTGGATTTTCCTTTCCCCCGAATTCCCAAAATCAATAAAACATTAAAAATGTTTTCGACTCGGCGTGCTCCAAGAGGACAAAATTTTGTTTTCTTTTCCGACCGATCTTTTCAAATTTCTTTTCCATGGAAATCGCTGTTTTTTTAAGCATCAATTTATTGAATTATAAAGAATGACCATGAAAAAAGTGGAATTTTCAGGGAAGGGTGTAATCATTGTGAAAGTAATTTTTGCAATAGCATCGAAAAAAAAACAAAATGCCACGCGCCGTCAGACCGTGGCTGTATCGTGATACAACGAAGTTTCGAATAAAAAGAATTCCTACGCACGAATTTATATCGCAATATCAGCTATTTTCCACGCAAGGAAAGAAAAATAGGTTAACGGTTCGCGTGCGATAGTGGGTTCATTTTCTCGAAACTCGTTTCCGACATTCTTGAAAATCAAAATTATGGGCGTTTTATCAACCGGTGGTAAAATAAACGTCCCTCGATGAGGAATAAAGAATGAAATTCCGGTATTTCATGCATTTTGTTGAATTTCACCGAGAGACAAGTGACAGATGAATTCTGTTAGACAGCTGTTTCTAGCGATGTAAGATTGAACAATTAAAAAAAAACTCACCCGAATTCCGGAAATACTTTGAACGCTTTTTGCACCGAATAAAAATACTGGTTAAAGATCGTTGATATATAAATGTCCTTGTACGGTAATCGAAACGTTGTTATTTATTAAGGACATAACGTGCAATCGTAATACACGTCGATATTATTATTCATCTACTTGTCAGTAGAGAGTCCGATGACATCGCTGCGAGAGCCACACACGTACGTAAGCGCACACCTTTATTCGTGAGTTCCATGCCTCGACGACTCTCGGCACATTCCGTATCCGGTCGTAGGGTCGTTCTATCCGTTCGGGATCTTTCGGTCTTCGAATTTCAAGCCGTTCGTCGCTTTCCGACGATACTCGAGGACGTTCGCGTGCTCCGAACGAATTTAACGAAGGAAAAAAAGAAAGGTAAAAAATATATCATCATATCTCCTTATCTGATCTTATTACAGGTGCGAGAAGGAAAAAAAAACCTCAACGCTGGTATTCAATATTTCCACCGCGTTTATACATTTAGCTACGAGGAAAAGCGTTGAAGCAGGTAAGTATACATATATTGTACAATTATATTTCGTGAAAAGAATATATTCATCGACAATCGTGCGTCGCGTTCTTTGAATTACATCAGAGGTTTACATTAATTTATGCGAGAATAAATAAATTGGTTCGACAATTTTTCGAATTCAATGCACATTCCCGATTTTAAACAAAATCGTTTGCGTTCGATTTTTCGCACGCTTATCGAGCGTCGGTAAGGCAGAATGTTGCCTGAAAACAAAAAGTCTCCAATACCAAAACACAGAGCGCATAGTAATCGTTTCGAAAAAAACGCGTTCATCTGAAGCATTTTCAAAAAACATGGACACTTATATCGTACGAAATTTTACTTCGGTATGAAACGTTGTTCGCCTTTTATTAATTATAAGTGAATAAAATTCATCGTTTGTACCTTCGTTTATACCTATATCGGAATTATGAAAAATTTGATTCGGTTGTCGCAAAGGATTTATCGAAACAAAGAGAATTGGAGAAATTTATGCAAAATTCGTTATTCATTTAGTGCTTTCGAAATATTAGGCCCCCCACCGAAAAAAAAGAATCCAAGATCGTTTCCAATCAAAGATCGAGTTGAATATTTCTAAAAACATATTTGCGAGGCGACCTTTGGAGCATGTATTCTAAAACGCCGAAGGAGCATAGAGATGCGATGTTGCCACCAGTTAGAGAATCAGCTGAAAGATGCGATACATATGTCGCTCATTTCTCTCGAGCGAAAAGATATTCCGAAGATCCGCGAGATTTTCTCTCCGCGGCAACGCTCTTTTATATACACGGGTGAATGAGCGCGCAAGTATGTACACGGGAAACAAGAGCATATGAAAAAGACAAGTGCTTCTCCTATGTCGTTGCAATGATGATTGAACGGAGCATGCGCTTTCCATGGAGGATTCATGTCAGAAAGTATAAAAAAAGAGTGGATGAAAGGGGCCCGCGCGATGCTTTTTTTATAGGGGGTATACACATAACAGGGCTGCATGAAGAAGTAATCAAAGATGGCTTCCTACGGGGTGTGGCGCGTGGGAGCATGCGCACGATTTTTCCAGAACGAAAATAAAAAGTCTATAGATATTTGATTTTCATTGCCCCGAGACCACTGAACAAAAACGATTTCAAGAATGGTCTCGTTCACTGAAATAAGTTACTCATCTTCCCTGTGCTGATCGTTGCAGTTTTACAGTCTCATTAAATACGCATCGAGAAAAATTTATGACCCCAACAGCTGAGTGCACAAGATGTCTTTACTATACGGGTAAAAAAAAGGTTTCAAAGTGAGGTATTTTGGAAAAAGACAAAAAAATCACGTTGAGCTCTGTTAGAAAGCACGAACAGAGTGTATTCTTCTTGCGACCAGAAATATCAATCGTTTGAAAACTCTGATTCGGATTTTTACCGACTGAAAGTGCGTAAATGATTTTACTGTTTACTGTACTGGACCGCGGCGAGCTCGAATCGAGATAGACATTGTCATGGCGAATGTTATACCCGATTATGACCGATCCAGCACGATTGAGCACGATGCGCTAGCCCCCGAGACCCGAGATTCCTCCGAATACAGCCGAAGCCGCACGAAGATTACCGGCCGGTAAAGAGTGGTAAAGAGCGGTACAGGCGGATGCTCAGCAGCGCTCCCTACAACCCACAACCTACAACTCGTCGCAGGCTCACTTCACCGACTCGCGAACTTCTCACAGTGTGCACTGTGCGCCCGTAGCGTGAACAAGTGAATACGATATAGTCCAAGCGCGTAAAGTCTAAGTAATTCTCGAGTGTGTTTCGAACAATAAGAAAAGTCAAGCGCTCTCATTATCTCCGGTTGCTTACAAAGTAGATAAATCGTCGCTTCTGCTCTTATTAAAAAATAAATCGATCCAAAGTGCAGAGTGTTTGCTCGATTATTGGGAATAAAAAAAATTCGAAAACGACGCGCCTTTCTCTACGGCTTGTCAAATAAAATTCATCAAGTTTGCTCGAATAACGAGTTAGTTTACTTTCGAACGCGCGCGGTTGCTATGACAATGGCTACGGAAACTGAGAACAGCGGTACTCCAGCTACGGAGAAAGACGCGAAGAACGTCAAGGAGATAAAAGATGGACTCAAGGACGAAAGCGTACAGGATAATAAGCAGCAGCAGGAAGAGGCAACCGCAAAAGCAGCTGAGAAAGACGAAGCTGAGAAGAAATCTTCGGATGATACGAACGACGCCATCGGAACAGGAGCTGCAGCAGCTTCGGCCAGTTCGGCGACCCCGGCAAAACCCGTCACCGTACACAAACCAAGCTTCGAAAAGGACATTGTCTATCTCTATCAGTTTTCGCGTACGCCTCTCCTACCGTCAATCTCACCCTATTGCCTCAAAGTCGAAACATGGCTGAGACTCAACGACGTCAAGTACGAGGTAAGTTTACGATCGACAGAAAAAAAGAAACGACCGACAATCATTTTTAAAACGGATATTTTCAAATGTCTCTTCTGACCTGTTTTCCCTAAAATCCGCTTAGGCATAGTTAATATGTATTGAATAAATACGAGCGAAAACGGGGGTCGGGAAAGTCCAAAAATTTTGGGGGAAAGGACGCATCTCGAAACAATAAAATACGTATATATACATGTATATATATATATATGTGTGTGTGTGTTGAAAAATTATTGAGAAAAAGGTATAGACATAAAATTTCTCTCGAATAATTACGAATTTTGTAAATAAGTAATGTTTTCTATAAACATGTGTATGTATAGTCTATATATACGTACTTTTATGGATGTACATAGATATGTTCTTGATGACTATGTTTGGGAACGAAGACTTATAATCAGTATTGTTTGGAATTGTCATTATGGGAAAATCGTGCAGGCAGACCCGAAATAGGAATAAAGATATTCTGGAAAATCGGTTTTCGTAAAGTATATTATCGTTGAGGTATCGCTTTGTTCGTAATTTTCTGACCATTCCCCGTGAATACCGGCTAGGAAAAACAACGAAGGAGAAAAGTACCCTTGTCGGTTTTCAACACGACGCTTCGGGTTTATTACACTTCACTCACACATTGATGGCGTCGTTTGTACACACGAACGAGTCCGGCGAAAGTGCCAGGACCCGATACGCGCGTGTGTGTCATATATACATGTATTCTTCACGTATATACCTCTTAACCCCTCAATACAGATGCGCGTTATTTTTCTGTCCCTTTACTGTCCCGTTCCGTACTCTGGTTACAGAGAGGCGGGCAGGGGTGTAAGCGTTCGAAAATATACATTTTTCTCGCACATCGGGGGGTCAGGGCACCAGAACGCGTATGCGAACCTTATGGGCTGCAAGCGGGACGAATTTTTCAAGGCAATACGGGGCACGCACCAAGAAGGCGAGACATCGCGAGGGAGAGTGACAGTAGCGACGCGTACGGCCACATGTAGAAACAGACACTCCTTCCCCTCCCCCGCCTTATGCCGCCAGTCTTTCACGTTCTCGTTGTTTCCCACGATTTTGATTCGCTTTCGACTCAACATTCGTTCGAATACTCGTGTTAAACATTAATCCAAACAAGATCGAATTACACGCTGGATACATTTCTCGTTTTCTCGGTATGGTTGCGAGAAATCAGGAAATATGAAAAATTGGCTCGCCAAACGTCCGTTACCTTCGATCGGTATATTGTTTGAAATTATTAGTTACGATTTCATCCGTTTCAACTGTAGATGCACATTTTACGAATGGTGAGAGAAATTCGCCCGAGTTCGAGAGAACAGAAAGAGCACAGTTTGCAACGAGAATTGCAATCGAGGTTTACGCGGAGAAGCAATTAGATAATAACGACGAGCAATTAACCTAGCTTTTTACGATTTTTCGTATTTTCTCGAGCGAAAAATCATTACGGGATCTAGACAATGGGGGCTATACACATACGAGACAAAGAGAAGAGAAGATGGAAGAAAAAATTATTCGGCGAACAAAAGAATCGTTATTGAGATAGATCGAGACAAAACCGAACGATTATTTTGTAAAAAAAAAAGAATATAATAATTCGCGTCTGGAGCGTCTTGTTGCAAGAAGAAAGATGCGTTTATCGTTGCTCGGAGAGAGCTCTGATTAATGACCAACGATATTTACGATATCGTATTTATACTCCGTACTTATTCTCGAGTTTCTTCGCGTCATCATAACGCAGTCACGTGACTGTTGTTCACCCGACGAGTATACTTTCTTTTCCATCATTATTAATGAAATTACTGGCCGCATTATTAAAAACGATTATTTTTCTTGGTTTCTCAAGAACGAAGGAAAAATAAACACGGCGGAAAAAGACGCGAAAAGCATATATACACATACATTGTAATACAAACTCTTTCATTTGGATATTCTATCGAACAAAACATGTATTTATAAAAAATCAAATCGAACGATGTAGCATTCAGCTCGTTTGATACATTCGACAAAATGGGAAAGGCCTTTAGAATCGTCGTAAACAAAAGTAGCACGTCATATACTATGTACGCCATATAAATAATATATTTTCATCGCTCCTCTTTCTTTCTTTTCGTTGGAGGATCAACGCGCTAGTTTTTTTTTTATTCCATTGAATCGTAACTCGGCCACAGACATTGGGGCTAAGTCCAACTTTGTCCTAGTCTCGAGGAGTACCGCCACGTTCCGCGTAATTCGATTTTCCATGAAGAAGCCTCTTTCGCTCGTTTCCATGCAGTTTTGTTGGAAAATAACGGATCAAGACGCGGAAGAAGAGAAAAAGTAATTGAAAACAGATGAGAACGGATTTCACGTGCGAAAGAACGAATTTTTGTCTGTTTTTTTCCGTGGATCAGGAAACTGGCACGTGAATACCGTTTTCAAACAATGCATTCAAACGTTTTTCGTCTTCTCGACAGCCCTGCGTCTTTCGTACGATTCTTCGACTCTCCGATGCCTCGAATAGATTAAAAAAACATCCGAAAGTTGTTCCTCGAGACGAGGTCGGAAAAAAAGTAATCCCCGCTATCGTAAAAGCTTCCATATGGTCTTTTGAAGTGTACGAGCGTGTAAAAGCATAGAGATACCTCTGGCACACGCGATTGGAAATCGCTCAGCTTTATCCGAGACCAACAGTAGCGTCTTTGCGCTCGGGTATCAAGTTCCGATTGCTCTCACCAGGCGCGCCTCGTACGTTCGCGATCTTGACGAGAAAAAAAAGCAAAACTAAGCAGCTTTCTCTCGTAGCGGAGCGTTTAAAAAAAAGATGCAACAAAAATCGGTCACTTTTGCCATCGCCCTGCGACTTTTTCCTCAAAATCAGGCTCGGAACGGAATTTCGACTCGAAGAATATTCGGGCACTAGACGCGTCGGAAAAAAACCCCAAGAAAGATTTGACATTTTTGAAGTTTCTCACAATTTTTCAAACTCGCTTTATGGCTACTTATTCGCATTTCGGGGCTCATAAATTCGAAAATTGCCGAAATACGTGTAAAAATATCACGCGATGCTGTTAAAATCGCATCGTATTTCCGGTGATTTTCGACAATGGCAACTTGAGCCTCGCTCGTGAAGAGTGCGGCCGGCTCAACTTTGAACGAATCGACCTTGGATGATTAGATCGAAAAACGCTCAAATAAACATTTCGACCCTGATTCCCGTCCCAAATTTGACGTTAATTCGTCGTTGACATCTACGTGACCTTGAACACACGTAAATGTGTCCATAAATACATAATTGATTTTCATCAATGATGACGTAATCAACGGTCATTTATTTGCTTTCTCTGATTTTTAATGGCGATGAGTTCTCGACATGCAAAGATCGATTATACCTTGATCGTTGCTCACTCATTTTCGGTGTGTCGTTAAGGCGACGTGTTACATCCGTAAATCGAAGCTTAGAAAAATTCTCCGTCAAAATCTATAAATCGGATCGGTTTGAAATTTGTTGTGGGTATTTAGTGACACAACACGGAGGGAATGACGATTTCACAATTTCGAAATTTTGCAAAAAAATTTTTTTGCAGAGTGAAATAATTTTCAAAATTTCGAAATCGCCTTAAGGTAGTTCTATCGTTAGATTCAAATCGAGAAATTGTTTTGCAGTTTTTCTCACATACAAAATGGTTCGCGGGCTTCGGTTAAATAAGAAAAGTTGTTGCAAATCGACTAAAGAACAGCATACTCCAAATTCACGGTCATCCCAGGTGATATGTGCTTGCTCTATAATTACAAAAATTGCAAAAAAAAATTTCTTAAGATTTTTTTGGAAAACTCAAGAAATCTTCTTTGATGTTGCATAAAAATGTATGCAAAGTTTTAGAAGGCTTCACCACGTAGAAGCCAAGATATTCATTGATGAAAATGCAACTTTTAACACGCGCTCTTACGAGAGACTACCGAAAATTGTGATTTTTACCAATAAATATCTCAACTTCCACGTGGTAAAACCTTCCAAAATTTATTACACACGTATATATGACATCAAAGAATACGTATTCAAATTTTCAACAAAATCTTAAGAAAACGATAAAACGATAGAACTACCTTAAGGCGATGTGTTACACCCGTAAATCGAAGCTTAGAAAGATTCTCAGGCAAAATCTATAAATCGGATCGGTTTGAAATTAGTCGTGCGTATTTAGTGATATAGCCCGGAGGGACTGACGATTTTAGAATTTCGAAATTTTGAAAATTTTTTCACTCCATAAAAAAATTTTTTTGCAAAATTTCGGAATTGCGAAATCGTCAGTCGCTCCGTGTTGCGTCACTAAATACTCACAAAAAATGTCAAATCGATCCGATTTATAGATGTTGCCTGAGAATCTTTCTAAATTTCGATGGGGGAGGGGGTATCCCCCATGGCCTTAAGGATTTTCACGTTCACCGTAAACATTTTCGATCAACGAGAAACAGAGGGAAAGAAAAATGGCGGCACTTTTCCAGGTGTCTGCTGCCCTCGTCCGATACGATAAATATGAATTAATATCGCAGCCGATACATGGACCGCTCGTCAACAAATTGTTCAGCAATCGACACTTTAAATTCCAGTTGTTACTCCGAGACGTACGTGATGAGTTTCACCGAGCCAATTCGATTTGACGAACCAATGGCTCGTCCCGCCCGTCGCGATACAAATCAGTCACGAATATCATTCACGTGTGACCAAATAAAGCAGCAGCTAGGAAACCATGCGACAATTTGTAACAGCAATTTTTTCATCAAGCGCGAATACATTCGGCGTCGACACTCGGCGTATTCGTTTTTCCTACGCAATTACAATTCGCAAAAGTGTTCATGTAAATTTTAAATCATTAGCACATGAACGCGCCGATCGAGCGGTCAAATTTGAAAATTTTTCGAATTTTTGAGATATACGGTGATGATAATCGTAATGAGATTGTCAGTAATTGTTTATTAATGTAAAAGTTTTACTGCCGATTCCCGTGAGAAATGTGCGATTGTCCTTCTCTTGTAGAGAATTTATTTTGCATTATTATTCTCGCGATGTGACGTCGAAAATAATGCTGAAACTTTTGCAGCGTGCCGACTGCAGCCGGCATGCATTTAATCGCCGATCGAGTGGTCAAATTTGAAAATTTTTCGAATTTTTGAGATATACGGTGATGATAATCGTAATGAGATTGTCAGTAATTGTTTATTAATGTAAAAGTTTTACTGCCGATTCCCGTGAGAAATGTGCGATTGTCCTTCTCTTGTAGAGAATTTATTTTGCATCATTATTCTCGCCATGTGACGTCGAAAATAATGCTGAAACTTTTGCAGCGTGCCGACTGCAGCCGGCATGCATTTATCGCCGATCGAGCGGTCAAATTTGAAAATTTTTTGAATTTTTGAGATATACGGTGATGATAATCGTAATGAGATTGTCAGTAATTGTTTATTAATGTAAAAGTTTTACTGCCGATTCCCGTGAGAAATGTGCGATTGTCCTTCTCTTGTAGAGAATTTATTTTGCATCATTATTCTCGCCATGTGACGTCGAAAATAATGCTGAAACTTTTGCAGCGTGCCGACTGCAGCCGGCATGCATTTAATCGCCGATCGAGTGGTCAAAGTTGTAGATTTTTCGAATTTTTTAATAATCGTAATGAGATTGTCAGTAATTGTTTATTAATGTAAAAGTTTTACTGCCGATTCCCGTGAGAAATGAGCGACTGTCTTTCTCGTGTAGAGAATTTATTTTGCATTGATGTATGGATTTTTGTTGTTACCGTAGCCTTGACAGGCATTATTCTTACGATGTGACGTTGAAAATAATGCTGAAACTTTAGCAGCGTGCCGACTGCAGCTGTCATGTATTTAATAACGTTGCACGATATCCTTATTCGCAGGAACACGTATAGAACGGCTGGCTATTCAGCTCACGAGCACGCTACGTATTTACTATCGAGCATATTTTTCCCTTCTTCCCCTTTGCCTCCTCTCTCACTCTCCGTCTCTCTTTTATTGTCTTGACTCGCGCGCGTCTTTAACGCATTCCAAAGCGTTGCGTCCGTTCGACCCCGCCCTGCGTAGGTACTCGGCCTCATCATCGCACAGTTGACCAATTGAATCCACCAATTGAGATACATAGTCTGGATTAAGATGTTCCGTAATGAAAATAGTACTCGAAGAACATTCCTCACGAATTAATCATCCCGTTCCCCCCTTTTTTCCCTTCCTGGAGCTACCGAAGATTCCGTATTGAATTTCTCCGAACGCGATGTTTATTCCATCTTCTCGCGTCTCTCGTGTTACATTCCGAAAAGATTTCTCGGGGCAAAATTCGACGGAAATGAGAATGAATTTTGACAGCTGTCAATGTTCCGCATCTCGACTAACTTACGCTGTCATTAGGCCGAGTCTCTCCGTTATAGCGACGCCGTAATCGTTCTTAGAGACATTGTCGCGAGTTGGCTGTCAAAACCGGAAGATGACGGAAAATAACGGCGTAGATGTAATTTTGAAGAGATAATCAACCGCCGTTCGACGGTCGAAATGAGATGTCATTGTTCGTTCAACGAAATCGTCAGATTTTAGTGATTTGAAACGCGAGAGCGGAAGAGAATGTAGGGGAGACCTCATGCGGTGGTTGGCGGCGGCTCAGAGCCGGCCGGCGGGATATTAAAACGCGCGCGGTAGCGTCGACGATCAATACTACGTAGCTACGTTGAGAGAACGATAACGCGGGGCTCGCGGCACTATACGGCCAGCAATACAGTCCCCGCGCGAGAAATGAAACAAAAATGGAGTCGCAAGGGGAGGGAGGAGATCCGTTGCCAAGCAACGGAAGCTGCCTTCTGTGGGTTCATCGGCCTGAAATCCCGCTCGCTCCACCACTCCCCTACCGCCCTCTTTCGTCGCTCCTCGGCGCCCCATTGCCCATCCGACCATTCTCTCCCTTCGCTATGTTCTTCAATCCACACCCTCCTGTCGTTACCCATCCTCGCTCCCGTACAGGGTGTCTCATAACTCGATGTCGATTCTTTCACGTTGGATTCGGGATCAAATTGTAGGATGAAAAATTCTTTTTGACTTTTTGACGCGACATACCCTCAATGAGTCGTTAACGATCCGTATGTAAAGTGGGGCCTGCCAAAGACGCCAACGATCACGCCCTTGCTCTTTTCACCGAGATCCAGCCTCGTGCATTGATGATTCAACGAGGATTCCTCGGATAAAACAGCACCGAAACAGTGTACTTTTCGACTCGACATTTTTTTTTGACATCAGACTCGAAAATATCAGCATTACATTGTGAATCACCCTGTATCATATTCCCCTCGTCTGCTCTCCCCGACTGCCTTAAACTATACACATGTACGCAATACGGTCGTCGCACACTTCGCCAACGGATTTCTCCGACACTTTTACGCATTATCAACTCTCTTTTATTCATTGTTCCTTTCCCTGAAATCCCTGTTTTCTCGATTTATATACGTGAAAACGGGGGCGCTATGAAAGGTTTTTTGCCAAACGAAAGCCGGGTCTTTTCAAATTTGCGATTCAATGGATTCTGGTAATGAAAGATTTTGTGGAAATATTTGCTGGATCAAGATTCATCTCGGGGCTACCTCAGCCGCAGCCAACTGTCAAAATCTTCAGGGGATGACCAAAGCCATCCTAGTTTTCCATTATGTACCGACTGAAGAATACGAGAGGAGATTCATTAACGTCCGTCTACGCGCTTAACTGTTCTTATTCCTCGATCTCGACCCTTTCTCTCTCAAACCACACGTCTGCACAGCCTTAATAACGTTTAAAGTAGCACACGTATTCTCAACTCGATAAACCGATGATTAACGGTGCAATGCTACGTTCTTTATGCGCCTTTGTCATCATCGTCGTGATCATCTCGTGTCCACTAAATTGGCAGGGAATTCAACTACCGAGTTTGTTAACCCTTGAACGCAACGATCGAGGCTCATTAACAACCCGCATCGTTGGTTTTACAAAAATGCCATGTCAAGTTCATTAGCCCTTTGGCTTTTGGGCGTTCGGGTCAACGAGGCAACGTAAATTGTTACGCGAAATTGACGGATCAGTGCGTGTTGCAGCAACGTTAGACCCCAACCCCGAGTCCACACCCGTAAATACTCGATGAAGAGTAATTTAATTCGACAGGAGTGCTAGGTCGCACGTGAAACAGCAATTAGCGAAGGGGGTACGGTTACCGACGAACAATTCGCGAAACATTTCTTTGCCAACGAATACGTACGAATTTTTTGGTCGAGAGACTTTACCTTTCTCCGTTATCCAGTTCACGTCTAACGAGCCAAAACATACAACACCTCTGCATTTCGCAGTCGGGAATTACGAAAGTTTCGCGGGTACGTTAACGTCAAACGAATGGCGGCCGAGTTGTGCATACGCGGAAGCATTGACACGATTCTGATGCAGTCACTGCCTCTCGATGTTTAACTGAAAAAAAGAAACTCTTTTGTTGCATGGTCTCGGTCGTAAGCTCGCACTGTGTCCCAGCGCTAATCCGCTGCTTCTGTACTGCATCCAGTGCGACGTCACGGTGAATTTAACGTAGCTGTGCAACGACCTCATTCGGCAACAATACTCCTTGACGCTGTAAAATTCTCCAGGATTCGTAAAACCGGTCTCGCGATAAATAATTCGTTCGATCCGCGCCCGACGGAACGCACAAAGATCGGCGAAGCTTCGCGAATAGGCCGCTAGGTGGCTCGGCGCGCCGTCTTTCTCGCAGGAACAGTCGCGCGCTCGAACCTATATGTACCTTTCGTCGCTCGCGTTATTCCCTTCGTTACTTTTAATTGCGAACAAAGTTTCATCGAGTGCACGATTCAGAGTGAAATTATTTTATCGAAAATTTCACTTCATTCAACGTCCAACATACGCGCGTGGCATTCAAAAAATATATTTTCCAACTTGACGAGCGTCACTTTTCGCAATCATTGTACCACGAAGCTTCTTTCCTGATTCAGAGACATCTATTTTCGAAACGTCGAACATAATTTCGATGTAAATACCGATAATGAATAAACCCACACATCCTCGTGTGGGATTAACTGATTTTCATACGTGACGCGGATATAAAGCATGACAGAAGGCAGTTACGAGCTTCGTGCTAATACGTGCTGCTTAACAAATCTCTCTTCCATTTCCTCACAGAGGAAGCCTTGTTTCCTCTGCCGCTCGACTCTGCACCGGCGGCTCTCATGCTGAACTTAATTAATAAATCAATGTTTATCGTCGCGCAAATCGCCAACAGCAGCGAATAGAAAGAATTATTCGACCCACGTATGAATCAGAACCAGGCCATTGGTCGAACGAATTGCTTTGTTGTAAATATTTTCCCGATAATTCCCTTCCGAATTTTCCAATTTTCGCCGACATTTTTTTTTCACACACGATCGCATCGCAAATCGTTTATTTCACGCGATTGTGTGAAAGTTTCCGCATTGTTCTCACGCGTACTTTTCCCCTCTCTGTTTGCAGAACGTGGACCACAAGATGAAATTTCGCTCGAAGAAGGGACAATTGCCGTTCATCGAGCTCAATGGCGAAGAGATCGCCGACAGTAAAATCATCATTCGCGAATTGAGCCAGAAATTCGACAAGGATCTCGACGCTGGCCTCACAACGGAACAAAAAAGCGTTTCCCACGCGATGATATCAATGATCGAGAATCATCTAATATGGGTGATCAATTGTTGGCGCACCAAGAACATGGATCTCGTTTTTAAAGGTTACAAGGTCAATTTGCAACACGCGTTAGGCACACGCGTGCCCGAACGAGTGTTGAACTTTTTCTTCAAATTCACCTTCGGCCGCAAGGTTTGTCACAAAATAATCAAAGTTGCTATGAATAATTAATCAAGTCGAATAAATACGATAAATGACGAGAACGAGGAGATGTACGAGTGTCGCATTGATTTTGGGCGAAACAAGATGGCATTTTGCGGTAAAAACAAATTTACGATTGACAGAGCGCCAAGAAGGTCAAAGCTCAGGGCATGGGAGTTCACACCCCCGAGGAGGTTGCCCAGTTCGGCTGCGATGATCTCAAGGTCCTCTGCGACATGCTCTCCGACAAGCCTTTCTTCTTTGGCGACGAGCCAACTACGGTAAGCTTTTCTTCTCTCTCCACACTTTTCTTTCACTCCGATTCAATCTTCTCCCTTTGCACATGTTTGTTTCGACCTCGTAATTGCATAAAAATACCCTTTTCCATCAATTTTTCGGCTTGATGGAAAAAATTACGGTGAAAGTAGTCTCAACTCTTATCCTCTCGAGCAGTGGCGAATAAGCACGCGGAGGAGACTTTGCTTTTTCCTCTTTTATCGATCGTTAATCATTTTTGCATGCATAAAGGATGAAAACTCGGGGTCAGTCGAAACGATGCTCGGAAACTGGAACATCCGACACTTTCATTACGCTTGAAAATTCTTAACCGTGACTCTCATTACCCTCCATTCACCTCGCAGCCTTTCGTACTCGTTTTTGCGTGCGTACTATGTATGTATATGTATATATATATGTAGGTCACACCCACAGACTCATTTCCCATCGAATAGTTTCGTATCGCGTGAGTTGCTCGCCCGCAAACGAACAATTCGCCAAACCCGGGCTGCAAGAGCGCGAAAAGTCGAATCAACAATTTTGTTCTCCAAACGATATTTTTCAACATCACTTTTTTTCCTTTCGTTTTTTTCTTCGACCATTTTTTTCCAATTTCTCTTCTCATCCGCCTGTTTTACACGATTTTTCAGTTGGACGTCGTGGCGTTTGCTCATCTCGCCCAAATTCTTTACATCGAGAAGGAAACACCGTACTCGCTGCGCGATTACATGCAGGAGAATTGCCCGAATCTCGTTGGACATTGTTCGCGCATGAAGGAACGATGCTTCCCGGATTGGGACGAGATATGCACGAGTCTCGAGATGAACACCCATCTGCCGAAAGCGGAAAAGACCGAGGGCACGAAAGAGGCCAGCAAGGAGGAGACGAAGGAAACGAAGGACGAGAAGGAGGGCGACAAGGAGAAAGCCGAAAAGGAGGAGAAAGAGGCTGAGAAGGACAAGGAAGTCGATGAAAACAAGGAAAAAGAGGGAAAATAAATGCATCCGCGAGAGAAGCGGAACGACGGGTGAGGAAAAACAAAAAAAAAACGAAGCGAGGAAAGGAAAACAAAAAAATGCGAAATAATTTCACGCGAATACACAAACATGCGCGAAACCTGCATAACATACATTCATAATTCGTCTTCATCGTGCCGGACTCGGAATGGAGTGAGACGTTTTTTTTTCTCATCATTTTAACAATTAACGATATCGTCGTCCATTTTCATCGTCGCCTTTTATCGTCGCAGCGTGCGAAATTCAATTTTTCCAAATATCGGCGATGAATCTTTTTTACACACGCGATACCCACCCCACTTTTCTCGTCCATCATTTCTCGCTGAAATTCGTATATATCGGACTACATGTTTATTTATAGATATTCGTATTCAAAAAAATTCCATTAACTTTCGGATGTGAATGTCGATAAATTCATACTTTCATTTTTTTATCAACGCAAACTTCCGAGTCCCGTTCTGTCGATCGGCCGTGTTTTTCCAGGGCTATTCCATATAAGTCATTAGAGAAATAAGTACGCAATATACGTGAGATGCAATAGGGCTATGCGAAAGATCGCGCACATACGAAAAAAAAGAAAAGAAAAAAAGAAAGAGAATCGAACGGACGAAAACCACGGAAAATCTCTTTTTGCCAAAAAAAAAGCGACCGAGCGGATGAAAAAAAGAAAGAAAAAAAACGAAAATAAGTACACGGAATTGAAATTCAAAGAACCTTTGATGCTCCTTTTTGGAATTTTCCGTTTTCACACTCGCGTCGAACGTTTCGATGGAGGGAAAAAAAAAAAAAAACTCTCGTTCGCAATTTTTTTCAACGATATTTCCGTTTTTTTCTTTCTCTCCGAAAGTCTCGAACGCTCGAGACGTCAACGAGGATGCGAGGAGCGAGGAATAACGAAGAAAAATTATTTCGAAAATGGAAAAAAAAAAATAACAAAGAGCGATCCAACAAATCGATAATATCGATATGTGTGTTTGTCCGTGTGTACGTTTGTGTGTTTGTGTGTTTTCTTCGTGCTCGAAGCCTAACGAATAACGATAATTCCCCGAGAATATTCCACAAAAATCGTTTTACATCGTATTTTACCAACGAGTCGCAATTCGGGGCACGAGCGACGGTGAATCTTCGTCGGGTTTGCGAGTTTAATGAAAGAAAACGAGAGAACAAGGAGCATTCTCGTCATCGTCGCTCTTCATTTATAT
The DNA here is from genome assembly GCA_959613375.1 of Heteropelma amictum. Taxonomy (NCBI): domain Eukaryota; kingdom Metazoa; phylum Arthropoda; class Insecta; order Hymenoptera; family Ichneumonidae; genus Heteropelma; species Heteropelma amictum. The sequence goes on from OY390724.1 coordinate 14,980,185, forward strand.
ATATTTTTTTCTATTATTATTTTTTATGAATAAACACACACAGACGCATATAAATATTATATATATATATATATATAATTAATATTCCATAATTTCCCGAAATTCGTGCACGTTCCGAGTGTACGAAAATGTCTATCGATAAATGAATATCCGTTGATTTATTTGTTCGTGGATATTCGTATTCACACTCGTATGAATTTGCGAAAATTATATACATATATATACATATATATAATATGACGAGTGGCAATTTCCATGACGATTTGAAAAAAAAAAGCAAATTTTAAACGTAGATGATGTATAATTGTGCAACCTCCCCCCCCTTTTTTTTTTCTTTTCGATTTCTATAAACTCGTTAATCGGTAAAAGCTTCGAAAACGCGAGCACCGAGCCCGAGAGTCTGATAGTGCGGCGTAAAATGTATGAAACAAAAAAGAATGAAAGAAAGAAAAAAAAAAAGGAAATTAATATCTTCTCTCTCCCTAGTCCATTTAGAGCTCTCCGAGTCGCGAGATCGAATATTATACGTGAGATTTTCTCTTGTTTGTGACGTCTTTTCTTTTTCGTTTTTTTTTTTTAATTTTTTTTAATCGAAGAAACAATTGAAATTGTGATATCGACCCACGCGAGACTGCTGCGACGATGATGAAAAAGGGGAGGAAAATGAATAAAATAACGGGAAGTCGGATCGAACTACTGCCAACGACAATCTCCGGTATCGTCGCGATAATCGCGCGATTAAAATTATTCTTGTCCATCTCGTGCAATTTTCATTCGTCGTAAAAGACGGTAGAATTTCGAGGTTTTTTCGTTCGTTTTCATTCGATTTTTGTCCCTTTTGGGGGGCTCCCTTTCGCGTATTTCTTTCAGAGTCACGACGATCATTTGTAAATTTGTAGTAGGAAAGAAAAGAGAGAAAATTCGCGAAGGCCTACTGAGTGTCTTTCGGTCGCGTTGTGCACGCGCGCGACGATCGATATTCGACGCGTTCGATTTTAGCGAAATTCATTGGTGATTTGTGACAAAAATTCACGAGGGTATCGAACGAGATTTGAGGAGGAGGTGGAGGAGGGAAAAATTCGAACGAAACAACGTGGACGGTTCGTTCGCAAAGCGTTTCGGAAAAGTTCGGAGATCGTAAAGAAATTCTGTCGTGAGGTAGGAAAAGAAGGGACGAAGGAAAAAAAAAAAAGAGTAGGAAAAAACGAAAATTTATCGAGATCGAAACCCGAGTTACGTAGAAAATGATTCTCATAGATAGAGAGGATAGGCTCTTTTTTTGTTTGTTTTTTGTTTTAATTATTATTGCTATATAAAGACCAAGAGAGCGATCAGAAAAGCGTCAGAGTCAGTACGCGCCACCGACATTTTTATACACGACTTTCTACGTTAATTTACGCAACGTTTTTCCTTTATATTTTTTTAATTATTTCTATTATTAATTAATTGATTAATTATTATTATTATCACTAGAATTATTATCACGAATATGCCATGCGTAAGTTTGTACGTGCATTTTATATACGAAAAATACCCAACATCTTAGACACATATGCGAATAACGAAGGAAAAGAAAAAACCGGAAGTGACGGGGGAAAACGATTAAGAAATGAGGGGAAAAAAAAAAACAAAAAAGTATAATACGAAATCGATAAGTAAATGAAAACGCATAATATAAGACATTTGTATTTGTAGGAAACGAAACGATTTTACCCTGATGTTAATACGACAATTGTTTCCATGTGAATTGCGAGGGACGAAGAGAAAAACGAAAAAATAAAGTATAAAAAAACTAAAAAGCGATCAAACCGTCGAGTATCTTGGAAATTATTGGCTACCTCCTTTTGCCCCCTTCGGCGTTTGTTCCTCTTTTACATTCGGAAGTTCAAATTCAAATTCAAATTCACAAGTTCAACGTTCTATTACTGGATGATGAAACAATTCAACATTTCAGCAATGATTCGGTATTTGCTTGACCGGATGTTGGTATTTTATTCCACGAGTTTGCGAATCATTGTTTTTGGAACCTGTGAAATTTGCTTAACGACGTTTCTCGTGATAGATGCTTGGGAATAATTCTGATGTTTCAATTGCTGAAAGTTGATGGAACAGGCTATTGAATTATCGAAAATTCGAAAAAAAAATGTTTCGTTAATTTTGGCTACTTTTCCGGAATCGTCGAAAAGCCGAAATTTCAAAAGGCTATAACTACGTTAAAAATCACGCTACGTAGGTTTTTCGGGAGGGTTCGGAGACGCTCTCGAGTAGACTTAAATAATGGTGAAAGTAAAATGTCGATAGCTCAATTGCTTCGCCCTTAAAATCGATGTTGAAAATTGGCGAAAAAAACGCAAAGGGGTATGTATGGGAAAATTGGCGAAAATCGGTGGTCCTACTTTAAAAATCTGCCAAAAATCGAAAAATTAAGATATCCGGACAAACCAAACGGCATTTTGAAGCCTCATCAATTGCCAAGAGAATGAGCACAAGTCGGGGTGTCCATCTCGAACGAAAAAAAAATGGCAAACATTTTAGTGAACCAACTCAGTGCGGACCAACCCTATGCTATATTTTGAGGATATAGCGTTGCCTATTCACATATATTTTTGAACTTTTATTAAAAATAAAATATTTCACAAAAAGCTGCAGAGTATTTTGGAATTCATCAGAATCGTTCGGATTTTTCGACGTTTATTTTTCAGAGGCTGATAACGATAATCATACCTCTCTTTTTTATTCTCTTTAGTGAATAAACTTTCCAAGTTTTTTTTTCGTATTTTCCGGGCGTTGGCAACGAGGATTCATGTCAAAGGAGCATTGCGGAAGAGGAAACTGTTCATAAATGGTTCAGCATTGCGAGAAAACAAAACGCAAATAATGTGTAATGTTTGGAACGGTTTTTATTGAAATTCGAATGGCGAAAAGAACCTTACTGTGTAATTCGATCGAGATTAATCCAACGAATTGTCACAGGTGATATTAGGTACCAGAGTTTGTATGACATATTTGGACTTTATGGCGCTGCCAATATCGATCTCGAAAGAATAATCACCGCAGACCAAAAATTCTTCAATGGTGAGCATCATAGGTCCGACTGGTTCCGAGAGCGTATAAGTTCCCTGCAATTAACGTGAAAAACAAAAGCGAGTAACTAGCGAGTACTATTTCATTTTGCAACTTGACAGATTTTTAAAAAAATTTCACTCTGCGATTACGTTTTTTTTTCAATAATGTTTTTTATAATGAGAACAACGAGTTTCAGCAACGAAACACTGTAGAACTTGTGAATTTAAATTAGCAAGTGAGAAGCATGGAAGGAAGAAATAATTCAATTTGATTTTGAAGAAAAATGAAAAAAGGCAGTGAAATCGGAGGAATTACCGCGGTTACGGGGCAGGTGCCGTTGGGCAGCCAAAGCGTGCGGAGAATCATTCCTACGATGTCTTCCCAGCTTTTATCTCCGAGCTCCGTGCAAAGGTCCACCGCCCTGTCTTTGCCGACGTATCTTGCCACCTTACCCGGTCCACCCGGGTTCGAAACTGATACTTGGCCGTACAGCTGCGTGAGACACAAAAAACTTTGCACAAACATTGACGATTCGAACAGTGCTCATTCGGTGGGTCATTTTTTTCAGGCAAAGTATTTTTAGCTACGATCGAGTCGGTAAGAAAATTATTGGAACGTTCGCTGTTCGAGGGAGGATGAAAAAAATATTCGCGAAGCTAACTATGTTCGGACGAAATTGTTGAAACGGGAGATATTTACGCAAGTTCGTTTAAAAATGCGAAGAAAAAAAGATACCAATGAAGAAAACAATCGAAGAAGTCTACGTGTTTCCTTCGACTTTTTTTCCTTCAATTTTTCAATGGTTCACGAAGCTTTGGCGTAATTAATTGATCAATCAACTGTTTACGTTATAATCGCCTGGTTGTACGTCGTAGTTGAAAGTAATTGATTGTCCATCCATTATCGGAACGTCCGTGTCGATTTTATCCGGTTCCCCGATCACTGTGTCGGTTCTGCTGACGATGATTTCCCACGGTCCGCCAAGCACCTGTAAAAATCATTTTTGCCCCATGTTTTTTTACGAAAGTGTCTCGTTTTTTTTTCGAGAGAATTTTGTTTTCCATTTTTCTTATTGTCTGAAAAGTCGGGATCGCAGCGTGCTGCTTTTTACCATCGATGGCAGGAGGAAAGCTGCTTCGAAAAAAAGTTGCGTCAAATTCTACCGCAAAGTGGAAAAAAAACATGATCGTTTGGATTTTTTTCAAAAATTGTTCTTTTCGAAAAGTTTGCCAAAGTGATCCGAGCAATTGGTCGATGGAGGGTCCGAGTTGGTAACAATTGAGTGAACGAATGAAAGAATACTTGGGATCTACAAAGCTGCACGTTTTTGTTCGTCAATGGACGTTATTTCAAATTTTCAAAATTCAAAATTCATGAACGTTGATGAAACTCACCGTGTCGATTGCTCCGCTCAGGAAGAAAGGCAACAACAGAAGAAACAGCTTCATTGTGAAGATTTTTTTTTCCAACTTTCGCGAAAGTCACGATTCTACTATTGGCGACGGAAGTAGCTGCTTTCCTGTTACAGACCCTGCCTTTTTATATGAATCCGAAACAATCCCCTACACATTGGGTAAAAGTAATACAAATCGATAATTGAACCAGCCGTTTTTACGTTAATTTGCGGTAATTAACCCAACGATTCAGAGACGAGAATCTTTCATCAACATAATTATACACTACTGACACGAGAAAAGCGTGACGTTATCACGATCGCATAATTTTTCCGCTCCTCAAGCCGGTTAAACCTTCGGTTATTGTCGATAATTCCGCAAGTTCATCGTTAAACATTGCTAAAAATATCGCATAATATATCGCTCGACTGGCGATACGAATTTTCATCCCAATGCGACCGTCGTTGTATCGCTGTTACATTATACCATAAATTAACGATGAGTACTTTTAATTCTCATAAACTAAATTGTGTGCGTGTGCACAAAAAAAAACACGAGGAGAAAAGTCCTTATCTTTTTGCAACGTTGCGTGAAAAAATAGATAAACGACGTAATGTTGAAAACATATTTCGTTTTTTGGCAAGGGAGGGGGGGGGCAGCACTCCATGTAGTCTTTGGTTTTAAACGCATTGGTGAAAAAAAAAACAATCAACCGAACTCGTGCAAATTGCTCAATGTCGTTCTGCGCAAGGCTATAATCATGAAAATGTCTAGCAGCAACGTGATAATTTCTCGAAGTGAAAAACGTAACGAGCTCTTTTAAATACCCGAGTAATTAAAATACCTGTTTACCGTCAAGGATGTGTGCTCAAAATTTCGCTTTCGCAAAATTTCAAGGGCTATGGTCCAATTTAATTTTCAAGTCAATTTGAATAACGCCTGTTCGACGAGTACTCCTGCTTCTATTTAGGGTAGCAAATTGATATCCAATGTTTCATCCAAATGAGGCGTCTTTTTTTTCGTCTTTCAACCCCATGACATGACATCCAAATGTTCTAGAAGAGAAAAAATAGTGTTCGCGACAGATTGAAGTCTTCCCTTTCGGATGGTTCTTCCAGCCAAAAATGACTACGAAATGACCACCCTTTTCCAAAAGTTCCAAATTTCGATTCGAAATAAACCTTTATGGACGATACCAAAGAAAATCCAAGAGAACGGATGGGGGTTTTATACTCAAAAATACAGTTTGACCTGTCGACCTTGAAAACGCAGCTCAAGGTCGAAAGCGAGGCGATATACAATTTTCAACCCCTCGTAATTAAGTGAGTCTTGTGGATGAGGTATCTCCGGTATAAAATAGGTTTGCTACCTTGCTGCTCTTCAAGAAAAAATCGTGAGTCTGACGAGTTATGTTCGACAATGACTCCTTCTTTAAATACCCAAGATATACTGTATCCATCGTTTCTCAAAGTGGTTACAGAATATGTCGAAGAAACTATGGTTTTTTCCACCATTTTTACATCTCCAAGCAGCCATGTCGAATGGTCCACGGTGTGATTTTGAAAAATTCCAACGGCGTTCTGGAGAACAAAATTGGTACAGAGGTTTCGCATGCTCGTTTTGAAAAAATGCATTCCAAATCGATCTTCGAGGGAAATTTCGCCCTCTCTCCTTTTTTTCGAAACCTCCAAGACGTTTAAACGTCGAGTTACGGCAATTCACGAGAATTTCAGAGTGAAAATCACTCGACGTCACGGTTGTAGCGTGAAATCTTCGATAGACCGATTTAGAATAGTTGAATCCAGCGTAAGAAGGTTTAATCAATGAAAAATAACATTGGCAAACATTTTTGCGACGATCGGCGCTAATTTTTATTGTTTATTTTATGTTTGACATCTTACTGTACATTTCGGCAGCGAATAGGTATATCAAACGTTGACTGATTCGTGATTAATTCGATGTATTTGTAATTCAACAAGTCGGTGGATTATCCGGAAATTCTAGGACATATTTTGACTGAACAAGGCCGAGTATATTTATGTCCAGAGAATATTGACCGCAGGTCAAATAATCGTTAAGATCGATCGTCATGGGCCCGACCGGTTCCGTCAGCGTGTAATCTCCCTGGAACCAATAACAAAAGAAAAAATCATTCTTCGTTTTCAACATGCTCGAAAGAGAATTTTCTTTTTGACGTCATTTTCAAAAATAATTTGACGATATTCAGTCCCTCCTTAGGGCGCGGGGACAGGACCATTTTAGGGCCAACAGGATAAATTACCGCTTGCACCGGACATGACCCTCCGGGTAACCAGTCTCGACGAAGAATTTGTCCTATAACGTCCTCCCAACTGCCATCTTGAAGCTCGGTGCAAAGATCCAATGCCGGCTTTGGAGCCTCCCCGACTGTTTTCTGAACCGTACTAGATCCATCTTGCATAGTGTATACCACATCACCCTCAAACTATGCGAGATACAACAAAAATTTCCCAAAAAACTTTTATTACTCGAGTGTTATTCAGCCGGCAGAATTTTTCGTTCGTTCGTTTGGAATATTTCTAAATACGACGAGTTCGAGTACGACGAAAAAAATACTCGTGAAAATGTTCGTTTATAGTCGATTAATAACGAATGGAACGGAATTTCACACAGTTTTTTATCCTTCGATTTTTGAATTGTTTATGCCGTTTTGGAGTAATTACTGTAGAAATTATTGTTTACGTCATAGTCGCCTTGGTTTATGTCCTCCTTAAATGTAATGGATTGTCCATCCACTATCGGGGTGTCCGTTTCGACATCACCTGAAGGTTCAATATCAGTGTCAGTTCTGTGCACAATGATAGTCCACTCTGTACCAGCCACCTGAAAAAATTGATTTCGATGTAAACGCGTTAACCAGTTTTGTCTTTTTTTATCGAGGACAAAACTTTTCAATAACGATTTGGGGATCGACTATCGATCGGTCAAGTACAGTTGTAAATTCGACACGATTTTATTCGTTTATTAATTTCGTTTTGGATTCACAAATCAGATCGATGAATTTTAATCAGATTTACAATGTTGATTGCTCCGTTGAGGATGAACGTCAAGAGAAAAATAGACAATTTCATTGTCGGGGATTTTTCGGAGGAAACTCTTGGAAAAGTTACGAGACGCTAATTGTTGGACACCTTGGCTCCGTTATATAAGCCCGAAAAATTTCAGAACGGTATACGAACGCACTAAAAATTGGGGACTAATTTCGTCATTTATATCATAATTTAGATAATGGAATACTTAACTGCTAAGAAAACATCAATTACAGAAGGTAAACGCCAAATTGTCGTGGTGAATTTTTTTTCGGTGTTTTCAATTGCACAAACGTTTTGGTCGTTATCGATAATTTCATAACACGAACGTTAAGCGTCATGAAAAATGTCAAACGATCGTATTTCGTGATGATCGTATCGATCTATATTGATCGATAATACGAATTCTTAATTCAAGCTGAATGGCATGAGAATTGTATGCAAAAAAATGATCGAAAATAGCCATAATTTTTCAAATCTTTCTTTTTAATTTCATTATAAATTAATTATCAGCTTTTACATTTTTTATGAGCTCGATAATTGTCTGTGTATGTGCGAAAGGAAAGGGAAACAAAAAAATATCTTTCCGCAACGTTGCATGAGATAATAGATAATCGACGCAATGCCGAAGACATTTTCGGTTCTAGGGGGGCAGCAATTAACGTGGTCGTCAATTTCGAACGTACGTATCGGTAAAAAAAAAAAGAAACAATCAAACGGGCTTGTGTAACTTGCGTAATAACCTCTCGTGTACGTTTGCGCATAATGTGCCATTATTATGAAAATGTGCGCCAGCGAAATGATAATCGTTGGCTGTAAAAATATAATATACTTTTCTCGACCGTGAACGCTTTCTAAAACACGCAACATTTTCTTGTTTGAACATTTCCCGGGTCCCTTCCGGTCAAAATAATACCACGTTGAATGGTAAAGTATCTTTTTTTTATCGATCTAGCTTTATTAAATCTAACGTAATCATTCAATTTCACGATAATTCTTGATATCGAAATTTTTGACACGCATCCTTGGTTGTCGTTAATAATACGATGAAAAAAAAGTGTGGGAGCTGCGCAGATATTGACTCTAGTAAAATCATAAAGATCGACGAGATTTTTGAACTCGTCCGATGGATGTAAGTAACATCCGGCTGATTTTGCGGATATCGTCTACGTTCACACTGCTCCGAGTTTCGTTATCACGCGAAACATTCGTTGCTCATGCAAGTCTCTTCTCTGTGGAACATAATTTCTCGTTTTGAATATGCATCGATTTCGAAAAGTGTTTCCTAAACGTGGTTGCTCGGTCATTGGAATGGTACACGTCGGTGCATTGCCAGGTAGTTTTTTTTTTTTACAAATCGAGCTGTAATGCGCAGACGAGAGAGCAGTGAGATGAGTTGAGATCACAGTGCTGGCGCTGATAGCGGAGCTGCGTGAAGGTGGCTGCATTAAATTTTGAATTTATAATTCCAACGAAGGTTATTGCTTGAAAAATTTGTGGAATTTCTTTGAATGATTTCTTTTGTGACCAAAGGCCTGCGTTGACTGCGGGAAAGTACGTTTTGATTACAAATTTTACGAAAATCCAGGAACTCCCAGGTTCAACGGCAGCTGCAAAAAGCTGATAGACGATGCTGTACGCGATGCGGAAATATATAGAGATGCAAAATTGGTGGGTTTTTACAGATACCAAAGAGTTTTTTTGAACTTTTTTTTTAGTCAATTCATCGTTAAAAAATAGTTCAAGCTAATGTTGATAATTTTTTCACGCATCTAGGATGGTATTTTAGTTGAAAATATGCACGATATTCCATATGTTCGGGGAAAAGATCTAAAACCGGAAACGACCGCCATGATGTCAAGAATTTGCACGGAAGTGCGAAAAAAAATTCCATCGTCAATAGCGTGTGGTGTGCAGGTTTGTCGGAATGGACGATAACAAGTCATATCCGGTTCTTTTACGAGCAAAGTTCCAACTTTTCTATCGTATGTGAAAAGTATAATTCTGTGAAATTATATCGTAGATTTTGGCGGGTGGGAATAACCATGCGTTAGCAATCGCTCAAGCGTCAGAGTTTCAATTTATCAGAGCCGAGGGCTTTGTGTTTGGTCACGTGGCTGATGAAGGGTTTATCGATGCCTGCGCCGGAAGTTTGTTAAGATATCGGAGAAATATCGGAGCCGACGACGTACTCGTTTTTACGGACATAAAGAAAAAACACAGGCAATAGAAAATCCATTGTTCCGGTCTTACTCCCTGTCTATATATTTTTAAACAAAGAACTGAATTTTTGAGAATCTTCCTTTTCAGTTCTCACGCAATTACCGCCGACGTAAATTTATCAGAGACAGCGAAAGCGGCAGAGTTTTTTTTAGCCGATGGCGTCATTTTAACCGGAAGTGCAACTGGCGTTCCTGCCGATGAAAAAGAATTAAACGGTACTTTGTAATTATTTTCTAAATGCATTTCGTGTATTTCGTTGTTAAGTTACATTTAAGCATTTTCACTCGTTGAACTCTGTTGCTGTACCTCTTTTTTCAAACAAGTTTTCAGGGATAAATAATCATTTTTTTTACAAATTTCAAAAATTACATTTTTAGAACTTTTGAAAACTACGCAGGGCCCTGTAATCATTGGATCTGGAGTGGATACGGAAAATTTGAAAAAGCACTTTAAAGCTGCTCACGCCGTGATCGTTGGTTCTCATTTCAAAGTTGATGGAAAATGGGAAAATCCTGTTGACGCTGTCGCGGTCGATAAATTTATGAAAAACTTATCAAAACTTGATGATAATTGGACCAACAAATAACACGATTTATCATTAGTATATTTTGTTATTTTTATAAAGCAAAATTTCTGTAATATAATTATTTATTACGGTTTTTTTTCATTATTACGATACTTCGAATCATAAAATAACATTTTGAAATGGAAAAAAGCCCAACTTCACGAAGGTCTCAAATACATTCGTCTTTTGTTTGCATCGCCTCTCAACAAGTGTTTGTGCGCGGGAACGAATCGTACGATTTCCCTCCGACGCTGTGTCGCGGCGAGAAAATAAGCTATTTCGCGTAAATTAAAAATCAAATTGACAGTATTCCTCTGATTTCCTCGAGAAATTCAACGAAGACGAGCCTCGTTCTCTCGAGTATCATTCTAAAATACGGGAATTCTCGCGTGTATTTTCTTGTTCAAACGCGTCGATACACAAAACGACGGGATTCAAACATGGCCGAATCGACGGTAGAAAATTTCGACGAGGAAAATTCCGTGACGATGCTCGACGTATTGCAAGAGGAGAATCAACTCGAGGAAGATGCTAACGCTGTTTTAGGACCATCCGATGACAAAAATTGCACATACAACAAGGTAACCATTCCTCGATTATCGAACCTAACCTCATTCAGCTCGATTTTCTCAAACTGCGAAATTGTACAAAGCCGCTCCGTTTTGCCCCACTTCAAATGGTCATTTTCAAGAATAATACAGAGCGCCAAAAAAAACTGTCAACATAATCGTCACAGACGTTAATTAGTGTATGTCAATTGAAAATAAATGCTCACAAAATTATCGAATTGAAATGGTACAATTTTTCTCGTAAATACATCTGTCAAAATTGCCACACAAGTAGTAATATTCACGAGAATCTGCGATAAAAATACGTCATTTCAAAATTATGAATAACGACACTGATATTTACATTCAAACTGTATTTATTTTCATCATTAACAGTAACGTCCATGAAAAACAAACAAAATTTAAATGGTCAATGGATTAACCCGAAATAAAATTCCAACGTTACGTCGATAGCGCATCAGAATACTTGAAATAATGTTTTTTTACAAGGGTTACATAAGACAAGCGCTGTACGCCTGTAAAACATGCAGAGGCGACAAGGACCCAGCCGCCGTTTGCTTAGCGTGCAGTTACCACTGTCACGAAGGCCATGAACTCGTAGAATTATACACCAAAAGGCACTTTAGGTGCGATTGCGGCAACGACAAATTCGGCACCAAAAAATGTACTCTCGACGACGTAAGAGAATTTTCTTTCCTCGACTACAAAAAAACACGATAAAAACCTTCCGTCTCTCCCGTTCCGTCGAGACATTGCTGTTTTTGAAGAAAATATTGACCGGGAGCCTGTTTTTTTTAGTCAAAAGCGCCGGCCAACGACGAAAACATGTACAATCAGAACTTTGACGGAGTTTATTGCACCTGCTCCAGACCCTATCCCGACCCGGAGAGTTCCAACAACGACGAGATGCTGCAGTGCATCATATGCGAAGATTGGTACCACTCCAAGGTAGAAAATCACATTTTAGCTTCGCCGTCATTATTTTTGTGACAATTATACTCGTAAACAACATTCGAATACTTTTCTTTTTCGAGCAACAGCAGAATCGTCGAAGTTGATAGAGAGACAATGGGAAATAAAAAAAACCAAAGCATATTTGGTTATGAACATGCGGAACGTGAATATTTTCAAAAAAAAATCTTTTTCCGCAGCATCTCGACTGCCCCGATGGAATACCCGTTGACAATTCTTACGACGAGATCGTTTGCGCCGGGTGTATGAAAAAACACGAATTTCTCTGGCGTTACGCGCCTAAATTGTCCACAGAGAGAAGCTCGACGAAAAACGAGGATGAGGCTGTCGAAGTCTCGTCGTTGTCAAACGACTGCACGTTGCCTGACGAAAAAAACGATCGGAAGATTGGCGGTTCTTGCTTCTGGCTGGAGGGTTGGCGGTCGTCTCTCTGTCGCTGTGCTAACTGTAAGAAAATGTACAACGATGAAAAAGTTTCGTTTCTCCTGGACCCTCTCGACAGCGTACAAGCTTACGAGGAAGCCGGGAAATCGAATCCCAGAGAAACGCAGTACGAAAAGGGCATGAGAGCTCTCGCGTCTCTGGATCGCGTTCAACAAATCGACGCTATCCAAGGTACAAACGATATTTCTTGTATAAAACATGATTTCAGCAATTGCATATACGATTAAAAGAATCTTTCACCGGAAATGATTATATTCCAAACAAATTCAAAATAATTACTGCAAAAAAAAACATTTTTCAACTCGTACGCAGAGTTTCGTTGAAAATTTCGAAAAAAGAGCTCATATATGCCCAAATGTTTTCGGAAATAACTGTTTAAACGTCCCAACAGAGTACAACAACATGAAGGAGAATCTCAAGCAGTATCTGCAGAAATTCGTCGAGAACAAAAAGGTCGTACGAGAGGAGGACATAAAGGAATTTTTTTCTGGAATGGAATCGAAAAAACGTCCGAAAGTTGTCGTACCAACGTTCTGTCGTTAAGAAAAGAAAAAAAAATCGAGAAAAAAAAAACGAACTAACGAATGCGTGCGTGCGTGTGTGAAAGAGAGCATGTTTTTTGTGTTTCTAACCGAACAGTATCGTCCCGCGATGAGTTTCCAACCAAAACGTGTAAGCGAAAGGGCAAAGGAAAAAATCTCGTTCTCAAAATTTGACGATTCTTGGACTCGCGATGGCGCATTCGAAAACGCTCAGATAGCCCGGGCATGACAAATACGGCGATTAATTTTATTAAAAAAAAAGAGAGTCGTGCATCAATTCGTAAAAATATGTTTTTTTTTTCGCTTGGATTATATCACGCGCGAAGCTCCGAGAGAGAGTCGATCTGTACATATTACATTTTGATACTCGAAACATTTTGATGCGTGCAAAATGCGAGCAAAAAGACAGCTTCTTTCGACAATTTTCTTTTGGTATTTGTTTTTTCTTTTCGTCAATTTTTTTTGAAAACACCAATCAGTGTAAATGAAAACTTTCAAGTTATCGAAGGATTTTGATGAATAAAAACGAGAGAATGACGAATTTTTTCACAAACTTGCGCAACTTTGCGAATTTGAGTTCACGATTGTCGGAGCGAAAAAACAATTATTCACATCGAAAATCGAAAATACATATACCGTAAGGGGAAAGAGGAAAAAAGTCGTATCAGGAAAGAGCAATATACTTTTTTTCATAAAAAATATATTTTTCATTCAGTGTCTTTTTTTTTTTTTTTTTAACACCGTACAAAGCGTCGCTGATTTTTTATCTCAAAATACTGCGAAGCTTCAACGGCGGATCTTCGATTGAATCGAAATAACGTTATTCATAATCGTTTTAAATGGAATATATTTTTTCGTAAGGTAAAATTACGGTTACTCAAATTCGTCTTTACTAGCGTCAGCAGTGTTATTTCAAGTACACGAGGATGAAGATCCTCTGTTTTCGTGAATTTGATTTTTTAATAGAGATCAAAGAGCATGGAAAACTGTTGCTTCTTTCATTCGTTGGACGAATTTTGAGGGCCGGAAACGACGGGATCTTTGAACTGCATTTGCAGAACGACGACCGGATCGTTGTATCTTGGAACGTTCGTGTAGATTGACCACGTTTTCTCGATACAGTCGAAGATACCTGTGCGAAAAGAAAGATGTAAAGAAAAAAATATGAACGAGTTGCTCGGTCAACGATCAAACATCCTTAATATCAATTAACTCTCCGGTGTCTACAAAAAATGTCGGAAATTCAAATAGAATTTTCGTATCACAAGTTTTTTTATTAACGCCGATATTATTTCCACTGGAAAAGAGAGTAAATTTGAAAAAAGTTTCGATTCGATTAAATTCGATAATTATCACGGTGACTTTACTCAAAAAACGCTTATTCCAGCGTAATTTCAAGCGACACCGTCATTCGCGCGCTCTTGTGATTATTTTCGGCGTTGCTGTCGAGGTTTCGAACGTTTTTGCAATAATTTTGAACCGGTCGTCTTGATATTAGAATTTTCGTATCACAAGTTTTTTTTATTAACGCCGATATTATTTCCACTGGAAAAGAGAGTAAATTGAAAAAAAGTTTCGATTCGATTAAATTCGATAATTATCACGGTGACTTTACTCAAAAAACGCTTATTCCCGCGTAATTTCAAGCGACACCGTTACTCGCGCGCTCTCGTGATTATTTTCGGCGTCGCTGTCAAAGTTTCGAACGTTTTTGCAATAATTTTGAACCGGTCGTCTTGATATTAGAATTTTCGTATCACAAGTTTTTTTTTATTAACGCCGATATTATTTCCACTGGAAAAGAGAGTAAATTGAAAAAAAGTTTCGATTCGATTAAATTCGATAATTATCACGGTGACTTTACTCAAAAACGCTTATTCCCGCGTAATTTCAAGCGACACCGTCATTCGCGCGCTCTCGTGATTATTTTCGGCGTTGCTGTCGAGGTTTCGAACGTTTTTGCAATAATTTTGAACCGGTCATCTTGATATTAGAATTTTCGTATCACAAGTTTTTTTTATTAACGCCGATATTATTTCCACTGGAAAAGAGAGTAAATTGAAAAAAAGTTTCGATTCGATTAAATTCGATAATTATCACGGTGACTTTACTCAAAAACGCTTATTCCCGCGTAATTTCAAGCGACACCGTTACTCGCGCGCTCTCGTGATTATTTTCGGCGTCGCTGTCAAAGTTTCGAACGTTTTTGCAATAATTTTGAACCGGTCGTCTTGATATTAGAATTTTCGTATCACAAGTTTTTTTTATTAACGCCGATATTATTTCCACTGGAAAAGAGAGTAAATTGAAAAAAAGTTTCGATTCGATTAAATTCGATAATTATCACGGTGACTTTACTCAAAAACGCTTATTCCCGCGTAATTTCAAGCGACACCGGCATTCGCGCGCTCTCGTGATTATTTTCGGCGTCGCTGTCGAGGGTTCGAACGTTTTTGCAATAATTTTGAACCGGTCGTCTTGATATTATCGTCGATTTACCGGTGGCGATGGTTTTGACGTAATCCGTCGGTCTTATTTCCTGATAAACGCTGTATTCCTTGTCCGTCTGATCGCTCAATATGTCGATAACGTTTTCTCGCGTTTTTGCCAGCGGATGATTGCATATCGCCGCCATTCTGTGCTCGCTGCTGTCGATAATCTCGCCGGTAACTTCCGGCACTTTTAAACGAAGGTACCTTTGATTTTCACAGAAAGAGTTATTTTTTCGTTTATTTTTGCCCACAGTTTCACGTTCGTTCGCGTCAATTTCAGCGATAATCAAGCGGCTTACTTGTTGCAGTGTGAAATATTTTCACCGGGACTGGCGGTGAGAATGCTGAGCTGCGATTCGTCGACGTTGAATTCGGCCGGGCCGACTTCGGCGTTGTGAAACATTCGATCGCCTTCCTGGGACAGAAACGTCATATTGACGGAAAAGCCTTCGGCCGCGCCGTATCCAACGTTCCTCAAGGTCTGCTGGGCCTGCACGTAATTCTCAACACCGAGGAGTGCGCGAGTTAAAAAGTATCTCGCTGAAAAATGTGAGTACAAAAAAAGCAAGAAACACGAATAAATTTTCACTCCAAATCGATTAAAGTACCGTAATTAATGACGTGAAAAGTAAAAATGGAATCAAGCTCCCGAAAAAATTCGGTGCGACAAAATTCACGAAAGATGCACAAGGAAATTACTAAAGATAGATTCAATTGAAAAATTGTCCCTTTTCACCTACATTACGGTTTTTAAAACAGCGACGATAAAAACTGTAACGACAGTTTTACGAATGAATTAAGGTAGTTCTATCGTTAGATTCAAATCGAGAAATTGTTTTGCAGTTTTTCTCACATACAAAATGGTTCGCGGGCTTCAGTTAAATAAGAAAAGTTGTTGCAAATCGACTAAAGAACAGCATACTCCAAATTCACGGTCATCCCAGGTGATATGTGCTTGCTCTATAATTACAAAAATTGCGAAAAAAATTTTCTTAAGATTTTTTTGGAAAACTCGAGAAATCTTCTTTGATGTTGCATAAAAATGTATGCAAAGTTTTAGAAGGCTTCACCACGTAGAAGCCGAGATATTCATTGATGAAAATGCAACTTTTAACACGCGCTCTTACGAGAGACTACCGAAAATTGTGATTTTTACCAATAAATATCTCAACTTCCACGTGGTAAAACCTTCCAAAATTTATTACACACGTATATATGACATCAAAGAATACGTATTCAAATTTTCAACAAAATCTTAAGAAAACGATAAAACGATAGAACTACCTTAAAATCATCGTACGAAGTTGACGTTTTTCGAGAAAATCAAATTCCGTGTATGTTTCGCGGGCAGTCAAACGCTCGACCATCTCGACTTTCTCGTTCGGGGGGTAAAAAATGACGTCAAACATAGGAAGAAATCCAGCCTGTCGCGAGCAATTTGTTGGAAAAATGTTCGTTCGACTCGGGAAAAATAAGGCGCGGAAGAAAAGCGATTCTTACGGGTTTTTCCCGATCTGAGGATCTTGGCGCTCAGCGTATTAATAGTGTAGATAAGACCGTGATGATTGTAACCCATCGTGTAACCGGGCAAGAAACCGGCATAGCTCAAGGAGGTGAATTTTTCCTCTCTTTGTTCCGCTTCGATTACGTGAGCGCTCACCAGATACCAGTGGTTCATGGTCTCGGACAACGCGTCCTCGTTATGGCCAAGGATTTCCTTAAAATACGAGATATCAGATAAAACAAAAAACAGCAACAACAAAAAATAAGGAAAAGATCGATTGAAATCTTTTCGCAAGTTCACGCAATGCCAGCTCGAATAACGGACATTGAGGCCGTTTGTTTTCAAGGTCCGATAAAGCGAGATAGTATTATCGCCGAACGATACAACGCTCGTTACTCTTTTTATCGGCTATTATTCCCGATGCTTTTTGCTCATGGACATTGATAAAACAATCTGTGCACTTTTTTTTCTCACCACCAAAAGACAAAAAAAGGCTCGATCATAAAAATACATAGAAGCTCCATTTAAAAAGGCGTTTTTAATTTTTTCGCTATTTTATCGAACGAGAAGAAAATCACTTGTTTCTCTGTTTGATAATGATATAATTCCTTCTTTTTTCTCGCCTTATTTCGTAATTAATCATTACCTACTTGACCGGGATGGTTGCAAATGATCGTTGAACAGCCGACCGGTAAATCGTTGACTCGATCCCCCCTCGCCACGTTCGGTAAAATGTCGTCCAGGTGCATCAGAAAAAGCTGTGGAATTTTCATAATCTCGTTTCAATTCGTTTTCCCCTCAGCCTCTCAAAGTATACCGACGATTTTTCTCAGTCCGACGATCAAGCGCAAGATCTCGCGATGATAATTTATCCGAATGGAATTTGCAATCGCGTCTGATCCCGAATTCGGAATCGTCATTTTTTTGTCAGACATTTTTTGTCGTTCCCTATGCTTCCTCAGCGCGCTGGATCGTGAAAACGTCGATTTAAATCGAATTTGCATAAATATACAAAAATTATCGCGGCATCCGTGTTTTTAATTATACAGGATGTTATTTGCAGAGATATCGCTGCGAGCAGCGGAAATACAGAAACAAAACGTATAACGTGATGGACGATCATTTCGTCCGTCTCGTGTCTAATCCGTCGTTAAATCTCGCGTGCGAGTAATATACCTTAACGTCAAAGTCCATAAATATATCCGTGAAAATACGATCGAACACACACGACGCGAATTTCTATGTCAACTCTGCGGAGAACAAGTGAAATATACTTTTTCTACTTTTCGA
The DNA here is from genome assembly GCA_959613375.1 of Heteropelma amictum. NCBI lineage: Eukaryota > Metazoa > Arthropoda > Insecta > Hymenoptera > Ichneumonidae > Heteropelma > Heteropelma amictum. The sequence goes on from OY390724.1 coordinate 14,998,314, forward strand.
CCCGCGTTTCTTAATTTTATGACAAACACGCGAGTGCGTTATGCGATCGTTTCGTGAGATCAATTCGATTTCTTGACAGTTGCAGAGGTACTTTGTAAAACCTGTTCCAAGAGAGAGATATATATATATATATAGATATTTATGCAACGTACATTCGTTAAACACTCAACAGAAATACGAGCGGTACCGACAAAACGTGCAATAAAAATGTACGAGTAGATTTATCGGTGTTACGGAAAAAGGTTTAGGCTCAAAAGACGCAATTTTTGACATTCGAATTTGAAATAACCGGTTGAATAAATTTTGGCCGCAGTGAGAATTCGAATTATTGCGATGATATTGCGAATGACGGTAATAATAATGATAATAATAATAGCGGGATAAAAGAAGAAAAATTAAACCTTAAAAAATGGAATATTGGCTCCATCGGCTGTTCCCTCGATCTCTCTCACGTACTGAGGAAATTGCTCCTTCGTAACTGAGAGAGTCTCCTCGTAGACCCGACGACCCTCGGGCGTATCGTATATCGCCAGGTACTCATCGAGCGGTCCATACATTTTCACGAAATCGTTTATCATCCTGGAGAATGTCCTTCCCTGAAAAGCAAAAGAAAAAAAAAATGAAAACGAAAAAAAAATGTAGTGTGTCAATTTAAAGTTTCACCGGGACAGGGCCGAGTGTAATATTCGGCCTCTGCGATAGACGAGTTCCCCGGAAGTTTCGTTTTTACGAGCCCTTCGCGAGCAAGAGAGTGCTCCCACAAATTATTCACCGCGCCGAGCTCAACTCGGAGAAAATACGACACGCGATGTAAACCCTTCAAAATCCTGCCGAAATTTGTTTGGCCTCGTGACCAAATTATCCTTTTGTTTGCTAAAAAGCTATTTCTTCATTCATTTTTCTCGCTCCCACTTTCTCTCTCTCTCTCTCTCTCTGATATTCGTCGCAATTGAGCTTTTCCGCACTTTAATTTTAATCTCAATCCATAATTGAAATTGATTAATAATTATCGTCATTTTCTGAACTTTGCGAGACAAGTCTGAGCGGAAATACTCGACGAATCATAGAAAGTTTGTAAATCATGCAAAGAATGCTTATGTATATCACGGTTATACCGTTTTATCTGCGTCACTTATGCATAATACATTATGCCTTCCAAACGCAAGTTGTCGTGCGAGTAATCGAATATGAGTGCAACGGTCGCTCGGTAGAGGGTCAGAGATCACAAATTCATCATCCATTATCAATCTCATCATTTCACATCATTTTCACGTTACGTTATTCTTCGCACCATTGAATTATCAAAGAAAATTGTTGAAATCTTCCATATTCGGCATAATATATTTTCGAAAATAGGGGAGTATACAGGGGGACGCCCTGTGACGTTCGGACATTGTTGCGAATTTTTCGTAAAAATTGTGCGAACATCGAGCTTCGTGTACAATTGACACAAAACACAGCTGAACGATATAACGACAGGTATTCGCGACGAGATTTGAAAAAGTATTCAAACTGCGTCTAGTCGTTGCGTTATCTCGCGATTTTTGCCTCAAGTGAATACGGAACGCGTTGGCACGACAATGATAGCGATTTATGCACATCGAGCAAACGTCGGATATAATCTCTATGCCGTTTTTTTTCTGCTCATCAATGCGCGTAGAGTCACGAATATCATCGTAATATCGTAACATTGTTTCCGCGAGATCAACGCAGCCGCCGTTCGTTTAATCGTACTTTCATAGAGGAAACGCCTTCGAGGCAGAATTTTTAATCAGACGAAGAATAACTATCGCGATGTTTCCTCGCGAACATCCGTACGTATATGGACCAATAAAATGAAAAATAACAATTTATCATCACTTTGTGATGATAAATTTTATTTTATTTTATCATTTATCATCACAAAGTGATGATAAATTCGCATTATTGGCGATAATTCCTTGCGTTATCCCGACTTTGATATTTATTTTCATTTTTTATTACGAGTAATACATCGAAACGTTAGGACCCCACGCGATATACATACATGTGTATACATGATCGAGAGTTTCATCACATGACACTCGTGCATGTTATATATCGCGGTTTTTGCAACCAACCACCGTGTAAAATATTTCCGGTCGAGTAGGCAAACATTGCGAAATGTTGGCGGTCGCGTCTCCCCGTATCCACTTTAGAAATAATTCCGCGCGCACGAAGAATGTCCGTCATTAAAAAAAATTATCCAAGCAAAATCTGAGAAACAAATATCGCAAATAACAATGACAAATATCGTAAATAATGAACACTTTACGAGTAATTCCGCGCGCGCGAGTCGTATCCGTCATTATGAAAAAATTATCCACGCGAAATCTAAGGAATATCAATTTTTCCTCCGCTTACGTTGTCCGCGATGGCGAAGATGAAGTATGAAACACGAAGAAAATACATGTTTATTCATGAAGCAAACGATTTATCGATTTGGAAATTTGTAATAGAAAATGATGAATATTCAAAAGAAAAAACACCGTATTAACGATTTTCGAAATGAAATCTACCATCCGTCGAAGGATTCTTTTTCATTCCGCCTTTTTGAATATAAGAATGCTCGTGACGATGACGACGAGAATAATGATCATAATTGATGTATTGCAATAATTAGTAAAATGTAGTGCAAATTAATATCGAATGAAGTACAAAGTGACTGGAATTGGGTCGAGATATCCTTAGATTTATCGCATGGTATTGGCATCGAATGTCGAGTAAATCTGATCACGGGTATGTTTACTGAACTCTTGCGAACGCAACAATGGACCCGCGCGAGGGGCGAGAGGAATCAGTCCTGTATTACCGGTCTTGGATCGACATTAAAACTATTATATCACCGTATTATTATTGTTATAATCGTACAATGATGTATAACTACATCCCCTCGCATAAAATGGAACAGAACACGCCCTCGTATAAATCAGGCAAACCGTTTTTTTTGTTTGTCTTTCACAACCGGATTATATAATGGTGAATTGTTCGTTGCACTTGAATCGAGCAAAAACTGTGTCGGAATGAATTATCCAATGAAAAAGTCGGAGAAAAAAAAGACGTTCGAGCGACGAGAAAGTTTGATCGACAGTTTAATTGATTGGATTGAAAAAAAACTTTATTTCTCGACATGACGAATAATTTGATCGTGGAAAAAAAGGGGTTGGCATGGATTTAACAAAAAATCATTCGGGGTAAACCTAACGATTTATGATTTTGATGATTGGAAAAAATCATATGCTCACAATGTCATAGCCGATTTCGTAATGGGTTCCCCTGGTGTAAATAATTGGCACGGTGTTCCTTCTCTCGATGTAAAAATTTTCAGAGTTCCGTTGTTCGGTTTTCGTCGCTTCGGTCATGATGGTTTTTTTTTTCGTCGATATTTTCCGATGGACGATTGAATAATTATCTTCCTTTTTGCCTGAAAAAAAATCTCACTCTTTTATCGGCGACTCGAAATTTATTGGCCCGTGTACAATTTATAACAGAGAGACTTGTTCAAATTAAGCGATTGTTTCGGGATTAAAGTTATTTTCTTCCGAATATGTCGCGAAGAACGATGAACCTGATCTCGTCACGAAGAGAATATAAATTGCAGCATTGCGTGGATTGCAACTCGTCTCTCCCTCGTAATATCGCGTAATGCAGCTCAACAACACGACTGATTCGTTTCCATTTTAATTCCCTTATCACTTGCATTCTATCAGAGGAGAGATGTATTCTATCGCGAAATGTCATTGACTCCCGCGATGATAAATTCATCGTCATTATTTTGACATGATCGCTCAAAAAAAACGTCTTTTTACACACGCTGCCCATAAGAAAAAAGTTTCAACGACAGGAAGAGGCTTATTTCCGTCGAAGCTTCGTGTTTATTGAATAAAACATTTTTTTTCGAAATTTCTGCGAATTTTTTACTCCGAAAAAAGGTGTCGATGAAAAAAATAACGGAGATAAAAAACAAATCGATCGATGACGGTCAGCTGGTTTTTGGTAATTATTTTTCAACGAAACAGAGAATCTTTCGTGAAATTGAACATTTTCAAATATAAGATGATTTTTCGTTTTTTATTCGTCTTATTTCTAAAATTATTCCTTTTCCAGCCTGAAGAAGTAGAAAGCGAAAAAAATATAAAAAAATGTTTAGGAAGATTCCTCCATCGTACTTGGGGCAACAACGCGATTGACGATCGAAGCACGACTAAACGCAGACTACGTCGACAGGAGCGTGCCGAAGACTAATCTACCTGTTCTCGACTTGTGTCTCTTTAACTATAGTACACACTCTATGTACTGCCTTCTTTGTACATAAGGATCTATGTAACGATAAACATATATATGTACTATTGGTAATAGGATATCAACGGCGTATATATTTTTCTCGCCATTACCAATCCTGACGATCGTACATGACCTTGCAATTCCCGCAAACTTGCACAAGACTCGAACATTAATCAACACCAAACCATTTGAACTTTTAGCCTTTCTTTTATCCCCACTCGCTTATCTCGGATTTCATTAAGAAAAAAGAAGAGAAAATAATCGTCATGGTCTTTTAGCCGTTAATTATTATTTCGATCGAAGAAATGCTCGAGAGAAAATAATGGACAAAACCTCGGTGCATCCTCGTGATTTTTCATTCAACATTTCGAGTCTCTTCCTCGTCGAGCTGAAACGGTCGTTTTTCATTGTTACCATTACGAAACGAAGGTTTTATGAATGAATAAAGATCAACGTGTGACGTTCGCGGTGAAAAGAAAATCCATTTACTCAAATTCCAGAGCGGTCTTTTTTTCACGCGTTTTAACGCAACATTAACGGGTTTCGTGGTCAGTCAGACGCAAACACATCACGCCTTTCGCATTCGAGGGTTAAAAATTGATCGGCTCTTTGGTGTCTGATGTAAACTTGGCGTTTCCACTTTGATCCATCGCGCATGCGCGCCGTAGTCTGACAAAATCGGTCCTCCACTACTTGCAGCAGACCTAACCTCAATCGCGATATTTTCTTCGCGTCAAGCGCAGCGCAATGAAGGTTTAATACGTCGACAACGGCGATTATCATGTTCCTGAAAAGGTTTGACGTTCGACTTGTGCGCTTGTTTTTTTTTCTTTCAATTATTAATTTGTCATACGTAATATGAAAAAAACGAGACTATAATGAGCGATAAATCGTATATATCTCGCAGATATCGAGTTTGTCGTAACGAACGATGCATCATAACGACATTGACATGAATAACGTTATATTAATGCCATATTGGTATACTCGCGGGACCCTAAAGTATCATTTAATTGGATATGTATCGTGGTAATTAATGAGATATAGACATACGAGCGATGCACAATTGCATCATAGCCCATATGAATTTGCACAGCTGGGACGTACGAAACAATCCCGCGTTTATTAAATCCGCGCCTAATTATCATTGGAGCTAGAGTTTTATTACTTTGAGAAGTAGCATATATCTTTTACGATGTAATTGCGCTAATAGCGTTAATTCTCCGTTGATAAAACGTAATATTGTGAAAAAAAAGGTGATTCTCATAAAGGTGTAAATCTTTGTTGTACGATCGATTAAAAAATCCCATCCCGTCTTGTAAATAACGACGTCAATTTGGCAAATGATATTTACGCGTGTATCGAACAATAAATGCATGCCGTAATATCAACGAACGACAATACGCTGCGGAAAAACGTCGCTCCGCGCATGCGCCGTACGAAACAGCGCGCGTAAAATGTGACCTGAAATTCCCATAATTCGTAATTACAAGGAAAAACAAAAGTTTCCAAAGCGTCGCATTGGCCCATCCTCATTTGACGCATCCATCTGTTGAGTGCTTTTTGTGTAGAAAGTGGAGATAAAAATCCTCATCACGAACGCGCACGTGCATACAAAAGTCATTAGTAATCGTCGGAGTTGACAAGTCCGCACAGCGCGTGCGCCGATTACTCCAAGATATAAAAAAAGAGACTTTTGAACAGCCAGATTATATCAATTAAACACTAATTGGAAGAATCTCAGCGTCATTATGATAAAAACCTCATTATGGAATCTCAGCTCGTCTCTCTTTATTCCGTTTTTTTCCACCAACGTTAACAACATCGATATGGCTAAAATAATCGCGGGAGATAAATCGTTCGGTTCTTTTTTCTGCCTCTGAGCGAGGTGAGAGAAAAAAATATACCCTCACCTGCTACTGGCGAACAGTTGTAAAGCTTCCGAAACTTAATAATCCGCAAATCCATTAATGATAAACGAATTAGGCGGTGACCCTTTAGGTGGCTTCCATGCTCGTTTCGATTGTGCGCGTGTTTTCGCGTCTTGATTATAAATTAAAAAAAACTATTCCGGTAAATAAAGAACAGGTCTTCAAACATCTTATTTTCAGCTATTTATTTCAGGAATCATCATTTCGGGAGAATAAATAACGAAACTTAATAATCCGCAAATCCATTAATGATAGACGAATTAGGCGGTGACCCATTAGGTGGCTTTCACGCGCGTTTCGATTGTGCGATTATCTTGATTATAAATTAAAAAAAAACCACGATTCTGGTAAATAAAGAACTAATCTCCAAACATCTTATTTTCAGCTATTTATTTCAGGAATCATCGGGAGAATAAATAGACGGCGTGTACCCTGGAAATTTATGATTTAATTTTGTTTATCGTCACCTGCGCGATAAAGAAACATGGTCGAAAAACAAGATGGCGTTTTTCTCCCGCAACAACATCGATATTTCCATTTTCTTGCTCTCCTCTTGTTCTTTTTTCACTCAACCACAGATGCTTCGATGATTTCAACATTTTTCGTCTTAAAGAATCTACAATATTTCCACGAGCCTTCGATTACACAGCGTATTTCGCTTGCGTTACGTAGAAACAAAAAAAAAAGAAACAAAGTACGTACGACGTACGTAAAACAATTATTCGCTCGATCGATGAATCCACCGATCGATTCCGATCGATCGCGAGAAAAGCTCGGTTCTTTTTTTTTTCTTCTATAATTATCTGTTTTTTTTACATTTGAACTTGCAACAACGATCGATGCATCTTTCGCCGAATCAATCGCGAATTCAGAGCTGGAAAACTTTTCGATTCGTTCAAATGTGTTTATCAACTTTTTTGAAAATAAATTTGCCTTATAGACCTCGTTGAAGAAAGACGTTTTTGGGTTTTCCGAAGCGATTATACAAAAATAATTATCATTCAGCTCCGAGAGTGGAAAAAAACGAAAAATTTTCGCAGCCCTGCATTTACCCTCACCGCTAAGCTATCCGCTACAATCTTGGTATTTCAGTCTTCTCCGATCCGTTTGTATAAATAAAATACGCCGCGCTCGGCACTTCCCCGAGTCGGACGGGGCTATTCCGTCTCGCTTTCCTCCTCGGAATCCATGTCGCCGAAAAATTTCGGTGAATAATCCCAGCCGACTATCGTACCGTCCCACTGAATCGAATGGACTCATTAGCAAACGATAAGTGACGAGAATAATGATGATAACAATGAAACATGCGTACCGACGTCGAAACAATGCGTTGAAAATACGGATGCCAGCTGACGTCACGAACACACTCCTGGTGTCCGTGTAAAGTCGTCACCTTTTTGCCGGTCAGAACATCGTAAACTGAAGAGAAGCAAAAGAAAAAGGAATAAACGAAATAAGAACGGAAAATTGGGTCGGAAATATCGTAAAATAAATGCAGCGGAATCTCTTTATCGCCGTGCCTTTTTTAGAAACGTGCATTTCGCGCTTATCAGGTTTTTAAAATTGCGCGTTTGAAATTTTGTATTCGTACTTATGACGTTTCCTTTCGCGCAACCGGTGTAGATATATCTCCGGCCCGTCGTATCTTCCGGCGAGAAACGACACCTTATCAGAGTCCGAAGGACCGAGTGGCCACGATACGTCATAATGCTCGTGTCACCTTCCAGCATCGACGTCGACTTGTACACTGGAAATTTTCATTTTTACATACATTTTTTCTCTTTTTCAACTTCAATAAATCCCTTTCTCCCTTTCAATAAATTCATAAACAGCAATAATGATGTAATATATACTTTGATTCGTCGAGAAATCGTGCTTGCATTAAAATTCGACGAACGAATGCTTTTCCGACGTTCGAGTGACTTTTCTCACGCCGGGAAGAGCACGAGCTCCGAGTATGTTTTAACGTTTGAATTATTCGTGATAAGATCTCAAAATTGTTAACGAGGAGATAAAATTCTATAAACCGTACATTGCGCTGGCACTTGTTGCCATCGATAATCCCAGTCTTGGCTATCGACAGCGTGACGCGTATTTTTCTCGCCTTTCGCGTCCGAGAAGGCTCGCATGTCCCACAGCTTTATCGTCTGATCTTTGCTGTTCGTTATCAAGTGTCGTCCGTCGCCTCTCGTGTCTATGTAAGTTATACCGTCCTTGTGGCCGGCGAGTACACCGACGGGCTGTGGATTCGATTCGTGCAAGGTTCTTATATCCCAAACCTTGAAAATAATGAGAGAAGACCATTTTCAGTTGCAGTTACGATTTAAAAGAAAAATACCGTCATCATTATCAAACGACGATAATCTATATTAATTATATCAACAGCCATTGTCAACGTTTCGATCGTCGAATTGTTACCTTGCATAAACCGTCATCGCCACCGCTGAACAGAATCTGCGACGTGACATCCGCGAACATAACGGCATTAGCGTCCCTCGAGTGTCCTTTTACCTAACGACAATGCTCTTATTTTGCGAAAATGGGGGTGAAAAAAAAACAAAAAAAAGCGTACGCGACGAATCGACGGAAATATCGTCAACGAACCCGCAGAGTTCGTCGATGCTCCTTCAGATTGTAGACGTAGAGATGGCCGTCGTTCGCACCGCCGATTATCTCGTTGCCGTCGCTCGAAAAAGTCAGGGAGAATATGCAGAACGTACGGTCGGCCGGATAAAGCCAGAGAGCGTCCTGCAGGCTGTGATCGCCGTAGATCGGAAACAAGTATACTGGCATTGAAACAAAAGAGCAGCAATATGACATTTATTCAGTTTTTATTTACTTTTATATTCAATATATCGTTATTTACAAATAAACTCGGTAGTATCAATGAGATTGACGCGAATATTGAATTCGTTCGATAATACTCGCTTTTGAAAGCGAATATTAAATTAAATTACTTAAATTAAATTAAATTTAAATAATTAAATAATTAAATATAATTAAATAAATTATATATCGTTGTAGGATTATTTATAGTCGTATTATTATTATTACTAACGATAAGTTTACATTTGCGTATTATCCGACGAGACTTACGACACTCCGACCAGCTCGAATAGACTATGGATTCTCCGTCTGCGCTAAACGCGGCATCCAAAATGCTCGAACCGACGTCTCGGGCGCGTATCTTACTGAATGCGGAAATCTTCCCATTATCCACGGTGTACAGCCGTAACATTCGATCTAAAGACCCAAGATAATTACGTTTCTGGAAAACTTTATTCAATGGACATTCGGGCTTTTACGTATCACGTAACGAAATTCGTTACCCTGGCTGGCGGTGAGAAAAAAGGTTCCGTCGTCCGAGAAAGTGCCGCAATAAGCCTTGCAATTGTAATTAGCTATTTGACGATCGGCGTTTGGCAAAAAATAATTGCCGATTCGACATTTTTGTCCACACGTGAAACCTGGACCGATGATACGTTTTTGTATCATGGATGTGACGGATATGTTTTTTTTACTGTCATTGTCGATGTAACCGCAGGATTGCTTCGTCTCCATAGACAATTCACTCTTCTGTCGAGCGTAGAAGCGAAAAAAAAAAAAAATCATTCTTTACTGACCTGATAAACGTAGTGTCAAAATTCTTTGGCATCTCGAGCGAAATCGGTTTTTCTCCGCATTTCTTTCTTTAATCGAGTGAAATATCAGTTTTAACCTCGCATTGTTTTTGTTCGAAATTTTTCTCATTGACCATAACCTCAAAAAGTTTACGACTGCTTTTTCATTAAGCGCGATCAACGCGACCGACAAATTGGTTTTTTATGAGTTGCCAGACAGAAAAGCGATGCTTTTTTTCTGGAAAAAGCGGACTTTAATGTTTTGATACTTGCATCGATTCTCGATGTATTAAGTGACATTTCTTCTCTGCTGAAAGAAGATCGTGAATTGAACGATCTGACGCGAGACATGTGTTCGATATCCGATTCTTCGGTTGACAAATTTCCCCAAGAGCCGCTATAACCAAGGCTGCGGAGAACGGAAAAGAAAAGAAACGGAAAAAAGACACAAGCCTTTGCTTTTATCACTCGCTTTTCTCACGCGATGATGCTTCGATAAACTTTCAACGAACTTTGTGAAAAGCGTTACATTATCTTCTCTCGGATATTCAATAACGAAACTATATATACATGTATATATACGCGTTGTACGATTTGTTGAAAAAAAAACGATGGCTGTTTTTTGTAATCTTTTATTCTTCTCTTCGCGAGATCGAGAGACAAAAAAAGGTTTCACGTTCGTTTTATCGCTTCTTGAATTAAACTTCGAACCTCTGTAACAACATCGGGAATGATCTGTTGCTCACGAGTTCTGTATCATCCACCGCGGGCTCGCTCGACTCCATAATGCGTCGACAAACAGTAATAATCGATTATTTTTGAAAATTCCGTACGTTTTTTCATACGGGAGAAACAAAACGTGTATAATTTCTGAAAGGTTAATCGGGTGTGCGCAAGCTCACGGTGACATTCTCGGGGAAAACGAACTTGAGCAATTATTATTTTTCCACGCGACAGCGAATAAGGGGCAAAGGGGGAAAGCTGATACATCTCTCGAGAGATAATAAAGGAGAAAAGAGAGAAGGTTACCGCTGATGGTAATACAGTGACAGTAGATAAAATAGACGGTAATAAAAAACGCTGTCACGCTCCATTTATTCTCCCATTACTTTGTTATCACAGAAGCATGAGAGTTTTTCTTGTAAAATGAAACAGGACTGCGCCGCGTATAACAGAATCGGTTCTTTGAACGAAAATTTATTCCTCGAGCAAAAATGAATACAGTTTAGCAATAATTTTATTATCAGTGACATTTTGCTGAAAGTCTGTCGAAAAACTCCCAGAATATAATTTTAACGTGTAGATCCTTAATTTACTTTGTAAAAATGTTGAAACAAAAATATAGATTATTGAATGAAATTCCCTCAAATGTATTTAAATCATTTTTGACATTCGGTGTCTTTTTTCGATCTTCGCTACCGCATAGAGTACAGCAGTATGTCGAATGTCAGAGCTTATAAACATATATGTATGTACACCCGTAAATGTATTAGGGTGTCCGTTATTTTCAAAGCTGACATTTTTTACTTTGATACGCTTCGAAACATTGTTGGAAATAAACAATGTTTCGACATTCAAACGCGTTTAGCCCCTGCCTCAATGGCGATACTTTTCCCATTCAAAATTCATTGACCCTTTTTTCAAATTATTTCCTCGTAAATTATATTTATTAACTCGATAAAATTTCTTCGATTCCCAACGTTTTTCATTTGGGTTTTCATTCGGAAAATGATTTTCCGTTGAATGTAACGTGCGAGGCATCGAATAAAATACAAAAAGTGCAAGAATCACGTGATAACTGAGTGGAAAAAGTATCGTCGTGCGCGGGCATTTGAAAATATATATTTCTTTTCACTGTTGGTTCAAGTCTATATGAACCAGTGATTTGGAGCACATCCGAATGTACATAATTCAGTTTGGAGAATACAGACACCATAATATATATATATCCGCAAAATCCCATATTCGCAACCTTGGCCCCAATCCCATAAAAACGATGGCGATGGTGGGCGCCGGGGGTTGAAACAGAGGTGGCCATCAGAACTGTTGGTTAAAATCGTGAAAAGCTTCGTGGATAGTTGTGCCGGAGGGCAGGTGCAGATTCGCTCCTCTTACTGTTTTTCTATAACTATTACATCGTTGATCCGCAGTCTGGTAATGTTTCCACAACTTTCATGAACTCTTCCCGATAAATTCCCCAAAAACCGACGAAAATTTTTGTCCTCCACATTGGAACGTTAAATGTCTTATATAGGAACGATTTTTGCGAAAATAAAAACGAGTTTCGTCGAAGCCCTCAAAGCCCCATAGAGTACAATGAAGGATAATTGAGTGTACCTCTCGTTGATTATAAATTTTGTCTCAGGGGTATAAAAAGTTGCGTGAAATTTTGACGAATGATAAAACCGGAAGTCATGGCTCCGTCGATGTTATGGAAGAGGCGATGGGGTATGGTGGATATGCAGGGGGTGGTTGGTTTTATGGGTTATCACTGGAAAGCGGAGCGTGCAATCTAAAGTCGGTGAAGTGTGTCAAGGTCGATGGCGACCTTGGCCCGAACGATCAACTAGGAATTAGGAAAATCGAAGAAGTCGATGGGACACGGATTTATCATTGTTTCCGGACGGTTTCCGGTTGAAATTTCCATCGCGAGATCATGCAAATACGGAAGAATCGAGGTGAAGCTTTTTGCAGCTCGAGGATCGTCCGGATGAAGGACTTTTCGATCTTACCATCCTAAATAACGAAGATCACGACGATTCTCGTCAAGGCTTTTGCCTCAGAGCTTGCCTGGGGTGTATTGATGCTGGCTGCCGGTTGAAAAGGAGCCAAAGCGTCCCTAGCTGAAGCTCGCCTACCTGCAGCCCAGACCTATATAATATATCCCAGGCAGGCCTATACCCTGGCCAAGTGGACGCCTGCGCACGATATCGACATGACAAAACTCGTTGGATTCGCACGCAAAAGCGATTTACCTTGCTAACGAAAAGCCCCGAACCCTCGGAGGCTCCAGGTGCTACGCTACAGCCGCATCTGCCTTTCTGGTCATCAACGTCAAGTTGGCCTGTTTTATCGCGTTAAATACCGTCGCGCTTCTTCGAAATGGCCAATGCCATCATCAGCTGGGAGGCAAAGAAGGTACGAGACGAATGGGTGTGTGATAGGGTTTCGCGTATCATGGAGAAAGATGAGAAATAAAAGAGTGGGAGGATCGGAAGTTCGAAGGGACCTTGCCACTCGTGTATGCCAGCTTTAGCGGGAAAACGAAGCAACCAAACGGCTGGCAGAGCGTTGGCGGTATTCAAGGGGATGAAGGGGAATAACCTTGTGGTGGGGATGATGTATGGTGGTATCGTTGGAGGGTTGGTCGGGAGAGTCCGTCCGGCTTTTCTCTCTCTCTCTCTCGCTTTCTCCCTTGTTTACAGGAGACACAGCAGGACCACTGTGCGAAACGTTTTCGCGTTTCAGTGTCGCGATATAACCCGGTGCTGCAGGTCACACATCACCACGCAAATCCCCACGCACTTGTCACGCTTTTTTTTCATCTCGCGTGCCATGTCACGAGTCTCATAATTCATTGACGGGGTGATTTTCATTTCTCGTTTTCTTATCCTCGTTCGATCGCTCGATGACGATACCGATACCGCTTCGTTCGACACAACAGGTGAGTATCCGACAGGAATTCAATGTTTTTCCGCCAATTCGTACTGGAATTGATCGAACGTTGTTTGGATCTTTGGTTTTTTTCATGATTTTTGTCGTAGCTGTTTATCATAAATGAAAAAAAACTTGATTTGGTAATTTGACATGTAATTACGAATATCCGATTGGACCGGAAGTCAATTCGGTCGAAGGTGAATTATTCTGAGCATTCTCTTCGAGTTCCCTTTGGTCGAATAACGATTTTGGAAAATCGATGTTGAATCGAATCTCTGATAAGAGATTCGATTTTTTGAAGAGACTTTTGAAAGCTTCATTCGCTGCTCAACATTGAAGAGAGCATGTGTCAATTATAATTACAATTACAGCTGATTAAACTTCAGGCTCTGAATTTTTGTATCCGAAAACTACAAAAGTGTTATTTAGATAAAAAGTTTATATATACATGTGTACATATTTCGCCCCATTGCATTCGAATCGTGCGAGTGTCGAGATAACAAAGTTATATTCACTCGAATGTTAACGAACGGAAAACGTATGTATTTGTATATACACACATGTACGAAGTTTTACGATAAAATGCTTTTTTTTATTTCACATTTACTCAGATTCACACGCTTGAATATTTAACAACATATTTTAATTGAAATTTTCGATAAGAGGTAAACTGCCATGGGCAATTTGTGTGTGAGTAAATCGAGTGCACAAAACGCTCTCCAATCGGATATTTAATTAAAGAATGGAAATGCGATAAAGGGGAAAAAAAAACCATTTTCGGATCAACCGCAGAGTTCATTTGAGGCTGTTGCGAAAACGTCGTTTAGTGCGCTTGAAACAGTGTCTATATATATTCTTCGGCAATACTCTCTCGATTTAACAAATTGAACTTCGATATCGCGAAAATCGATAACCACTTTTAATTCCTCGAACAAAAATTGCGAGGTTTTTCGAATTTATTTCCTCCTGACCTTACTTTGTTGATAATTAATTATTGCAATGAAATTTTTGGTACCATGTGGAAAATTTCCAACAAGCTTTGGGATTTAACCAGCAGGAATATCTTTTAAATCCCCTGAACAACATTTCAATTTGTGGCCTTATTTCGTCGTAACAACGGCGTGAACGAAATTTTTTTTTTCAGTTTAATTACGTCAATATTCAATTGTATTTATTTTCATCGGACATTGCGTGTATTTGACGCATCATGTCCAACGAAAATAATGTCCAAAAAAAATAAATTGTAATGAAAATTTTCACGTCAACTGCGACCGAAGAAAAATCAATCTTTTCAAGCAACGTTTTGAGATGAAGAAAAAAATAACTCGCTTCTTTCTCTCCGTGACTCGAGGGTCCTCCTCGTTACACGACTACGGTGCTAAAAGTTTTGCCTCTTAACTCGTCATTACCTCACACCAGCGTTGGAGAAATATTTTTTCCGCAGTTGCGGAGCTTCTCTCGATGTTTCTGAGCGTTATTTCGACGATAATTTAGGTGAAAAAAAAAAAAGATTCTAAAAACGCGTGCAGCGTTTTTCCCCAAAAAACATACAGCACGAACTTCATATTGCTAAAAATACCACAGATTGACGTTGATTCATACGTCGCAGTAAAATAAAAAATGCAACAATGCATAAACCAGCGATATTAAAAATATGACATATTTTTGTTAATACATCGTACAGCATAAACATGGTTGATTCTCGCAAATCTTTCGGGAACTGCAAGGTTGTCCATCGATGAGCTCGTGAAATATTTTATACATTTTTTTCCTGTCGATAAATTCGAAAACAACCGAGCGTTGATTCGAGCGCACCATGCGATTAAAGTGCATAAGCTTTTCGCCACGCAACTTTTTCATGGGTTGTGCTAATCCGTTATGAGAATTCAGCCGAGTGGGTAGCGTGTCAAGGTTATGTCAGCGACGGCAGTGGCTGAAAATGGGTGCCGTTTTACCCATATTTCATTATTACTATTAATATTATCATTATTTTCATACACGAGTTCGACTTTTTGCTTTCATTTCGTACGTATTTTTCACGATTGAATTGAAATGCCGCGACGAGATGAAACGAGATGGGAATTTACAGGACGGGTATTTTCCCGTATGAATGGGCGAAATTTTTTTCCACCCATCGACATCCCATGAAGCTTCGATCTTACCTTTCGAAGATTTAAATTTCCAAACCGATGCACTTTGTCACACGCGACGATGATGCGAGAAAATGAAAAAAGTTCGAGAGTCCATTAATATCGTCACGTTTAATGGCTGACTTGATTGAAAAAAAAAATAACCAAAATTGCAAAATATTTTCTCGTTAAGATTCGAAATTTCTCGCAGTATCTCGCAGTAATATTTTGGGGTTTTACAATTTCGATTGATGGTTCGTGAAGTATTTCTTTTTTTATTTACTGTAATTAGTATATAGTCCGATGATAATTACCATGCAAATAAAAACAGTACACTGCGAAGAGTAAACTTATCCGATCACACGCAGAACTTGAAAACTCCGTGGGCTTTGTGCATATGCATGTATATACGTTGATCGATTTTTTTGTTTTTATTTGAAAACTTGTTTAGTTAGGCAGTGTTTGAGTCTGGTTTGACCTCATTTTGCGTAACGTTGACTCGCGTGGCATCGGAGCAATTGGATAAGTTAGTTCGTGTTTTTGCGTGATAATAAAAAAAGCAAACGAAAAATGAGGATAGAAGGAATTTCGAGCAGCGAAAATGGCGAAGAAATTGGAGATACGTTTAAATACCCCGGGAGTCCATTTTTTAATTATTTTTGAAGGCGTTTCGAGTTGTGAAAATGAAAACGAAGCGTGCTGATAAAACGTCACGTATCTCTCGATTTCCTCGAGAGTACATCGCTGCGAATCAATGTGCAATTTTTCATCCTCGCACCTTCCCTTCCGCGTTTTATTCGATATTGTATCGATTCACACGTGAATACGTTCGTCGATACAGTCGACTTTTTATCGTCGTTCTATCCGCTCGTCGGAGCAATTTTTTCGTCTTTCGTAAAAATCAAATTAATCAACGAATCGAGCAGGTAGTCGAGAGATGAATGACTGAATAATTTAATGCACGATACGAATGTAAAGATAGTTAAACTCATGTTGAATTATTGGCAAATTCGTTGTCGAATTAAAAATACATAATATTAACGAATTATGAGAAAAAGATGAAAATTTCTTTACATTCATCATGTATTATTTAATTCATTTTATCGTAATAGATTTTTATTATTCGCTTTTATTATTTATTACACAGACTGTCGCAAAGTTGATAACTCAAAGTTACATTCAGGATGCAACTCCGATCCGACATGTGTACTTTCGTATTTTTTTTACGACATGGCGCGAACGCTCGCGTTTTATCGATCCAATTACGTTGATTAATAATCGAACGGGGATTCATCCGATCAGAAGGTGCTCATCAAAGATTTTTCAGCTCGGAATTTTAGCCCGAGGGTAGCGTTGAGTTACTCCAGCGTTCAATTTTGGAACACCCTGTATATACACGACGAAAAATATATATAACTGCTGAGGCTGAAGCAAATCGAGCCGAGTCGATCGACCGGTAACGCAGACGCGAAACCGTAAGGTTAATTGCAAGATTACAATGGGGAGAGGTTACGCTCGAGTCTACCATTTCCAATCCCGTGTACGGTTCTTCCTTCTGATAAAGCCGAAGCATTCGCTCTAACAATCCCTTTTTTCGAGGCTGATGATTTTTCTGTACCTCGAAGAAATAACGTTTCATTCTCTGTTATCTTCTCTCTCTCTTCTTCGTTGCATCAGATCACTTTTCTTGGAGTTATAGTATACATTTTTGCCCTCCTAGGCTCAAACTGTATATCTTCGTATTTCCCTTCGGCTCTTTTTTATCAAGTCGTACAGCAGCAACCACACTGGTCGAAGACACGTGTGGTGTCGCTGATGAGAAATTTATTATCGGCAAAAGTGAGTAATTCAATCGCGAGATGTATAGATGACCATAAAATGACGAGAATTGCACATCTGTTAAATCTCTCTCTTGGCATTCGTTGTACAAGCAGATCGGCGTATGTGAATGTGTGTCTGTATGTCGTTCAATTGCGATAACTGATGAAAGAAGTAATTCGATTTTATACTCCACATTTCACCCGTAATATTTTATTTAATTTCTCTGCCTTGACACAAGCATTCAGGATCAATCGTTTGACCCATTGCAAGTGATGAAATCACGTGAATTTCCGGTCGCAGAATATGGCGGTGACACAATTTGTTGATCATCAATTTATCATTGCTGTATTGAGATTATTATTCAATATTGATTCTGCGATGTTCGTTTATGTAAACTTTTGTCAAGGTGCACTCTGCACTCTTCGTTTCTAATGACATTTTTTTTTCTCACTGCGAGTGATATAGACGGAACGTAAAATTGGAGGATAGAGTACAAAGTGTATTCTATCCTCCAATTTTACGTTTCTATTTTGTCAGTGACAGTGACAGCTCGTTCCTCGTGGGTCAGAAATTATATGGGAAACCGTAAGCCGAGGTGAGGCTGTATAATGAAGGGGAATACAGAACGATACATCGGTGATCCATTTACAGCAATGAAACCACAAGCGAATTCCTGAAATCCGAGGACGTAGGCGGGTCGTACATGTCCAGTACGTCCTTCAAAAGGATTCGCAATCACTAAACGTGCTTTTCACTTGCAGTTGATTTACTCATCACGAAGTTTCCATCAAATCGTTTTCATCTTCGACTTCTTCGTTCTTTGATTTATTTTTCAATGTTTCTTTTTTTTTTCGCCAACCTACGCGAACCATGAAACTCTCGTCGAAATCTTTAGGATTGAGTTTCGAAGCGTGGGCGAAAGGCATAACTGGCAATTTTCCTTGACACTGATTCGATGAAGGAGAAGAACGGGATACCGTGAATTCCCGATACTGCGAGGTTCAAACATTTCCCTTTTGAATATGCAAGAGTCTCGATCCACCATTACGACACATGCAACATTGCAAAAAAAAAACCTCGGCTGTCCGGATCTCCGGTGCACAAATATGCACCCCTTAAGGTGTAGCTTCCTTCAGAAAATAGCGGAACATGTAGATGGCAGTCGAGAAAAATCCATATTTGCGTCCTTGGTATACGACAAGTTTGATTGGAAACCTTGAATCTAGATTCGTTTCTCTAAGAGACTCAAGGTGTCATTAGCCACGTTTGAAACAACGATAACATTCTCGTGCTTTGAGGGAAATGGAAAATTTCATTTTCTATCTTTCCTTCATAGCCGCATCTTCTTTATTCCACGTGGATTTGACCAATCGATTAGCAATCCATTAATAATTGCTCGGCTAGGAGTAAAAACAAATTATACACATCGATATAAGAGCCACGCGGTAGGTAGCAGCCCTTTGCGTCAATTAACGTCTCGTTTGATCGATGACGGAGTCACACGCGCGTTCGATACTGCGCAGCTGGGAATCGAACAGCAGCGCCGCTATTGGCTCAGCGTTTCTCCCACTCTGCGTCGCACCAATTATCGTGCGCGGTGCAGAGTGGGAGGCGGCGCTTGACCATCCGAATTACCCACGGCGAGATCGCGAGGCAACGGTAATCCTATGATTAATTCATCACATTTAAATCTTTCTTCCGTCATATATGTATACAATGACTCGTTTATTTCGAGAAATATGCGGTTTTATAATCCTATATACGTGTATTTATAATGAAACACCTTGAGGGACGTGGTAAATTGGGTTTAAGGATTCCCGGTGAGATGTTTCGTTGGCCTTGGCACTCCGGAGATAGGTGAAAGAGCCAAAGTGGATCTCCATCGTTGGACCAGACGATGTTAATCCGTAATATCATACTCGGGGGATCTTGTCCCTGAAATCTCATCAATATTGGATGTTCTTGTTCGTCCTTTCAGCCAAGACAGGCTACCCATTCCGCGGGCGCTATTGAAGTTTCAAGTCCTTGGATCATTCATAAACCACGTTGCCAACTGGATTTTTGTATAATCAACGTGCGATGTTCTTTCTTTTCCCCTTTTCGTTCTCCAAGCTGACGTGAAACAATCGCGACACACTGTGCATGGAAGTTTCAGGAGATGTGCGCAATTAGTTCCTAACAATCGTTCTACTTCGCTTCCTAATTAAGCTTCAATCAAGCACGTGGGAGCAAAAGCAAAGCCTGAAAGAGGAGAGAGACCGTTTTATCACGACCATTTTATGCTCAACGCGAATTCAAGGACTCGTTTCGACAGACCCCTTCACCTCATGACTCTTTGTGTTTCTTTTTTTTTGTATAATCCTCTCCTTCCCGCGAACTGACATAACGCGACAAAACAACGCAATCTACTTAAGGAAATGCGAAAGGAAAAATGTGCAGAGTTGCTTGGCGAGCTTGTCGTGGGTTGGTCAGTGAGAAAAAGTGTACTTCAAGTATATACGCTGGCTGGCGGGTAGCAGATGGAACACTCTTAATGCTCGTACCCGAGCACCTCAGCCACCAGGTTTTCACGTTGGATGCTGATGACGCTTTTGGAGTTTGAGGGAAATGAGTAGGTACGGCAAAAAACATGCAGCATCTCGATGTCTCGCTTAAAGTTTCAGGAAGGTCCGTAAGTCGAATGTCCCAGTCGTGTTTCGCAATGTTCGTTGAAAATTCACGTAACCGGGTCAAAGTTCAGGGACATTATCCGCCATCTTTGCTCTGCAGACCGATGCGAATATAATGGTCCAATAACGAGACCGAGCGAAGCAGCTTATAATCTAATAGACTTTATCCTTCGTTGCCCTCGTCTTTCGATTTTTGCATTTTTGCATGAACAAAATAAAACTCCACGTCATTTAAAGAAAACACTCCAACTCCATGCACTCGAACGTTAGATTTATCGAAGCTTTTTCAGTTTTGTTTCCGCGCAGAGTGAGCACATTTTTCTTAATTCGACATTTGATACCAAAGTTTTGATGGAAGAAATACAGAATTGTGAAAGAAACTGGAGGGTGCGAAAAGGAACGTCGGATCTTTGAAGGAAAAAAGTGGAGGCGAGTCGATTTTTTATTTATTCCGAAGGCCGACTGTTTTCCAAGTGTATTTGGATGATAAATTCCACGTTGAAAATTAATCGATCGCAGTCGGTGTAGGAACTTTTAATTGGTTTCACCGACGCTAATAAGCTTCGCAGATGTGTCTCGCGAGGTCTTACCTTATCCATTCGTTTCTCATTGCGTCCAGAAACTTTGTTTTCGCCTCTATCATCTGCATAACCGCGACGACTTTATCTTCATCGTAACTTGGTACGTGTTCACACGATCGTTTTTCATCCTTGACACGGATGGATTCCCCTGGGTCCTTCAGTGTGCTTTACTTCTCATGGTCCGTCACGACTACTTTTTTGTTCCATTCTTTCACACGGATCCTCCTACTGGACGGGAAGACGTATGATTTTTCTTCGACGAAGCTTGTTTCCTTCAGAAGCGCGGGCTGAAAAAATGTTGCCGATTATTCGGTGTACGAAATACAGCGATGATTATGCAATTGTGTGAAACACCGAATGGATTATTCATAAAAATCTGTTATAATAATTATAATTATCATTAATTCAACCACCATCTTCATGGTGTCATGGAGGACAAAAAAATCATTCCAGTCGTTGTGAATCAACAGGTTGAAGCTCGATCGATTCAATTATGATGATTGCTGCTCTTCTCTTGTTAATATTCTCTTAAATGCTCCCCCGAGATGAAGAATACCGACTTAACGGACGGAAGGTAATATGAGTGTAACAAAAAGGGAAGGATCAACGATAACATCTAGTGGGGAAATTTGAAAAGCTGGGCGTTTGGGGATAGACTTTCCACGATTATGACTTCAAGCGTTTGGCGTAATGTCATTTTGGATAATAACGCGTATTGTTATCGATAGGTGGAATTTTTTCGCAAGGAAAAACGGGCAGAACAACGGTGATAATAATAGTGATGATTAAACATGATATCATTATCATTATTGTTATTAAAACATTGTCGTAATGCTATACTAGCGTTAATTGCTTGGAAAAATTCCGGTGAAAGGAAAGGAGAGCGTCGAAGAAAATCAACATTCCATTCTGCGTGTATCTGTCCAGCTCCAGGGATCAGGATCATCCCCAGGCCAGATACGCATGATAACGTATCTTCCGCAGCCCCCTATCGCACTCTGAATATAAGCAACTATTTCTTATCTCACTCATCGGTTTCTTTCATGCCATCCTTCCACTATACGTTCCTTAAACTACCATCACCTCTGCCCCTCGGCATTCGTTTTCATCCCTTATCGTTTTGATCCTCATCGTTTTCCCCTATCAGCGATTTATCAAAGAACACACGGTGAACCGAGAAAAGTTCTCGCGGCAAACGGACGCGTTGCGTTATTTTATTTTTATTTATTACAGAAAGAAGAGATAGAGAGAGAGAGAAGAGAGGGAGATACTTCCGTCTTTTTCTTCCGCGTTAACGTTTCTTTAGATTTTTTTAATTCTTCGCGAAACTCTTTGCTAATTATACCCAAGCCTCAGTCACGAGGCTTGGGTCGAAAGTCACTTTAAAGTCGGAGGGAAGCGTGGGACAATATTGACGGGTTTAACGCTGAATATTTTTTTCGTTAATTTCATTTTATGCGAACTTGCGTAAATAAGTAATCAGAATTAGATTTGAATTTTCTTTTCAAAGACAAAGAGTGTACAGTGGAACGTGTGACGTGCTACCGCTGAGGGATCTTCATTCGCTCCCTCGAAAGGGAAGGGGAAGAGCTCCGCGCGTCGATTGGCTCCACGTGTACAGGGTGTGGCTTGCAATTCGCTTTCTGTGAGAGATTTCACTGTACCGCGATCTGTTTTCGGTGGCAAGTGCGCATAGGCTTTTTTTTTTACCGTAAAACGAATGTTAATCCTAAAATACCCCTGTCGGAGGTATCGAACACGTCATGATTCCATTACGTGACAAATTTTGACAATGTAAGTACAAAAATAAAATTGAGACTGTCACACGTCGATGGTGTGAACTAGCATTCACACCATTTTTTGTATTAACCTTGTACCGTGCAAGCAATTCTTTTTTGCTTTCCAAGGTTGAGACCAGGAATGAGTCAGTGATTGTTGGAATATCATTTTCTTTACATTATTCCGGAAGTTAATTAGCCGGGGATAGATATTGTGTCTGGAAAAGTTTTTCGAGATTTCAAGTTGCAAGCGTGACAAAATTGTATCAAGGAGGTTTGAACCGTAGGTGATAAAAGCGAATGGAAAGTACCGCTGACCCATATACATTGGCTTGAAATTTGTCTGTCACACCGTTGATCGATTTTATTGGTAATACGTCCAAGATAATTGGTCAAACCGCAAACATCGATCGGAAATACACAATACGCCCATAGTGTTGTTCGACCGGAGCTTTCGAGGTTCGAGGTGATGTTCCAGAAACCGCCTGTCGATTACAACTCGACACGCAACTTTTTCGCGTTCCATTGAGACACGAGACGGATCGTTCGATTCGTTCAACGTTGACGGAAAAAAGACCGTCACTTTTTATCCTCGAAATGACGGAACGCGCCTCGCTGTCGGAGAGCTTCAGCAGAAAAAAATGGACAAAAATGCCGTCGTGTAAAAATTGATCTTGTCGATTGAAAAAAACACGAGCAAAAACACGACATTCCGGTGGATCAAGTTTCCGATCGCTCTCCATTCACTCTTTCAAATTCACCCCTCGAATGATCGAGCCACTCACTCGGAGCGATGGGAAACAAAAAGGCGTTTCAATATGGGGAACAATTCGAGGACAATTGGTTCTTCGATAGTTGGAGAGAACTGATGGAAAGGAAGAGGTCTATCGTGACGCTGTATGGGAAAGGGTGATGAACGTTCGACGTGAGAGCTGAGAGCAGAAATTGGAGTGTAAAGCAGCGACGGAAATAAAGCTGTAAAAAGTAGCGAAAAAAAAGATTAAAAGGTGAAGCAGATTCGAAGCAGCAGCAGCAGCAGCAGTGGCAAGGGAAGGAAGGGGATAGACGTGGAGGGAGAAGAAAAAAATTAAGTTGGGCAACGAGTGGTTAAAATACTATGTTGGGCAATGGGTAAAAGAGGAGAAGAGAAAGTGCAAATAGAGAGAAACAGATGGAACAAGATAAAAAGAGAGATATATAGAGAGAGAGAGAGAGAGATGAAAGAAGCGGAAAAGGAAAGACGCGAAGCCCAAGGGGAGTGAGAGAGGAAATGTCTCCATCAAGAATCTTATTTCCTCTTCGAGTCCCAAGAGCTTGGAGAGACCTACCAGGCTTTAGAAGCTCATCCTGATGACTGGTTAGAGTACTACTTACCACCAACTTCTCTGTCATTCTCGTTTCTCGAAAGATAATTTCATTTTTATTTGTCGTATATTGTATCCCAACCGCCTTTTCCCGATATGAGGTTTACCTTTGACCTAAGAGAGTCCTTCATCTCTGATTGTCTCGATTTCTGATATTACTTTCTCGATCTTTTATTTTCGAGAATTCGCGAAAAATGCGAGTGAAAAGCCTCACCTTTTTAACGGTTTAAATTTATCCTGTATAGCAAATTTCGTAATATTATTAAGGTATGTATTCCTTCAACAATATAGGATAGAATGTATTATTCGATTATTACTTCATATTATCATAATATTACTATTCTCGAGATGTATCATCATATAAATGTCGTGGTTTATTGTTATCAGTCACAAGGAGAATTACCGGAATTTATTTGGAATTCTTATGGAACATGTATTAATAAAGTTAGGGGGGAAGCGGAGGAGAGGGAGAGAGAGGGAGAGGGCGATTGTCTAGACAAGTACACTAGACGTAGATGATGCAATTATATGGCATCGCACTGGAATTGCCCTGTCACATTGTTCTTGAGAAGGATCTTACTGCATATGAAATGAACAGAACCCATTACATGTGACCTAATTACAGTTTCAGATTTGACAAATTCACGAAAATTCCCGCAGCAGAGTTCATCAAGTTTCCTTTGTGGATCGTAAATACATTTCCTTCAATTCCATTGTTCTTATTATCTTTATTCACCCATATATCTCGTTTAATTAAAATCCGAATTTTCCCGACTGAATTCCGAGGCCATAGGACATGGTGTGATTTTCATAAAATTTTTCATTAACTCTGCTCTATTGTTTTTGCCTCCTTTATCCGCTCCTCGTCGTCCCTTGCTCCATCAGCTGCCGATTCTCTCGTCTCCAGCCTTATCACCTTCAAATCCAAATACTTTTGGAGTCGAAATTTCTCCCGAAATCTAATATGATATTGAATGATATTAACTTCCGGAAGGCCTTGTACATCTCGGATCAGGTTGGGTCGGTGTTTAGTGAACATATTTTATCGATAATCGATAATTTTCGTTCAAATTCCCTCGTCCGTGAACTCCATCTGTATTTCATGGTTAATTGAATTTAGAGATGGTACAGCCAATCGAATGCATTTTAAAGTGCATGAGGTTCTTGAATCGAAACGCGTCTGAAAGTGGACACTCGAGAGTCGTCATGGAAACATCACGCCAGTATTTTGCAACGGTTTCGCGAGTGTTTATCTTGCAATACGCGATTTCCTCTTTGTCTCGCTATTATCTCAACCGTTTGCCACCATGAATCATTCGGAAATTCGACATGACGAAGGCCCGGAGATAAATTCCTATCTTGAATTTTAATCGCACGATTATTGCTACGATCTGCGAATTAATTGTTTTAATCCAATTTTCCAATTCAATTTTCCTTCGATAGAAACCTTGTTGTGAAATTTAATTATGAAAATAATAAACCACCGTTCGTTTTTTTCGTCGTTACTGCTTGTAACGTCTCGAAGTATCTCGCTCCAGGAGTTTCATGTTTCACAATAAAGTTTCAAATTTCCTGAAGAGGATTAACATCCGTTTTCAACGACCTTAGCCAGTCGTTTCGTGCGACGTCTGATCTTATACAGCCGTAACTACTAGCCAAGAAACTCTGTGACTATAAACGGTGTGAGGTTTTTGCTACGTCGAGATCCGAGAATGGCGTTGGTGGTTCATTAAAAAAGCGTATGATACTTTGTATCGTCTCCTGGACGATGAGAAAATAAAGTCAACTTTGTCACAATGGCAATTACAGTTTAAATGTAGCAATTACGATTTATTCGATGCTTTGCGCGATTTTTACCCATTTTTACTTATTGTTTTTTGAATAAAGGCTGTAAAGTAAAAGGATAAACTTTTATCCTGGTGCAAAGAATTTCTTCTAGCGATGGAAAATCATTTGTTTACCTCGAGAGTCGTATCAATCTCATTTCATACATTGGCGAATAAACGAGAAGCTTATGAATACGCTTTTTTGACTTTTTTACATATTTCAGAAGCTTCCCGATAGAGACAAAGTCAATTCTTCCGCATGAAAGACAGCCTTACGTTTGAGACGTCTGCAGAAATTAACTTTTTCATATTCGAGTCGCGAAAGCTCTCGTTTTTCGTCAGAATGAATAAGAGAATGGCAAATGAAATAAAAGTAAAAAGATCCGTTGTCGCAGGAATAAAGTTTATCAGTCGAAATACATTTACTTTTAATTGAAGTATTATTGTGTGCGTTTTTATTTGTAGATTCGTCGAAAAAAACTTGCCCCTTCCGAATAACAGGTGTTTCGTATATATGTATAATTTCAGAATGAGACGGGGAATGTGTGAAGCCGAACGTTGAAACGTTTATAGAAAACGAAAAAAAGGTGAAAAGTATGGGTACACCCTGATAAAAGATATTTAAAGAAGAACAGAAAATACGGAGAGTTCTCCATTTAAACTCGAGCAATCTCAGAGTCTCTGGGTAAACTTTATCTCTCGAGGGATGTATTGGATCCTCTTCCAATAATGGGAAAAACTTCTTTAATCAGGAACGCAGAGACATTTCTTTGCGACGCCATCTGAAAATACAGATAAACAGAGAGAGGAAAATAAAAATGTGAGAAACAACGATATCACGAATAGTTTTTTCATTGCGAATTTATTTGCTCAATAAATTTTAACACTTCCAATGGCTAATTAGTGAAATATTTCATGTTTCATATTCAATTGTATATTTCGAATTTTTTTGAATTTTTTTTCACCATAACATAAAACATAAAATGAGTATGCATAATCGTGAGAGTAACTTTCCCAATTTAAGAACAGGTTGAGAGATCTCATCCGGAGTTTAATTCGGTTTGAGCCGAGGCTCGACGCACGGGTGCTTCGTACATCGTAAATTAATGAAAGTTTCAAGGTCATTCGGCAACATTTGCGTTCGCACATAGGAGAATTAACAAAGTGTATAGAAAGTCTCACCCCTCTTGAGCGATAAAAGTTCTATTTAACGCGACGCTGCTATGAAACCTGTTAGTAGCTACGTCCTGAGACATCAGACACCCTTGATCTTTGACTCTCCCTTGTGAATTTCATTCCTTTCGCCTGAAACAGTCACTACGAAACAAATTATTATTAAATCATCTGGTTAGTCACTAATTTAAAACGAATTACGTTTATCTTATTACTGTTATATTGTAAATTATCGAGGGTGTCCAAAAATGGATGGAGACAATGTACTGCTATATTCGGGATGAAATTTCAAGTCGAAAAGTCTTTGAGCACTTTTTCATCCGACTAATCCCTGTGGAGTTATTAATTAATATAGTTCGACCAAAGAGACTATGAGGGAATAAGCGAGAAGGTTGTACGTCCAATTAGTTGAAATTTTGACAATTAATAACTCATTAGATTTTGGTCGTACAAATAAACACCAAAATCCGTTTCGACTCAAAGTTTCATCTCGGACAGAGCTTAAAATTACTAGTATTGAGTTTTGGGACACTTTCTGTACCGAGCATTTATGGATAGAGGGATAATTGAATAAATATACACACAACATGATAAAACAACCGTGTAAATTCACGTGGACGACGAATTGGAAGTTTTCGTCTCAGAGAGCTTCGAAGCTTTTCAGCTTTCACTTACGTATTCTCTGTCCCTTAATTTCAAGTTTATTTGCTCTCGTTCTGTTGATACAGTCTCTTACGTCTATTACGTCCATTGCAATGACAAAGTTCTCTTCAAGGGAAACGCTCCTTTGTCTTCTTGTTCAACTTGTCTGACCATTTTCGGGCGTAACTACTTAATCACTGTCGCAGCGAATATTGCTTTATTTCCGTCAGAAATGAACAATAGAGACGAGAGATAATCGTCGTTACGGTGCGGGATCTTTGTTCCTCGATCGTCAATGACAAAAGCGTTGAAAATTGACTCGACCGAAATTTTTTAATTAACAAAAACAGTCTTCGCTTTGATTTACTGTTTTTTCAGGCGACCTCCATTGACGACAGAGAAAAATTATTTCCGAAGAACATATAATGCATTTCTTCAACGAAAGAATAATGTGATTTAAGGGCTTTTGATCGAGTATGCACTGTTTTATTTTGATTTTCGCATTCCACTGGAACTTTTCCGATACAAAAATCCAAGGGTGAATTTACGGTTTATTTCTCGAGGCAAACTTGTTATTTTTTTAACTAAATTTGGATTGTGATTTTCGCTACTGAGATTGAATCGGCCGTTTTAATATTAAATCAACGACCTTCGCCGAGGGTTATGCCGTTCACGTACTGTGGCTCGTTAAGATTACCAACCTTATTTAAAATGAGTGGAAATGTTTGTTCACAGCATCACGATCTCGATGTCACGTACCTGAACTCTGAGTTCGAATAAAGCATTTTTTATTTTCATTTTTGTCACGAATTTGCCTCCGGTGATGTTTTTTTTCAAGCATTCTCCGGTTTTTCAAAATATGCGAAAAACTCCGAAGCTACACGATTCGACTTTTCAAAAAACCCAAAAAATTTAAAGAACAATTGTACCTCCGTGATTCGCATGTTTATTCAAAAGCTCAATACTTTCAAATACGGGAGTTCGTTTTACATTGTTTTGGATTTTTAAAAAGTATTTCACAGAACTTTATCGATTTATTTTGATCCTCCGGCTACACGATTTTCCCTGTACGTATTTCGAACTTGGTAGTGGGGTGACTCTGCAGCGAGGTTTAAAAAATTCATGTTTATGGGACGAGGCTCTCATTTCTACTTCAATATACATACGTATAGCAGTTTTGACCAAGATAAAGTCGTGTCGTTAAATTGCCTCCCTCGGATATAGAACATTTCTCAACTAGCACGTAGGTGAACCAGGTTTGCTCGATGGCCATGGAAAAAAATCATTTTTCTTTCATGCATTTTTGTTGAAAAAAAAAACCGATTTATAAATTCGACTCGAACGTGCTTTGCCTCGTCGATCATGTCTTTATTGTTTACAAATGACTGTAATTTATTATATCTATTTTTTTCACTTCACATGTTACAAATGTATATTAAAAAACAAGAAAAATTCATGAAATATCTTTCGTCAAGTGACAATATTTATAGTCAGTTTCCATCTGCTATTCGAATTTTTAAATTTCTTTTAAAATCGACATTTTTCGAAAGCCTCGAGATAAATCCCTCTTCATTCCAGCTATGATCCCGGTTGTTCTTTACCCGAAAGCCGAAAATAATTTTTCGCAGGCAAACACGAAGCTTGCAACCCGACGACAAATTCTGAATAAAAGCTGGTGGAGTTTTGTTGATTCTGCCGAGTTTCGAGTAGGATCGTAAACATTTTTTTTTTTTTCACTAGCACGATAACATTGAATAAAGTAAAGAAAGAGGGAGAGAGAGAGAGAGAGAGAGAGAGAACAAAAATAAAGGGGAGAAAAAGTATGAAATATTAATGCCTCTTGCCTCTAGGCCTGTGAATAAAGAAGAAGGCGAAAGAGAGAAACAAAGTGTACTTAATCTTCGTATAAAAAAGAAAATGTGCTGAGAGCAAAACATGTTGTCAATATTTAAATACAATGCAGTAAATAATGGTAGATTTTTCCGTAGATTTACAAGAAAAATCGCTTTCGAACGTGACTCTCTGTTTCGACATGAAAAAGTAGATCAAATCCTTCATTAAATCATTGGTTTTTCATTTAGACATTTTTAAATCGTATATATTGATAAATTGTGTCAAATAATAAGAATTTTTCGTTATAGTATCTTCGAGACATTCTTTGACACAAAAAACATTTTCTACAGAGAAAAAAATGGAGAAGGGAATGATTTAGCCTGGATAGTGAATAAATGATCAAGCTTATTCTCAAGTGCTGTATCTAATCTCGTGTGCTCGTATTCATCGAGTTAGCCAATGCCACGAACCTTCGCCACCCTGCGTTTTAGCTCGTGTAACTTGCAGTTTTATCCAAAGTAAAGGAAAACCGTGTACCTCACCTTAATGGTCTATTCGCATGTATCTAGGTCTCAACATTACGTGAATAATTGCAAAGCGTTCACTAGGGAGCTTCTGACCCACTCCTGTGCAACAGTAAGTAACGCCTTCTCGTATCAGTCGAGTGCGTCTGACCAAACTCTTCCGTTACTACTTACAGCAGAATGAACAGCGTTCGGTATTCCGAAAACGTTGTATTGAACGATAAAGTGATTTTTTATTGAAAAAGGTACGCATGCGTATTACTATTATTGTTATTATTCAAACGAAAAAAAAAATTTTGGAAAAATCGAATGGCCAATCGAGGTTTTTTTTTTACATATCTCATTCAGAATTGTTTCTTTGATTCGCGAATATTCTATAATTTTTGTAATCAGGAAACGTAATCTCAATCGAGTTTATACGAAAGAAAATTAAAAAACCAACACGAAACGACCATAATGCGTACGCAAATTTGTGTATACTCTCGTCGAAATATCAAAAACGTTCGCTACGGCAAGTTTGGAGTTTAATTGTGTTTTAAATGATTTGCATACTGTATTCCGAAATGCGCGTTATTGAAACTTTGCTCTAGTTCCTTAATGAACTTCCAAACTTTATTCGCGCATGGGGCAAACGCTCGTGGAGGATAGAGCTTCTTGTATATACGAGTCACTAATTGTAAAATAAATTGTCCAATTCAAAGCCATTGAAAGAAGATACGAGTATACACTTGTACAGGCGATTCCATCTCGAATCGACCACTTATGGATTTCACGTTTTTTGCAAATCCAAAGTACTCGTACAGCCAAAAGTGTCTCTTTCGGAATTGCATGAAATTTGCAAGCGCAGTTTCGAAATTTTGCATGATTCCGAAAGAGCAATTTTGCATAAATTTCGTGTAAATTTCAAATTTTATTTGTCAAATACGATAGAATTGTTTATCGCAAATTTGTATCGTTTGATTTGAGAATATGGTGTATTAATGAATTGAAAATGTGCCAGGGACAAATACGACGAGTTTTGCTGAAATTCAACTTAATTTCGAATCACACTGGTGTGCTTTCGTGTCAAGAGACGTACGGATGGTTAATTGGAGATATATACATATTAATCTGGCTCGCTCGCACTCTCACGAGCATCTCACCAGAAATTGAATTACGACGGTGCACGCGAGGCTCAATTAATTTCCTCTTCCGTGGATCGCCTCTTGTATACACATGCGTGCATCTCCGGCGTATATCTCTATACGTACGTCGTTGGTTCTCGCCTTGTATTTCCGTATTTCGTGTACGATTTGCACTCCCTAGTTTCATCTCCTGTTGGCAAAGCTTCGTATTACCGAGCCGACAAAACCCCCGAACTTGTTGGACGTTAACCATTGTTTCAACTTCTGAATAATCCCTTCATGGTCCTCATCTCGAGAAGTTTTAACGTACCTGCACTAATTCTTCTTTCGGCTAACCTACCCTCAGCTTTAGAATGAAATAAAATGGGTTGAAAAAAAACTTCTACTCACATCCAGCATGCTGTTAAAAAGTTTGTTTCTTCTGCCGTTCGTGAATGATTTTTTCGACGATGAATGAGCGTGTGTTTTGAAAATCTCATAGCAGGACCATCGAGCTTCGTTTTTTTTTACTTTATCGGAAAAAAAAAAGTTTTTCATCACTCTTCGATCTTGTTGGGAATAATTCTTCTTTTACGTCGAAAAGGGGATACGGAGCGAGAAAAAAATTGGAAGAACGAGAGCAAAGATGAGGATCTCGGATAAGAAAACCCTCGAAGCATAGAAATACAGATTTATTCACAGGACAAATTTTAATTCCATCAGTCTGCCTCCTTTTCTCATATCACCAATGCTCCGTTTCTCCACTGACGTTTTACAAACAAACAGGAGCACGGAATTTATTCAAATTTTCATATAAATTATTTTAAACTGCGATTCCTTTCCCCCCTTAATCTTGTCATTCGCTCGCTTTATCGTTGTCTTCTTTCGATAACAAAAGTGTCGTTAAAAATTGATGGACTCAAAAGAACGGAATGATACTTTCTTTCAACTCTATAATCGCCAGTTGTGCGAATTTAAATCGCTGATAAACGAAGTGATTCTCGTAGAAAAAGATTTTCTTTCAAGCAGCAACGAGTATCACGAGTTTATCGCGAACTTTGAATTTATAAATCGAAAAAAAACAAAACGCCCTGCACAAGAGCACACGTCCGTTGAAGAAATATTTTTTTCGAGTGATGGAAGGTGACACCCAAATAAAAGTTATCCCAGATGGTGCGATTTGGCCAGCCGAGTCTTTGGAGAAGCTTATTTCGATGGAAAATCGACAGAGATAACAGATGAAAGGACTCAAAAGAGAATCTTTTCCGTCCTTCATTGATCTTTCGGTCAGAAAAGCCTTCGTATAGTATATCCAATCCCTCAAACCCCATTCCAGATTGCTACTAAACGTAGGGCGATCGAATAGAGGCCAGGGAAAAAAATTCACGGTCTGTCCTATAAGAGAGAGAGCGAACGAAGAAAAGACGAAGGTAAAGCACGAAGAAAAAGGGCTCAGGCTTTTGGTACGGAAAAAAAAACGAATAAAAAGTGGTATATACATGTCGGTGCAATTCTTTTGTCGTGAAATGAAGCGAACGACGAGTAAACGACAGTGAAAAGATTACACCCTGGACGGTCACTGAAAAAAGTACAACAATATTTTACAACGTTAAAATGTAACTACAAAATATAATGCCATATCGCCCGATTCGATAAAACAAAATGTTGCAACTCGGGATAAAATTCATCGTATTGAATTCAACGAGTCGTTCAGCGTTATAAACCCTCGCAAACGAAAATTTCCTCGCCTTTTCCGTTCGAATCTGTGATCGATCCGGTGTTTTATCGCTTTTATCTCCCGTTTAAATCCGTTATTTCGTGTTTGCAGATGATATAAGACGAGAGGAAAATTCGCGCGTTGGATGGAAGCGTACGAACGAAAATGTTTATCTTCAAGAACACGAGTACACCCAGCATTGTAGAGTCTAATCCGATTTGGACCGAGTTTGAGGTGAAAAGTCTCACCCCAACGGCGACCGCCGGTCCTGAACATGCTTGGAGGATTTTCGACGCTTACAGAAAGAGCGATAACCAGGTTCGTTTATTCCGTGTATGCATATATGTATATACATTCGTCGGGTATAAGTTACTTTCGAAAAAAAGCGTTCTACATCGAGGCGAAAAATCGCCAACGGATTTTCATCTTAATCACCGTATTGGCTGAAATCTCAAGTTTGAAACTTTCTTAAATTTGGCAGGAAGCTTCGGTGTTCGTTTTTGAGAAACGCTCGGTCGAGAAGCTTCACAAGCCACGTCGGAAGGAAACGATCACGGAGATTCTTCGCGGCTGTCCGCGTCTTCTCCAAGAGTATCGTCACCCAAAATTGTTGCAGGTAATTCGAAAATAACAACGGAATTAGGACGCCTATGGAAAATTAAAAAGACTAGCGATTTTACGAATTATGAGATGAGGCTGATGATGGCGTTTCAATGATATCCTGAAACAAGGTGATAAATCCGGTGAAAGAATGCGCCGAGACCCTGGCATTCGCGACCGAGCCCGTCCTTGGAAGCCTCGCAAATGTTCTGGCCTACAAGGAGCAACGTGCGGCGTCCGCTGGTCAATCGTCGAGCGCGGTTTCTCATCAGCAGCATCACAATCCTCATCAAAATCCCGGTCATCGTCCAGTCATGATAAAAGAATACGAGATGCTGCAGATGGAAATAAAATACGGACTTTTGCAGGTAAAACGAGTGAAACGTTCAAAGTTCAATCGAGTTTCAACTGCACATTAATTCGTTTCGAGAGAGAAAGACATGGACGACGAAACGTTGGTCCATATTCCCAGCAGCCCCGGTGTGAACATGTGTCGTTAAATTTTTCTCCCCAAATGCATGAAAACCACGTGTTTTTTCTTCAGATAGTCGAGGCACTCTCGTTTCTTCATTACTCGTGCAAAGTCATCCACAGAAACGTATGTCCCAGCAGCATTATAATCACGAAAAAGGGAACATGGAAGTTGTCTGGTCTCGAGTTTGTTGGTACGAAAATGTTCGCCGGTGAAATGTGTGCATGAAAATCGTAATTCGAAAAATGACATCGTGTTTCGTTTGAAATTTCGAAATTTAGAACGCATGGACAACAATAGCCTGGATTCGATACCTTGTCAGCCATGGACCCACAAGATGTCCAAAATGGTCCAGCCCAATCTCGACTATACAGGTAAAATAATTCCCAAAAGCGAACGCTTTTTTTCAGCAATATTCTTGATGGTTATATAATGTTATAAAAAAAAACGTTCCCATTCATATTATCATAATGTTTATACGAGCAAGTAAATATTTATTCACCATTTATCGATATTTTCTCGTCCGTTCAATGCACTCGGTTTCAACGTCATTTATTCCTTTGACAGCACCGGAAATTCAACAACACAAGTATTGCGGCACGAGCAGCGACATGTTCAGCCTCGGAATGGTAATTGCGTCAATTTATAACGATGGTCGACCTCTGATACAGGCGAATCACAGTAACTCGGATTACCTTCGACAAATGGATGGCGTGAGTCGATCAAAAATTCAATGAGTAATTTTAATAGCGTCTTTTTTTATCAGAGAGAGAAAAAGACGAAGAGTGAAATAATTTTTTAGCTGTATGGACAAGTTGAGAGTATCCTTCCGAGGGTACCAGTTCCTCTTCAAGAAGCTGTGTCAAAGCTCCTGCACAAGGATCCCGAAGCGAGGCCTCAGGCTCAACTTATCTCTCTTATTAAATATTTCAGGTATATTTAGAGTCGTCTCCCATTTGTAAAACCATAAAATGATTCCTGATGCCAGGACGCAGCATCTTTTCTCTTTCTCCTTGCGTATAATCTGTCGCGTAAAAATTCGTTGTAACTCATATTTTAACATTAAATCCGTGTCTCGTTTCACAGCGATCCTTCCGTTCACGCTCTGCAATTTTTGGATGTCATTAACATGAAGGAGCCTAATCAAAAAGCGCATTTCTACAGAACAACACTCAAGGAAGTTCTACAGTTCATTCCACGTGTAGGCATCCATCTTTTTCACTATTTCGTTTGTTTTTCTCGACTCTCGCTCGACACTTTAGCTCTCGTTGTCTTTTGCTTCGATGTTCTCACAGAAATTATGGTATCAACACATTTGGCCTTATCTCCAAGCCGAGTCGAAATCGCAGGAGGTCTTTGCCTCGGTGCTTCATCCCATGATTTCCATAATTCAGCAGGGAACCGCCGAGGACTACCAAAATCATATTTTGCCATCATTCCGGTTGGAATTTCAATACAAAATTTTATTCCATCTCGAAACTCGAAAGAGAAAATTGAAACGTCGTCATTTTGTTTTATCAAATTTTTATGCGACCATTTTAGGGAATTATTTTCCGCACCGAGATCGATTCAGGGTACCGTCGTGCTGCTGGAAAATTTGCATATTATAATGGAAAAAACACCGCACGACGTTATACGCAGCGATATGCTCCCCATGCTTTATCAATCGTTCGACAGCCCTAACATTCAAATTCTGGTAAGTTTTTTCTGTCAAAATCTCCAAACAATAGTGCAATAATGTGTGATGATATTCTCAGCAAAAACATTCAGCTGCTTTTTCGAATATTTCGTAAATGAGAACAAAACAAAATTCCAACATTCTGGGTACCAGAAAATCACCCAGAATCCTTAATTTTTGGATTTTATACTCCATGTTAATCATCCTCTATATGTGATACTAGGGACAAGAGACGCGCGCTCACGCGCGCAACCGGCTGCGTTTTCGCGCTACGGCGCTCCGTCTTGAATTAAGTATAGACCCTTAGAGAACACATTCTAATTCGGCATGAGTAGCAAATTGTGGAAAGCAAGGAATTTTTAAAAAACTGAACAAAAATTTCCGAAAACCGGACATGGAGCAACTTGTTCAGAGTTGTTTCCACTATGCGTGGTTCACTTTTGATGGAGTTGTCCATCGTTCTTTTCATCTGCCACTACTTTCGAGTACTACAGCGTCGAGCGTTAGTACTGCGCCTGCGAGACTGTTTACCCGCCCGACATTGCCGTAGAGCGCAAAGATAGCCTCTCCGGGCCAGCGTCGAGTGGTAGTACTGTGCCGACATGGCTGTAGAACAAAAATTTCCGGAAACCGGACATGAAGCATCTTGTTCAGAGTCGTTTCCTCTATGCGTGGTTAAATTTTGATGGAGTTGTCGATCGTTCTTTCCGTCTGCCGCTACCCTTAAGGGGAAAAACTGAAACTAAATTTCCGACAACCGGAAATGAAGCATCTTGTTCAGAGTCGTTTCCTCTATGCGTGGTT
Source organism: Heteropelma amictum (assembly GCA_959613375.1). Lineage (NCBI taxonomy): Eukaryota > Metazoa > Arthropoda > Insecta > Hymenoptera > Ichneumonidae > Heteropelma > Heteropelma amictum. The sequence goes on from OY390724.1 coordinate 15,034,538, forward strand.
AAATTTTGATCGAGTTGTCGATCGTTCTTTCCGTCTGCGGCTACCCTTAAGGGGAAAAACTGAAACTAAATTTCCGACAACCGGAAATGAAGCATCTTGTTCAGAGTCGTTTCCTCTATGCGTGGTTAAATTTTGATCGAGTTGTCGATCGTTCTTTCCGTCTGCGGCTACCCTTAAGGGGAAAAACTGAAACTAAATTTCCGACAACCGGAAATGAAGCATCTTGTTCAGAGTCGTTTCCTCTATGCGTGGTTAAATTTTGATCGAGTTGTCGATCGTTCTTTCCGTCTGCGGCTACCCTTAAGGGGAAAAACTGAAACTAAATTTCCGACAACCGGAAATGAAGCATCTTGTTCAGAGTCGTTTCCTCTATGCGTGGTTAAATTTTGATCGAGTTGTCGATCGTTCTTTCCGTCTGCGGCTACCCTTAAGGGGAAAAACTGAAACTAAATTTCCGACAACCGGAAATGAAGCATCTTGTTCAGAGTCGTTTCTTCTATGCGTGGTTAAATTTTGATCGAGTTGTCGATCGTTCTTTCCGTCTGCCGCTACCCTTAAGGGGAAAAACTGAAACTAAATTTCCGACAACCGAAAATGAAGCATCTTGTTCAGAGTCGTTTCCTCTATGCGTGGTTAAATTTTGATCGAGTTGTCGATCGTTCTTTCCGTCTGCCGCTACCCTTAAGGGGAAAAACTGAAACTAAATTTCCGACAACCGGTAATGAAGCATCTTGTTCAGAGTCGTTTCCTCTATGCGTGGTTAAATTTTGATCGAGTTGTCGATCGTTCTTTCCATCTGCCACTACCCTTAAGGGGAAAAACTGAAACTAAATTTCCGACAACCGGAAATGAAGCATCTTGTTCAGAGTCGTTTCCTCTATGCGTGGTTAAATTTTGATGGAGTTGTCGATCGTTCTTTCCGTCTGCCGCTACCCTTAAGGGGAAAAACTGAAACTAAATTTCCGACAACCGGAAATGAAGCATCTTGTTCAGAGTCGTTTCCTCTATGCGTGGTTAAATTTTGATCGAGTTGTCGATCGTTCTTTCCGTCTGCCGCTACCCTTAAGGGGAAAAACTGAAACTAAATTTCCGACAACCGGAAATGAAGCATCTTGTTCAGAGTCGTTTCCTCTATGCGTGGTTAAATTTTGATCGAGTTGTCGATCGTTCTTTCCGTCTGCCGCTACCCTTAAGGGGAAAAACTGAAACTAAATTTCCGACAACCGGAAATGAAGCATCTTGTTTAGAGTTGTTTCCTCTATGCGTGGTTAAATTCTGATGGAGTTGTCGATCGTTCTTTTTATCTGCCACTACTTTGAAGGAAAACGCTTCTCGCGAGATCGTCTGATCGAAGAATCATTTCTTGTAAATTTTATAAAACATTAATGTGCAAGGGAGAAAGAAGGGAGAAAAATTTTCGCTTGAAAAAATGTGCAAGAGAAGCTAGTTTAGTTTATTTACTCTCCTTCTCCCGGACTATCTCTCATTTTCTCTCAGTACAATATAAATTCAATTGTGAAATATAGTACTCTTACTTACTCGATATGGATGATTTCTTTTTCACAAAATAAATTATCGTAGAACTATAACCTTTGCTAACGGCGATTAATGTCAAGAGTTGACAACTGTCAAAAACAGCATAAAAAACCGCGCGAATGCAGTCTCAGATGAATTTCGCGGCTGCGCTCATCACAGACCAATCACGAAACGAATAAAACGACAACAAAGCATGCGATATTTCGATAATTTCGATCTATATCTCCTCATCAACTTTTTATAAGAAAGATTAATTATTTATCCTCTCTGTTATAATATTTATTTCGATGGATATAATTACGAGTCGTACTAATTGAGGAATTAATGAGGATAAATGTTATCGTAATTATATAATTATCACAATATTAAACATATTCAGAACGCAGCCTACGTAGCAGTGACAAACGTGACGGATTACCTCAACGAGGAAGGTACGCTTCTCGCGATAGCGTTACCCAAGCTGATATTAGCATTTCAAAACACAGGGACCGACGCCCGGGTATTAATGAATGCATTGCAAAAAATTATCGATCTCCTCGACATGCAACACATCAACGACGAGCTTTATCCTCTGCTCTGGGAAATGAAGCTGCACGAGCCGGAAGTCGTTGTTCGCGTCGTTCGTGAGTCATCACCACTCTCTTCCGTTTCTTTCGACATTTGTTTTATTTTTTTCCGACCAAAAATGCCACTTCTCAAGTGAACCGGAAGACGAAAGAACAAAAAACGACAAATTTCAGACATCTACAGTATTTTAATGAACAACAAGAATTACGGGTTGACGATTAATCTGATGGCAACGAAAGTGATGCCGCTGCTACTTCCGGTCACGGTAAATCCGTCCTTGAACATCGATCAGTTTACATTGCTGATGGAGATGCTGCAGGAAATGTTGACACGCATAGAAAGGTTCATTATGCCATGAAAAAATGTCGTGTCTCCCTTTTTTTTATGCAATTTTCACATCTAGCCTCATCGCACGTTTCTTCACGATCGTCCGCACGCTGGAATTTCAACGATCTCCTTTGTCGTTATTAGTCACTTGGCGAAGCGTGATACCGATATTTTTCAAAAATCTTTCGACGAAAAACTCTGTCATTTTTCGATGAACTTTTATTTTCTCTTACCGAATAATCGGATGACGATCGAAAAAACCTTGGCGGTCCTCGAGATTCCAGAGTGCAGGAGCGAATTTGATCTCGCGTTTAACGGAATTTAATTGCACGACGAAAATCGTAGGAACCGCGGGAGCAAATTGAAGCTGGAGAATCTCTCGTTGCCGAGCCCCGAGAGGCGACAATCGAGACATCGTTACAGCTCGGAGAATGTTCATTTTAACATACCGAATTTGCGGATCGAGCAAAGGAAGACGTCGTCAGCGGAGGATATGGCTCGGAAGAATTCGATCGGTATGAAAAAGCTCAGTAGTGACGTAGTCCCTTGTAGATTGAACCACGTGGTTGAACGAAATCTTTGCATTTTTCTAGACATACGTATAATGAAAAAAAAAAATGAAAAAATGTATTTATTTTCTTTTTCTTTGGTCTTTCGTTGGACATTTTATGCTCTTGTAGGAAACGGCCAGATTTTACTACGATGAATGGAAAAAAAAAACGTATAAAACTCCCTGTCCCCCACGATTTACATACATCACGCATATACGTAGTTGAACACTTATGTTTTCTTTCGAAAAATCTCTTTGTCCCACAAGCTCAATGGCACTCTCGTTCGAACGCAGGTTCCATGTCGCTGGCAGCCTCGGCTGAGAATATGAGTAGGAAGAACTCTGTTGGGGGTGAGATTAGTAGTGAAATTGAATGAAGAATGAAGAATGAAAAAAAAAATGTAGTGAATCGATCATTAGACTAGCAAGTTCTATTACGATATCAATTATGCGTATACAATTTTATGAATTAATATGCTTATAGGCGAATCCATAAGTGTATCAATTAACTATAAATTTGTATACTGTTATAGATTTTTATATAAAAAAAAAATTGAAAAAACTACTGTTACGAGATGTCCTAATCATGCCAGTTGGCTTTTGACCAACGAAAAGATGAAAATATGAGTCGATATTGACTTTCATGACACTGGGAAGTCCTCCCAGAAGATCCTGTAAATTGCTGATTGGGACATCGATTTTACCATGCATGGCACTCGATATTGTCGTTTCTTTTTCGAATTTTCATTGTTTTTCAAAATTTTGACGCTAAATCATGAACGTATCAGCATTTTTCGGTGGCTTGTGGTTCGGCAATTCGTCGTCGACGAACGACGGAAGTTTTCTGAGGGTCTCGAGCGCTTTTCCAACGCGCCGTTTGTCTGACAATACCCTGATGACACCAAAGATACAGATCGCGTCGTCGTGCGTCAGCTCACCGGGTGGTACGCCTTCCGGAGGATTACCCATACGTCGACACTCGAGTACAGGACCGCAGGAACGTCGCGGGTCGAATATCAATCTTTCGCCACCAACGGTAATGAATTAATCTCGCTTCTCGAAATGTTTTCATTTTTCACAGCAGCATTATTATTATTTTTCAAAACAACGTTAAATCACAATTATTACGAACGTACGCACAAAGTAACGTGACTTTGTGGACTTTACAACGACGACGATATGCATGAAAAGCGATTCAGCGACGCAGCAAAGCACGTTCGAACGTGAAATTGGAATTTGGGTGAATTCCTACTGTACCGACGCGGGTTTTCCGCAGTTTCCCCATGGGCTTGTTCGGGCGCTTCGCGAATAACAATACTTCGCTGGAGATTAATGTGTCTCTGCGTCGAAATGTACCAGTGGGATCGCGAAAGTAACGCGTAGGGAAGAGAAGAGTGGAAAAAGGAAAAGTTTCTCTCATCGGTTGACAATTTTTTAGGGTGGTGGAATGCCGACAACGAGCAGCAGCGTACCTTATCTACTGAGCACGAGCCTGACCAGTATACGTGGCTCGAGACGTCCATCTGTGTCATCGACATCGTCCCAGCAAGGACCTGGCCTGCTCCAGCATCTCGGCACCGGCATGGTAAGACAACTACCCCCCATCTGCCTCAACCTGAATGGACCATCACCACCAACACTCTCTCCATCATTCCAGCCATCGGGACAGCCTTCCCACTGACCCTTGGTTACAGTGTAAGGATCTCTATGCTCCTCTCTGACCGCCTTAATATCTCATCATCGATGAGATTCTTCCCGACCGGCAAAAAATACTGAAAAACCAAAAAAAAAAAGCAAATTTCGCAATAAAGTACACATTTTCAAGCCCGAGTCCGAGGACTTCGAGGGAAAATTGCAATTAGACTCGAGGTCCGATTTGAATCTCTGTTTTCGCTCGAGTCTCAACGTACGATTGGACTCGACGACGTTTGAATTTCATTCGAGTCTGTGATCGAGACCGAGAAAGGTTTTGCAGTGTTGACTCATCCGGGCTTCGATGGAGATTCAAACTGGATTCTTCGAGGTCGATTTAAACCTCAAGGTCCTTCAATCCGGGTCTTGCACAATAGAGATTAGCGATGCTTTGAAAAATTATTTTCCGCTCTATTTTTCTTCCGTTGTTTCCAACTCGCCGCGAACTAACGCTATGGAAAACGAAAAATTGCCAGATTCTTTTGTCTTGTGCAACGCAAAATGAGTATGATGTTAAACATGGACTTTTCATCGAGTGAAATTATTACTGTAGTTGATTTGAAGAAAACTAGCCAATTTTCAACGTTCCTGCTGCCAAATCTGTAAGATGAAAAAATTCTCTCACTCTTCCACTCATCGATGTACGTTAGTCCTCCTCAAAGTATTGAAACACTCGTTGAAGCCTCGTAGAATATACTTGTTAGATCTTCTCCCGCTTTTCTCTTACTCCTTGAGAACGAAAACTGCTGACTGCTTGTCTATATGTTCTTTCTGATGCACTTGAACAGATTTACGATTCCTAAGAGAGCAGACGACAAGAAAAAAAAATATTTGTGTTTGGGTTTTTTCTTCACGAATCGTGTTGCAGTGCCAGCTCTTTTCGGGACGATCATAAGCAGCACGAGATCGAAGATCGCTCGGACGACAAGGGCATTTGGACGATGACGAAAGGTCTCGTTAAATCGATGTTGGACTGTCGAAATTACGATTGTTCGTACAAGAACGGAGAAAAATGTATTATGCAATCATCGTCAATGAGGCGAAATTTGACAATCGATGAAGCGGCAGTGCCGTCATCACAATCAGTATCATCATTATCACCGTCATTAATCGAGAACGACAAAATGCCGGCGAGAATTCACGAAACACTCGTCAATTATCAATGCACGAATGACGAATCAACTCTGACAGCTGGCTGCAGAGTCGATTTGTACGATGTCACGTCAAGCAATTTCCGCAATGACGTTCGCGTCATTAACGACAAATCGGACGCAATAAATGTTTATTGATTAGGCCAAAAGGTCGTATGAAATGATAATGAAAAACAATAATGTTCAATCAACAAGATTTCCGTATACGAAAGATATCAAACGAGTGTACATCACGAGAGGAAATGATGTTGAAAAAAATATAATAAATATATACATAAAAACGTATATATACCGAGTGTCCCGAGGCTAAATGTCAATAATGTAAATTCCGAATAAGGATAAGATTCTGTGGTGAGAATCGTGCGGGCAGTTTTTGAACGGACGAAACGCTCTCGCAAATTCGTAATCTTACCAATCAATGACGTCAGTCCCTCGTCAAAATGTAAATTCTCATTCACTGATATTTATTTTCTGGGAGAGCCTATAAGATACGAAATAAATCTAAGATAGGTAACTCAATCACGACCATTCTGGTCGCTTGACTCGCGAAACGATGTGAAAGTACTTGGATCAATGAGTATGTAGCGGAATCATAAATAATTGACAAATTATATATATACATATATATATAGTACATACTTTCTAAGCACGATTGAGAAAAAGTGGAAAAATCTTCGCTGACCTGAAACGAGATGAGACGTGTGTGCCAATAAGTAGACAAAGTATCGAAAAAAAAAAAACAATAACGATATTAATAATAGTAGAGCGGGGATGATGAGAAAAGAATGAAAATAAATTGTATTTTCCCTTCTATTTGACGATCCATGACGTCGAGAGAAATTAATCACCGCGCTCGGACACGTCGTTTCCACTGAAAAACACGAGTAATATCATGCCCGAAACACTGTCATTACGATCGATCAGTAGCGTTGGAAATTGAACAAAAAAATGTTGTACTTGTCTCAGTGCAATCATAATTGGCCACGGTAAATGAGCATTTATGGAGAGGAGAACGGATCGAAACGATTATTGAATGTACGTTGTATATTATACGATAGATGGGAGGAGAAAAAGGGTTGAGAGAGAAAAAAACAAACGAAAATGATAATCATCCGTAAATAATCATTTACACGTATCCTCGACTTTGTTGCAAGATAAAGTATTTTTTTCGTACCAGCATAGCTGGTTTTGTACGAATCGGGGATACAATAATAATAATAAAAGTAATAATAATGATATTCATAGTTACAGATTCGAAAAAATGTTACGAAATAAATTCTCGTGTACCTTCGTCTTGGAACGGCCTATATGAAAAGAAAAAAAAACGATTTTAACAGTCGTTTCAGAGTTAAATACAATCATGCGACTGGCCGAGCTGATTATCACTATCGATTAATTATTCAATTGATTACTTGATTTAAAAAAATGATGATTGTTTTTGAAACGGTGTGAGATTGTCAATTGCCATACTTTTAACCGAAACTGCATCAACACAATCACTAATTCTTAAGTATCAAGCAGCATTTTTTTTATCAGCGACGAGATTTTTCGCGCTGTTTTTCTCATCCCGAAGCTCGGAACAATAAGTTTTTTTACGACGTGTGCGCGAAGAAAAAACCGTGATGAGAGACAAATATAGATGAATACGATGGGATTAAAAATATGATCGTAACGGCGCGTATAAATTATGATTAGTTGACGACAGAGAAACGCGAGGGGTGACATTTTTTTATTTTTTTTTTCTACGTCACGTGTCGCACGTCAGTGATTTTTCTTCCTCCACTCTCGGTTATTTAAATTGAGATTTTTCAGAGAGGAGTTTCAGAGAGGAAATAAACGTTTCTAGTTTATGCAAAAAAAGTAATAATTGTTGGCTTTGAAAATTTCTCGAATACTTTGGCAACTTTCCAATAAACCACATTATTAATCTAAATCGAAATGTCGACTCGCATTCGCAAGACTATAAATATAATACAGAAGTGTTTATTCAAACTTCTGATACTTGATATACGTATATAATAATACATATAATATTAATTAATTGAATTCGTTTCTATCGTTATATATTCCTCTTTTCTGTGATACTATCTCGTTCTATCTTCTTCGTAAAGAAAACGACTAAAGGAAAATTCGTGATGAAAAACGGATTCGTATAGAAATCGCGTACAACCGTGACGGATGAATCTCAAATTTTTGAGCAAGTGTCATTCTTGCTGGCCTACGTCGTAGATCCTTCGAAAGCCTTTAGAATCTTGGCAAACCTAAGAAATAACTCGAGAAACAATCGTAGGGCAATCCTATAGCGCATGGCTTTTTGTACCTGCTGCAAATAGAGATAGATATTTATTTATCTACCAGATTATTCATACGTACCTATTGGTAAATTGTATGCGGAAGAGGGAGAATGGAAGCGAGAGTACAATGTGTATGTACGTGTACAGAGGGATGTTTTGGACTACGGATTTAAAAAATATATATTAAAAGAGTATATTTGATTGAATTTTTTTTTATCTGTCAAATATTGCTCGATAATCGAATTGACATTGCGGTGAAATTTAATTGAACGTGGGTATGGTTTGAGTGTCAAATCAAGAATATTTATTAAAAGATTATTGAGTCTACTTTGATGATTTTTTTGGAAATATCCTCGAATCGTTTTATTCTGAATTTTTAAAAAACATCCCTTTCACGTACACAAGTGCGTTATTATGAGGGTCGATGGCCGATCGAACACTTTTGAGGCTACACTAAAAGCAATCGAGGCGCAATATCAATAATCGAATGTGAATATTAATTTATTTATCGATAAAGGGGATACACACGCGACGCAAATTGAGGCAAGAGATGGTCTATTTTCCTCGTCTTAATTCTTGCTTGCAAATATATACTTTAATCAACGTACGATACGATAACTGTGTGAAACATTTCTATTTCTTGATACTCCTTTTACTTGCGTGGAAGATAAATATTTTACGTTGCTTTACGGAGCTCGAAATATCGCGCGAAAGAATTCAGCAATACGTAGTGAGAGGAAATGAAAATACAGTAGCGAGCAATGAAATGGCGAAATGATTCAAAAAAATGTATTAATCGATCGTGAAAAAAGGAGCGGAAGAAAACTGACGCGAGTGCATATTTGTTTCGACGTGTGTAGAATAAGCTGTATGAATAAATTATGATGTACGTGGATTCGCTCATATTTCAAGGGCTTGAAGGAAGAAACGAAAAATGATAGGATACAAAATTCACGTTCACGTTCCGCATCGACAAATCATTTTTTTTCTCAAAGTCTACAAAATTAAGTGTCCTTAAAATTTAAGAGATTTCGCAAGCGAAATTGTTGTATAAGCGTATAACGCTTATTTATCGCGAAATTTATCGGGCAACCTTGGGCTGTTTTAAACAGAAAAAAAAAGCAAAATGTAAATCCTCTCAGACAATCAGCGACAATCAATTCGTGAGAAAAGTGCAACCTGTATGAGATTAAAAAAGCAAAAGGCTGCCCCCACGACTCGTGTCAAAGTAATACATTGCAGAAATGCAACTCGTTTTCGGTTGAAGGAAAAACAAAATTTCGAGGATGGAACAATCATTCTCACTATTTTAGAAAAATGATTTTTCGCATCACCTTGAAGTATATTCAAAACGGAAGGAAAATGCAAACGTTGATGGGCCCCGAATAAATCGAAAGAAATGTTCATCGGAAATAATTTTAATCCGATCCATTTAACGGAAATTAAGAATAATCCTTCCTGAAATGCAATAAAAATTGACGGTATCTCGAGATGGAAAATTACGAAAATCGTTTGAGAATCCGACAAAATACTGAAAAACGATCGGGACAAATCTAAAAAGCAGTGGATAATCTTTCGAAAAATATCGGAAAACTTGTCAATCATCAAAATCGGTGCAAATATACGAACGAAAATTCACTTCGGATTTTACGAAATATAAAGTCCCGCGAAAAGCTGTAATCGAGTATGCTAATAAATTTTGTAAAATCGCAAAAAATATGAAAGATTCAGAACAATCTTATGAAAGCATAAACAGGAACAGCTGCGACGAAATACTTCATATTTTCGAGATCCCTTGGCCGTTTAGACGACGTACGTAGCGGTTAAATAAATATATTGTAATAGATGCAAAGTATTGGATGTATGGATATATCTAATAAATGTTGACAACAATAAAAAAAAACACACACACAACGTCGATTTTTCAACATTTTTTTCATCGATTTTCACACGCGAAACGTGTGACAACGAAATGGCAACGCGAAAGGTGCCATTTTGTGCGATACCTCGTGATCACGCCGGGAACTGGAGCACAACAAAATGGCCGACGCTCTTGGAGAAAATGGCGGCGTATCTCCCGAATGAAATGCAAAGAAAGAACATCTTGGTTACATTTAGACTCTGTATTTCGAACAATTACATTGAAAATATGGCTGCTTCTAAATTTCGAGCGAGAGAATATTCGACAACGAGAAATACGCTGATTTTTATTCGTCTAATTTTTCACCAGTATTTATTTTACCGTTGCTCCGCATCTTGAACGGGACAAAGAGAAGAAAGAGATGTACACACGCGCAAATGCAGATTTTCTACAAAGCCAATTAATTTTAGCTACGTTGTTCGTCTTTTGATTCCCCCATCGTTTATCTCGTAACGTTGATTCGTCAGTGAATGCCCGTCACGTTTGTAGTCCGGGTGATCGTCGATTCCAGCCTAGAGTTTCATTTGTTCTCCATTGTTGGGACTTTTGTCACCGTCATCGCTTTCCGATGACGATGCATCATGGGAAAGCTCGATACCCTGCGTCAGCAGGCTCGTTATCCTTTCAACGTCCACCGTGTCATCCTGTTCGTGAATCTTGCGCAAAGCGTTCGAGACAATGCAGAGATCGCCGCGTAACTCGCTAACGAGGGCTGTGATTTTTTGGGCATCGGTCAATACATCGACGGATTGAGTATAGGGATTGTAGCGTAAGCCAAAAGGTCGTTGAATTTGATTGGCGAAAGCTCTGCAAGAATGGAAATCGTTATCATCCACGAGAGGCCGTACAAAACGACGACGTTGTTCGACCCTCCGAGAACCGATTCCGAAAAGTTTTAAAAAAAAGGGTGACTTCTCAGAGGGTTACGATTCTTTTTTTTTATGTTATTTTGAAGAATAAATATAGGATTGAAATGAATTTTTAAACGACTTTAATGGTGCTTTGATGAAGGCTCGTGTCACCTCATTTTTTCTTTCGCCTCCTCGATACTGTCGGTGTAATAATATGCATTTTGAAACGCAGTTATGATGCACTCTTGCTTGCACGTTACGTCCGGCTCGAATTTAAAAATCTTGTCAGTCGCTTCTACGGCGTGTCTCAATTCGGCGACCGACGACAATAACCCAGCTCCATAGACACGTAGAATACCGTCCTGTTTGCACAGGCCAAACTCGACGGTGAAGAAGTACAGCTGGAACAAGTATACGTTTTTTTTTTGTATTTTAAAATTAATGTCGGCTGTTTTATCTCCAGCCTTGGACACACTTGTGATATTCTTATACATGTTTGGGGATGAACTTTTTTTTTCAATTTGTAATTCTTCTATCGACTGACCGTTGCAAGTTTGTGAATGTCGTCGTCGGATGCCCCGAGCGAGGCGAGACCGAGCTCCTGAGAAAATTGGGCAAAGCTCGGATTCGCCAGGAGTGGCATGTGTCCCAATAACTCGTGACAACAGTCCCTTTACGATCAAAAATCGGAAAGGAAACAATCAAAAATTAAAATCGAAATTCGGAATCTGTCACCTTTTTTTTAAATATTTTTTTCGTATTGAAAAAAAAACGACACTATTTAAGATAAATTCGACAATTTTTCGAACAAAATTGACAAGTTGTTCGATAATTGTCGTAATAAACGAGTGTATTGAATGAATATTTTACGTTTTAAATGGCTGTCATTTTTCTGACTTACGGCTCAGGTGTGTAAAAAGGATCGGAGGAATGGCGTATGTACTGCGTGCAGTGAAAAACCCGGAACGCGAGTCCCGCGAGGAAATCTCTCGGTGAGAGATATCCTGCCACAGGACGAAGCTGGAAGCCTGTCATTCCTGAACAGAAACGATTATGAAAAGCATAAAGGGACCATTGAACAATACGAATTTTTGCGAAGAGCTCGCGCCGGGCGTAAATTGTTTATTGGGAGAAGATACTCACGTTTCAGAAATATTGACACGTCCTGTAATTGTGGTATGTTGTCATCCCTGTATAGAAGCAAGGAAAAATAAAGCGAACAATTTAAAATGAATAATTTGGTATTTTTATGTGGATGTAAGAACAAACGTGAGAATTCATGACGCTGCGATTGAGAATTCGCGTTTCTTTTTTTATAAACAATAATCCATACCTGTATCCGCAGTATTTGACCAATTTTGGCCAATTCTCGAGATACTCCTTGCACGCGTGTTTCTGGTAAAGTTGAAACAGCTCGCGAAACACCGTGCCCCTGCGGCAATTTACGAAAATGCTTACACAAATGGCTTTTTAATTCCCAGCGAAGAAAAAAAACTTAAATTCTATCACACTCGTTCCATCGAATGATACAAGAGCAAACATTCCGCGAGAATTATTAAAAACATTTTTAAAATGCGTTGTCTCGAGAAAATCATTTTTGCACTTGGATTTTTCCGATTTTTAATTGCGTCGATTGATTTATCGCCGATTTAACTACACCTGGGAATTCAAAACCAGTGTAATACCCATTCAAAAGGGTAGACGATCGGAAAATGTGAACGTGGGGATTGACCCAAGGTTGTTCTCCGGGATTCAAGAAAGCGAGTGTATCCTCGGAGGGTTAATTCGTCATTGGACAATGACGTGCTTGTTCTTTAAGACGTGCGGTAAATGGAAGAGCAGGAAGGGGATGCGTTGATCGAGTTGGGATTTTCCTCGGGTTTATCAACGTATAACGAATCGAATCAGGGCAATTAAGATGTCCATTGAATTCGCAAGACCTGTCGTTCAACGCGAAGATCCTAACAGCGAGTACGACTCTAACTCTATTGGATAGTTTTGCTTCTCCCATTTAGTCGACAAAGTGTCCAAGTAGAGTAAACGGGATATATCTTTTCATGACTTTTATGTGTGCGTGTGTACCCCGCATGTATATACATATAGTGGTAGGTGCAAAAGTGCAAAAGTTTGGTAAAAATAAAATCTCGAGACTCTTCTGACTGATTGGCATCGTAGATTGAAAATCACGTACTCCAATCCGTGTTGAAAAATTGTGAAACTCCCTACCGGCAATGAACACCTTTTTTTAACTCGTGGATGAAACGATACTTTTTCCAATCGCCCTTATACAATGGAAAATTCTGATAAATAAAAATTGATTCGCGATTTCATCACTCACCAAGTTTTTGTTTCTTCATTCGTGTACTGAATTTTGGGGATTGGCTGGCCGCTGAAAAATAACACAGTAGGCAAAATGCAACGAGCTCCGTCGCTTTGATTCGAAAGTTGTATCGATTGGATATTTTTATTGATTTTTATTTGAAAAAATGGATGAAAATCGAGTTTACGTACTGTCTGTAATTGTTCGCGATGTCAGCGAAATGCTGTCGTCGTTTTCTGTACACCGGATCTTTGAATCCCTGAAATTATCGACAGAGATAAAAATATTTTTGCTCTTGTTTTTCATTTTATTTTTACCTCATTTTCGAACAAAGCTCAAGCTCGATTTGGGGTCTTTCAAGATTTACAAGTTGTCAGATGCAAATGCATTGAAATTCCTTCACGGATTTTGTTACGTAATGTTGAAGAAACAATTGACACTTTTGATGGAAAAAGGAAAATATTACCGGATGATCAGCGTCCAAATCCGATCCGTACATAAGGACCTTCTGAGCTTGATCGAGTTCACTGATCTTTCTCGGAAACCAGGGCATGTCGACGTCGCTGAAATCTTTGTCGCGTTTATCGTAATATTAATTAATGATAAATCCTGGCCGATCGAAAAAGATAATCAAAAAAATAGAATAACCGAATTTTTGTTATCATTACAGAAATTTTAAACTAATACTAGCGAAGCTCGAATCAGTTTCAGTTCGAATCAAAATCAGTGCGAAATTGTTGTACTCGAAATAATTTTTTTCAAATTCTCCGACGTAACGCTGATTGGCGAAAATGGCGTTTACGAATTTGCACAAAATGTTGAATTCCGAGAGAAATAAAATAACGCAAAAAAACCATGAGATAACGTGAAAATCTACCGAAACTTTGGGCAGCCGAGAGAGTGGGAAGGTGCGAAACACTGCCGAGTTCCTCGTATTGCGAAAGATTTATCGCTGCCACTTCTCGGCCGAGCATTCGCACTAATTGTTCCATCCTTTTATTGTCACACTCCACATCAACGAGTATTTCGTACTCGGATCCTCGGCGAACGGATTTTCGTGATTCAATGTGCACGACGTTTACTCCTAAATCCTTTTTTACACGAATAAAAAAAAAGCATGGACGTAAAAATTAAGTACAATCGACGAAGCGATATTTCGTTTCATTGTTGATTTTTTTTTATTTGCATTTTGCGACATTTTTATTCAACATCGTGGAATTATTAATCGCCTACATTTTTCACGATCCCTTGGGCAATAATAACGTCATCAGCTCTCAAAATACCACAAGATATTTGTTAAATATACTTGCAATTTGTAATATAAATGTAAGAAATTGCATTTTCACGATTCCAACGGAATGTCAATTTTCTTGAGGTGCGAATGATAATTGTACTCACTTGAAACACTTGAAGAGCTCGCGCCAATCCACCTACTTGATTCTTCAACGAAAAGACGACGGAATTTTTCTTTCCATTGCCATCAGACTTCTCTACCAATGCAATCTTTGGGACGATCGATTAAACAATTATTTCGTTATTGAAAAAGACCAACGGGTATCGCGTATCGTGGTATTGAGATCACATTTAATATACTGTACAATCGTCGTTATAACTTTTGAAAAGTGTTTTTGAATCTTCGTACTATAGATACAGATGAAAAATATGAATTTTCGAGATTTAAAATTGCCATATCATGCGTGGTAACATTTTTTTGTTTTGACTCGGTAATATTTATTTATTACTCACGTCCCGTTGTTTGTGCAAGGGACTTCCCTCTTTTACCGCCCATTCCGCGCCCTTTCGGTACAGCCACATACCCAAAAGGCCCTTTCCGGAACCACTCATGTTTGTTGAAATAAATATTCAAGAAGAATTCACGACGATTTTGAGCTTTCAATTTTTTCGGCTTCCTCGATTGTTTGAAATTTCGTAAAACAGCGCGAGACTACAGAACAATGTAATTTTATGAAAAATTCTTCCTCAAATTGTTGAAAATCAACAAGGAAAGAGAGTCCAAAGTGGAGAAAAAATGATGTCCCTTGTACCCCTTTTTGTCGGAATGTGCAAAGAGAAGTGCCGATGACGATACGATTCCTGGTCCTCTTATGTCCTCGGAAATTTCATCCCCCTGTAGAACCCTTACGCGAAGACGATCGTGATTCGTCCATGTTCGCGGGTGAATCTCACAAACCATCCGATTGGTCGAAGACAGACAGATTTTATGGGGGTGGGAGCAAACTTACAAGTTCTCCTTACCCCCTCAGCCCCTTCTTCATTCACTATTCCCATGGAGTGCAAGAGACGTGTGACTGGGCTATCTTTTTCTTTCTTTTTCTATCACTCTCTCGATATTCTCTTCCTGCTGTTCCGGAGAACACTAAATATACATTTCGTGACGTCACTGGAGTCGAACAATCAGTCAGTAACAGCGATGGATCAAAAAGAAACTCTCTTCGATTTATTCCTCTTCGAGCTGATGTTATATGGATAAAAATATCGAGGTATAAAAAGTTTTTACCGTTATAACAGTAATATATTTATTTCTATATTTTTATCAGTAGAAAAAATCATGTTTTCGCATACTTTTTTTTACCTATTTACTACTTTATTCAAATGAAATTATTATTCACCTAGTTTAAATCCATTCTCTTGTATTGCAATAATAGGGGTTGAATCTTTATCGATGCTTGACTGATATTTCACATAATGCATCAGCAGTGTTCGCGAGGGATGAAAAGTAGCGAGAATTTGCAAAGTCACGAAGACACTGCTTCATCAGTAGATCGTACGACAAAAAAATGAGAAAGACGAAAAAAAGGGTCGTGTCAAAAAATGACTGAAAATATATTGAAAAACTAGCAAAACCACAAGACTTTTATGTTTCGTTATATTTTACATTTAATTATTCTCACGTCAACCTCAACGCCCACATTGCGAGAAGAAAAAATGGGATCGAGAGAGGAAGAAAAAAAAATCCTCCCTTATTCCGTAGAAAGAAGACTGTTAATAAAATCTCGGAATGACCGCGAGGGCTGTTTGGTTTCCTTTTCTCACAGACGATTCTCCTCGCTCTCTATACGCGTCTGTGAAATTAGATGCAGCACATTATATAAGGTCCATCACTTACCGTGCTATCTTGAAAGAAAATTCACGGTCCAACAACCCCTAAATTACACTCGTGGTATTTCAGACACTAAAAGAATTGCTTCGCTGGGAGGTTGAGATCGATTTTTCGATGTACTCGGAGCCACCAGTAGATTTCTCATGCTTTCACTCACTTGGCGGATAATTTTTTTCTTCTTCATGAGCACGCAAACGTCCTTAAGGAATATTGAAAATGAGCACGAACTGACAAATATAAATCTATTCATGAAAAGTGTAATAAAACATTTCTACAGTTTATAATGAATTTTAATTTGTGGAAATAATATAGTGATATATTAAAATTATAAAATTATGAAAAATAAAAATTATATTGTAACGAGATAATGAGATCAATGAATAAAATGTGTGACATAAATGCGTCGTCGAATAGCTTATAGTGATGGAAACAAAAATGTTTCGGTATTGTTTCTAATTTCGTGAAATGTCAGACGGTGCTGAACCCTTTCAATTTTCGTCCAAGAACGCAGAGAATGTTAAATTTTAACGTCAGGAACATACGTTTTGCATGAATTGCTGAGTGTCGCAATCACTTACAGCCCGCATTGGTCGACAAGCGTATCGGTTCGTTCAATGAGAAACCTTTAGGGGAATTGAAACAATGGAAATAGAAGTTGAAGGAAGGATGGAACTCTCAGTAACAGTGACTCGAATAATCACTGTGTCTGTTTTCGCCTCTTATTTGTTTCATTCATCCTTCCTTTCCACTACGCACTCATCAGTCTAGTTCTATGCTTCGAGATTGACAATTGACAACTAACGAACGTATTGTACAACAATAAAAATGACTACAATAACGGGCGAGACAACAATCGGTATATTTTCATAAAAATACTATTAAATTAATACAGCGATATTACACAAAGCGTAAAATAATGTTATAAGGCTGATTACAAAAAAGAAATTTTTTTTTCGAGAGATCGAGGCTTTTATTGAATTATTTTTGGCTCCCACGGGGTGCTTTTTTTATTGCGTATATGAACGATTAATCAATCGAATGACTTGTCGGTATTTTAATATAAAATTAATTGTTCGATCGAAAGATTAATTACTCCAGGACGAATTGTCAGTACAGGCGACCCAACTTGTTCATGGGAATAATGAACGGAGACTCTTCACCCTATTAACGTGCGGAATGGAAGAAAAAAGATTGTCAGGGCGAGGGAAAAAGGTCCGGAAAGATGGCTATTCAATGTTCGCAAACACGGGGATCCTCTTGGGGTTGCTACTCGGCACGAATGAAGGGTTTTGCCTCGGATGCTATGTAGATGATGAGGAAAGGCTTCGCGACATCGTATATAAGGAAATGGTTATAGAGCTTATGTACAAATGCAACGAGTGACGTTACGTTGCAGTTATCTTCCTTTGGTGTTTGGGAGTTTCGGGAGTTGGTTCACTAAAATGTGTGCCATTTTTTTTTCGTTGGAGATGGATACCCCGACTTGTGCTTATTCTCTTGGCAATTGATGAGGCTTCAAAATGCCGTTTGGTTTGGCCAGATATCTTAATTTTTCGATTTTTGGCAGATTTTTAAGTAGGACCGCCGATTTTCGCCAATTTTTCCATACATACCCCTTTGCGTTTTTTTCGCCGATTTTTAACAACGATTTTCAGGGTGAACCAATTGAGCTATCGACATTTAACTTTCACCATTGTTTAAGTCTACTCGAGGGCTTTTCAAAACACCCCCAAGAAATCTATGTAGCTTCATTAGGGAGGAAGTTATGATCATTTGAAATTTCGACTTTTCGACGATTCTGGAAAAGTGGCGGAAAATGAGTCGAAATTTTTTTTTCAAATTTTTAATATTTCAGGAGCGTATTCGATCGCAAATTTTCCGCTGATCACGAAACTCGCCGACTTTTTCCCGAATACTCGATATTTCAATGAGAAAATTGTGATTAATCGATCAAATTCGTATTATCGCATTTTCGGACGGAAATATTGGGTTTTCGATGAAATATCGGTGTTTTTTGTAATCAGCGGGGAAAAATACATCGATATGGACCATTGAAAATCATTTTTGAAATCCAACATTTTTCGTCATTTTTGCCGGATTGAGTTGGTTCACTAGAATGTTTGCCATTTTTTTTTCGTTGGAGATGAACACCCCAACTTGTGCTTATTCTCTTGGCAATCGATGAGGCTTCAAAATGCCGTTTGGTTTGTCCAGATATCTTAATTTTTCGATTTTTGGCAGATTTTTAAGTAGGACCGCCGATTTTCGCCAATTTTCCCATACATACCCCTTTGCGTTTTTTTCGCCGATTTTTAACAACGATTTTCAGGGTGAACCAATTGAGCTATCGACATTTAACTTTCACCATTGTTTAAGTCTACTCGAGGGCTTTTCAAAACACCCCCAAGAAATCTATGTAGCTTCATTAGGGAGGAAGTTATGATCGTTTGAAATTTCGACTTTTCGACGATTCTGGAAAAGTGGCGAAAAATGAGTCGAAATTTTTTTTTCAAATTTTTAGAATTTCAGGAGCGTATTCGATCGCAAATTTTCCGCTGATCACGAAACTCACCGATTTTTTCCCGAAAACTCGAAATATCAGTAAGAAAATGCAAAAAAACAGTCAAATTCAAGTAAAAACAAAACAACACGCCCGCCTCAGAAAGCAAATAGAATTTTGCCACGAAATTCGTTCTTTTTTCACCGACCAATCAGGGGACGAATAAAACGACGACAATCGCGCGATATTTTTCCGATAAAGAATCAACTTCGGGGCCCCGTCAACTCCTTATTAGAAGGATACATTCGTGTTTTGCATTAAAATTGGAATTGCAGATATATTGCTAATTTATTTATTTTTAATTAGGACTCGAATTATGCTAATAAAAACCGCGAAACTACGGCCTATATAGATTTATATGATTTTTCCATTCGTTCCATCTTGGGTCTGTAAAATACAAAAAAAACGAGAATTATTGTTTAAAACATGAAGGAAGAATAAATTAAATATATTGTCGCAAATTGTTTGAAAAACCGCATTCCTTCTGTCAAAGACTCCTCAGTTGCGTACATGTTGCATTTTATGCGCGAGAGTAAAGTGCATGCGTGCATCTTGCACTCATTCAACCGCTCATATTTCTCTCAGTTGTGTCGTAAGAATGCACAATTTCTCGAGGCAATACGCATGCGCGCGTCCGTTTGCACAGACAGAGGAAAAATGATGCGCTTGCGTCGCCTCCGCCACCCCCGAATCAATATGGGGGTTGAAGACGACCGCAGCGCCACAGTTTTATCCTCGTTCGAACACGATGGAGAGTGAGTGAAAGAGAGACGGGAAGTAAAGAGAGAAGAGGGTGAGAGTGAGCGAGAGATTGTTCACGTCGTGGATTCTCGAAACGAAAACTACGGTCGTGGTCTTTGCTCGACGAGAATGGCTGACACGGAGTTTGAAGAATTTCGGCAATACTTTGAGCGTTTGCCACAGCATTTAAAAGCACCGATATCTAATTACACGTAAGTCAAATCTTTGTATGGAACATGATTTCTTCATCGCGAGAGTGCATTTCCGCATGCAGCCCGAGACATGGCATTTCGAGGGTGTGTTTTACAAAAGGGGTTGAAAGTTCGATTGAAGTTATCGTCCAGCCAAGAGTCATTCGATGCATCTGCATGCTATTGTTTTTTCTACACTGTATTTTCTACACTGCATTTTCTTTTGCAATTATTTCAACGACGATTTGTGCAATATTAATTCATTAATCAAACGGGGGAGAAACGTGAGAGTCGTCTAGAAATTAATTCAATGTTTATGTCAACTTGAATCTGTGAATGAAAAAATCTATTTAACAGTAAGATTTTTACATCGAAACATCGATGTAAAAAACAGTTTAGTACCCTTTGTTTATAAAGCTACGTGGGCGAATGCTTTTCACTTACAACAATGAGTCTGTAAATTTCAAAATTTATCATTTCTGCTTTTTTTATGAATAATTGTATAATTTTTCAAGATTTTTACGAATATTCGTTCCAACACGTTAGAGAGGCTGATTTTATTGCTGCAATGTGTTGAACGTCGAGTGCGACCTTTATTCCCGGCAAACGTCGATACGAGAGACGAACTGCACTCACGGGATACATTTTTTCGTTTCCAGTCTGTAAAATTCGATCGAAATTTATATTCTCTTCGAGATTTCTCGATCAAAAATACAATCAACAAAGAATTACGAAGGGATGCACAAACGTCATTTTTCTCGCAAAAGAGACCACGAGATTGTCGATTCTGTCACACGAAAAATAATGCCATATTTGCTGCATCGTATTTTGCAACATTTTTTCTAGACGTCGAGCAGCATTTTTCTGCCATTTTCTTTTTACTGGTCTCGATCGTACCGAGTTGCATCCTCGATCGAGTAAATAATTGATAAAGGGTGTGGAATCTCCTCGATTTCCCATCGTCTACGAGGCGAAAAAAAAGGAATCGATGCATGTGGCTGGAAATTTGAAAAATACGAAAATTTCCTGGCTTTCAAAATTCCAAAATTCAAAATTTCATTGGGGACATACATTGATTCACTAGACATGGAAAATGGGCGACATACACGCTTCAGCAAACTCGACGATGCGCTATCTCTGCCGTAGGGCGATTTAAATGTCCGATAATCCCATTGCGATAATTACTCCGATTGATTGATCGGAGATTGACAGCGTTTAGTCTGTAGCTTAAACTTTTCGTTTCGCGTTATCGCACTTTTTTGCTCCGTGAGTCAAGTTTCTCATTGTCTGACAAAGCAGCAAAGAATTCACTTGGTTTTAATATTTTCAATGATTTAATTATAAGAATAATTCGATTATGTATCAGAACAATGATGCTGGAACCATAATCGTTTTTTCTCAGACTCGTTCACGATGTTATGGTCGACGATTCGCCGACGTCGTCTCAAGCGAGTGACACCGAGATCGAGAGATCGTGCACAGGAATCGGTGGGGAATCCGAGGACGAGGACGCGGTTGTCACGCATCAGCATGAAAATCAGAGCGGCCATACGTCCGCCGACGACAGTGAGGATCTCGATCAACACTCCTCGATCGTAGCTGACAGTGATTTCAGGTGATAATCATTTATTTGCTCGCAAAGATGATTCGTAGATTATTAAACGATTTGTTCATGCAACGCGTACGAAAAATTATTAGATTAGCATGCATCTTGATCGTTGAAATGGAAATGAGGACTTTCCATTGAAATTCGAACACTTTTTCGAAAAAATTGTCTGAAAAAATCGCCCGAGATATTTTTTTATGAATATAAATTCATAATTCATATAAATTCATTTTATGAATGAATATCGTAGTATCAACGAGTGAAACTTTACAATAATTTCAGAAAATATACATATAGAGGGCGTCGCAAAAAAATAATCGATTCTCTATTCTGTTCTGTTATCATTCGAAATGCCAAGTTATGACAATTTTGATATACCTTCATGAATTATTCAAATTCGATAAATGGGGTGAATAAAATATTTATTATCAACGATTTTAATAGAAGAAAAACATGCACGAGATCGGTTAAGCATGGTTGGATGCTGATTCATTTGATTGTTCGTCGTTGTGAAGAATCGAGTTGAAATTAAAGTCGATTTTCTTCCAAGATCGTTACAAGTTCGATCAGCATGAAAAAAAAGCATTATGCGGTAGTTTAGTTCACTATAAATCGGCCTACCTTGGGTGGTGACGTTAGCTTGTTCGATGGACTGAACAGCATCAATAGGATTCGACCGCAAGGAATCTACGCGGGAACTAACGCTGCCAATATAATCGGCAATAATAATGGCGGACGAGACAGCGCTGTCAGTGACATCGGCGACTCCTGTTCGAGTCTCACTTCCTGGCCGACACCGGAGCACGTGCCGTCAAACCGTTCGGCCAATTCCGCCAATGAACGACGCCGAAGACGTCTGCCGGAAATACCGAAAAACAAAAAGTGTGAGTATATACACTGTGGGAAGCCGCTGATAAAAATAAATAAAAAAAGACTGTGAATACTTTCCGGAAACTCAAGATCGTTCGAACGTCGATGCAGTTGACGATTCAATTACGAAATTTTATTGCTCTTTTGAAAAATGACATTCGACACCGGTTTCTCCAAGGGCGATGTTTCACGTGACGCCTCGCTGAGGATATATGAATATATATTTTTTTTCAACGAGATCACGACGAGGCTGAAAACCGCAAGAAAAGTGAAGCGACACGCGATAACTTTACGTTTGCGATATTGATTCTTTGAGCCAATGATACTTTACTCCGACGGACATCAGTCGAGTCATCAATTTCGATCGAGACGATACGAAAGTTTCTCTTTGACGAAATTGTTGTCTCTCGCATTTTCGTATCGATCAGGAAGGTTCGATCATTTACGGGCCCATCGTCCGATCACCGAGGAAAAATTTCATCAAAGTTTCTCCCCTTTCTTTCGACACGAATTCTTCCAACTTTGAGCTACGAAAAACGGACACACGAAAATAGAATATGCATAGAGTACCACGATGTAATTATAAAGCCTCGTTACCGTCGAAAATACCTCAAAAACGAGAGTTACATTTTCATTTTCCCTGCTAATCGAATAATCTCATGATA
This sequence comes from Heteropelma amictum, assembly GCA_959613375.1. NCBI lineage: Eukaryota > Metazoa > Arthropoda > Insecta > Hymenoptera > Ichneumonidae > Heteropelma > Heteropelma amictum. The sequence continues at coordinate 15,057,501 of OY390724.1, forward strand.
AACAAACCAGCATTTTGTACAAATGTGATAAGCACAATTTCGATGGTAAAAATCGTCGATTATTCGCTATTTCAATTTTGACGATAAAAGGATTTAAAAAATGGGTTATTTTATCTAGTATGATGAATTGCGCGTGAATCCCCTTAAAAAGTACTATTTCCCGCAAACGATGGAAAAATAAATGAAAAATGATCGTTGAATCGCGACAGCGTCGAGCAGCGGGCACGTTTCTCTGCGAACTTCGACCTCGTTGGCCGACGAACTGGCCGGCGCGACAGGATCCGCGCGTCCTCATTTGGCATTGAGAAAGTGCCATCCGCGCTTTCGCCACGAGGATAGTTCCCCGGACAGCGAGCGTATGGCAACCGACAGCGGACACAGCACGGCTCATTCGCCCGACAACGGCCCAAAAAGTGTCTCACCGATACCCTGCAACGCTCGCCAAAACACGGACTCGGTTTCGCCGACCAGCACACCAGGTGAGCATTGAGATCGTTTGTACAAAGACCGCGAGCCCCACCTAATCAAACACAACACACGAGTAAATAAAAGTCACGAAAATAAATTGTTAAAAAAGAAAAAAAAGAAAAAATAGTCAATCAATCGGCAAAAGAATCTTCGATCGAACGATCGATAATGATGGGTACGAATATTATTATTTTTTTTCCGTTCAATTCACAACTAACGAAGGAAGTGGCGGTGTGCCTTTCACGCAATTAGAACTCCTGGAGGCGACGCATCGTGGCTTGCACAAATTCGTGCCGAGACACCACGACGAGATCGATCTCGAGATCGGCGATCCGATTTACGTGCAAAAGGAAGCTGACGATCTGTGGTGCGAAGGTTTGTTGAAGAAAAAACATGAAAATACCATCGTCCTTTGCGTTTTTGATAGCTTCGAGGGTCGATTAACGTGTTTTAATTATCTTAGGGGTGAATTTACGAACGGGTCGTCAGGGAATATTCCCGTCTGCCTACGCTGTCGACATGGATTACAGTGATTTCGATCCTTCGACACCGAAAGTCAAGAGAGAACGTTATCTCCTGGGTTATCTCGGTTCCGTGGAGACTCTGGTGCACAAGGGTACGGGGGTAGTTTGCCAAGCTGTGCGTAGAATCGTCGGCAATTCCTCTCAAGAATTACCAACGTCACAGAGTTGCATCCTCGAGGTTTCGGACCAAGGACTCCGTATGGTCGACCGGAGCAAGCCACCTGTGAGTACAAATAATTGTTCAATCGTTTATTTAATGTTTAATCAAATTTGCGGCTATTCAAAACCATCCAACACTAGATTTACCATCTGTCGAAACATGCCCATTTCCACCGGAGGTAAATTTAGATAGCCGGTGAATCGAGTGTTAAAATTCATTTCGCGTAATTAGAGAGATCTTGTTTCACCGATGGGAGGCTGAAACGGGAAAGAAAAACGAGAAAAAAAAGAGGCAGCCTCGTGTAAAATTGCACGACCAGTCAAAATGACCGGTCTGGTAAATCTGGTGTTGAATCAATCAATGCCTCAATCGTACCTTAATCGTTTGATGAAATTCTTCCGTCCAAACAGAAGAATCAAGGCCCCTGCCACGATTACTTTTACTCCCTGAAGAACGTGTCCTTCTGCGCCTTTCATCCGCGCGATCATCGTTATCTCGGCTTCATAACGAAGCATCCGACGTTGCAGAGATTCGCCTGTCACGTATTCATCGGACAAGACTCGACGAGACCGGTCGCCGAAGCCGTTGGGTAAATAAATCACGTTCCAATAAAAATAAACATCATTCAGCCTGTTTCGCGTTGTTTTTCTTCTCCAAATTGCGATATTCGCATGAATTTTTTCAAATTATTTTTCAGGCGAGCCTTCCATCGATTCTACACGAAATTTATTGAGACTGCTTTCCCGATAGAGGACATATATATCGAGTAATCACGATGACGTACGACGTGACGAAATCTTCGTCGTAAAAACGGCGAGAAGAGAAGAAAAACCGAAAAAGATTGAACCCTTGTAAATAAATTACCCGAATCTAGCTGTAGATAACGATCAATAAACGCGAAATCAAATAACCAAAATGGTAATCGGCGGAATTTCCGTCTGAGGGCCCGAGGCGTTTTTTCGTTCATCGATAAAACGTGTGCTATTATTTTCACGATTATTCCGTGCTGACGCATTGTTTTTTTTTTGGCTATCGCGTTATTCTGCCTACAAGATCGACGCGAACGTGCGGACGAGAGTGATTTCGAATAATTTCGCACTTTGGAGGAAAAAGAATGTGTAAAAAATTTTTAAAGAGCAGAATGACTTGGCAAATTTGAAGCGAAAACGTGAAATACGTTTTTATTTCGAATGATCGTGCGAAACGTCGTGGAATTAATTCGCAAAGCCGATACGCGATGAATGCGCGACGATGAGATGATTCTTTCGAGGGATTTTAGATACAAACGATCGCGATATTCCCAACATCATCGAAAATGTCATTAATGTACGAAACGAATATATACAAGATGCTTTTTTTCATTTCTCCGTCCTTTCGATCGAAAACAGTCGCCTTTGAGGAGAAAACGGAAACGTATGTTGGAATTAAAAAAAAAAGTAGTTAAAAAATCGATAAAGCTATACAAGAGCCCAAACGCTGTATCATCGGACTTTCTTCAGCCTCGATCGCCGACGATTTCATTCGCAACGATCTCCGGGCGCGAACGAAATACAAAAAAAAAACAATGCCAAAAGTTCGGAAATACATCATTTTTTTCGAAATCGCTCATTTTTTTTTCGCTCTTTTTTTTTTTTGAAAAAATATCTCTTCACGCCCTATGTATTCTGAATTATTTCACGGGTATTCGATGGTGAAAAGACGCGATTGAAAAAATCCATCAACTTCGAAGCACGACCCCGAATCTGCGATTAAGGTAGTTCTATCGTTTTATCGTTTTCTTAAGATTTTGTTGAAAATTTGAATACGTATTCTTTGATGTCATATATACGTGTGTAATAAATTTTGGAAGGTTTTACCACGTGGAAGTTGAGATATTTATTGGTAAAAATCACAATTTTCGGTAGTCTCTCGTAAGAGCGCGTGTTAAAAGTTGCATTTTCATCAATGAATATCTTGGCTTCTACGTGGTGAAGCCTTCTAAAACTTTGCATACATTTTTATGCAACATCAAAGAAGATTTCTCGAGTTTTCCAAAAAAGTCTTAAGAAAATTTTTTTCGCAATTTTTGTAATTATAGAGCAAGCACATATCTCCTGGGATGACCGTGAATTTGGAGTATGCTGTTCTTTAGTCGATTTGCAACAACTTTTCTTATTTAACCGAAGCCCGCGAACCATTTTGTATGTGAGAAAAACTGCAAAACAATTTCTCGATTTGAATCTAACGATAGAACTACCTTACGTATTCTTTGATGTCATATATACGTGTGTAATAAATTTTGGAAGGTTTTACCACGTGGAAGTTGAGATATTTATTGGTAAAAATCACAATTTTCGGTAGTCTCTCGTAAGAGCGCGTGTTAAAAGTTGCATTTTCATCAATGAATATCTTGGCTTCTACGTGGTGAAGCCTTCTAAAACTTTGCATACATTTTTATGCAACATCAAAGAAGATTTCTCGAGTTTTCCAAAAAAATCTTAAGAAATTTTTTTTCGCAATTTTTGTAATTATAGAGCAAGCACATATCACCTGGGATGACCGTGAATTTGGAGTATGCTGTTCTTTAGTCGATTTGCAACAACTTTTCTTATTTAACTGAAGCCCGCGAACCATTTTGTATGTGAGAAAAACTGCAAAACAATTTCTCGATTTGAATCTAACGATAGAACTACCTTAAAACGAACGTCACGTGGAATTTTAATTACCGATGAGCTTCTCTCGAAAATCGATTTAGGCAAAGGACCGATCGACGAGCTTTGCTACCCGCGCGATTGTGCCCAAAATCATCGTTTATCTTCACGTTGCAAGTGAGTAAAAAAAATCGTTGATTATTCTCCGAAAAAATCGACGAAAATTCGTCCGACGAATTTTTCACTCGAAAAGTCGGAGGTCAAAGAAAAGTCCGCAGTTGTCGCTTTTCTCAACGACTCCTTTGGGGGAAAAATAAAAAAAAAAGGCTTACGAGCGATTTATTCGATTGATTCAGTTTATTTAATCGTTCATGTTTATCATTGAGGTACGGAATTCAGGTGATACCTTTTAATAGTGGCGAAAACACTGAGATTACAAGTATGAAATATGTACAAAAATCTATACGCATTCGCAGTGAAGTTTTCGCGATACGAACACGCAAAGGGGAAGGAGGAGGAGGAGGAGGAGGAGGAGTGGGTCGTTTCACGTTTCCTTTCTGTGTTATTATCAATTTTTCGTTCTCCACTCGTCGTCGACTAAATCGTAATGGCTTTTTCGAATTGTACAAGCGGGATACGCCACCGAGTGCGTCTCTATCGGGCATTCCCCATCATCGTGAATTACGATACACGCACACGTATATATATAATCTTTCAACAAGTTTTTTGTCCCCCGCGCTCTCGCGACTTAGTCCTCTGTGTTCTCACTATTTTTTCGCTCCCCCCAGCCGCCCTCCCCCAAATAAATCGCCGATCAACGTTCTCTCATTAAAATTCTAATTCAGTTTAAACAAACTTTCGTCTTTATCTCAAAACAGGCAACTTTGGAAATTTTTTGTCAAAAGTAACGTCAAAAAAAAAAAAAAAATACACGAAAACACCCGTCAATATATTCGAGGACGTAGGGGGGGCGAAAAAAATGGTTCGTCCCGTGCGTACGAGTCGTTTTGCGACAAAACGATGATTATTTTCCGCGACTCTGACACACACACACACACGCGCGCTCTTTACAACGTGTCGATCGGCCGTACCGGTTGTTTCAAAAATCTCTTTTCATCCGTTATTCTCGTTTTCATTGCTCGGTTGCTTTTCGTGTGGGTTAAAAAAAAACATGTCTCGTTCGATTCGATGAAATTCATTCGTTCATTTGTTCTAAACAATTCGTCGGGAATCTTGTTTTTCTTTACACTTGTTGTGTTGCTCGTCAAACGGACTTATCGCATATATATTTATACGTACATATATATATACACACGCATATATGTATATATATATATATATATACACACATATACACACACGCCTATATTCATATATGCATATAGGTATGTATATATACCTATATGCACATATGAATATAGGTATTATATACATTTATTATATGTAATATAATATACTATAGATATTACTAATATATATTATAGTATATTATAATAATATAAATATATTAAACGGTTTTAATATTTCCATCCGAATAACTTGACAGACTGATCGATCGTGGAATTATGGCTAAAATGTCAACATATAATATATTTATATTATCATAATACATATATGTGTGTGTATATATATATATATATATAGATATATATATCTATGTGTATATGTATGTATGTATATTCTTATAGGGTGGTTTCGTTGCAACCACCACCGAAGAAATGAAAAACCACTTATTTACGATCAACAAAGTATAAAATATAATAACGTATTTACAATGCCATAAAGTTTGACTTTATTTCAATTTAATCGCGTCTATCGTTAAATATATATATATATATCTATCGTTTACGTGACTCGGTTTCCATACATTTATTTTCCGTCTACTTCGCGCCTCGTTTTTCCACCCCACCGAGCGTGCCCCGTCGACAATTTCATCGACAAACGAAAGGTTCCCTCCTCCCCCGGGGCGCGGAGCTCGGTTTTCTCTTCCGCCGGTGGAATCGCGATTTTTCTCTTTTTCCCTCGTTTTTTCTTTTTTCCTCACGGATCGCGAAGCTTCGCGAAAAGTTTTCTACCGCTATCTAACGCGGGATCTCGGGGCCCTCGGTCGACGATCGAAAAGTAAAATGTGATAATAAACAACTCGGTTTCAACAAAGCTTTCAAGCTACGATCGCACACCTGTTCGCCCGCGGAATTTTTCATTATTTTTCTCCCCAACGTCGCTCCCGATCTACATTTTCCTCCCTCACGTTCACGCTCGTTGCAACATCCTCGTGTCGTCGCGGCGCGGCGTACTCAGGGTTTCGGCAAATTGTCGGCGAAAGGGCGAGAGGGGGGGGCGTCGAAATTCGAGAAAAGAAAAGCGAGAAACGATCGATCCAGATCGAGATTAATAATTCGAATGATTGCACACGTGTCTGAAAGATACTTTCGATCGCGAACGAGACGTTCTTTTTTTTTTTTTTTTCCAATTTCATTCCATCGCGAATAACAGAATCCATATATAATTCTCTCCGATCGTTTTGTTTGTTTTTTTTTTCTTGCAAATTTTCCGCAAAACGACGTAAAAAAGGAACAACAACAACAGTAATAATAATTACGACAATAGAATCGAAATTTTCCTAAAACTCGATTGTCCGATCGAGGATAACGATTGCACAAAATTTTTCACCAAAACACAACGGCCTGTCGTCTCGGGGACGGGCTTTTTCTTTTTTTTTTTTTTTTTCCTCTCGTCTCTGGCCCCTCGCTCGCGCCGCGCACCCTTCGGCCGGATTCCTCGGCGAGTCCGATCGCGAGGGAAGAAAAATCAATCATCGACAAAAAAAAAAAAAAAACGGGAGGAAAAGAAAACACAACGAATCATCCCGCGTGGTTGTGTGTTTTTCGTCGACGATTAAAGCGCGCGATGAACGTCGCACGTTAATAAACAAAACCGCTGGTTATTTACCTATGTATCATCATCGCGAGACGTTTCCCGCCGTTACTTTCTCTCCTTCTCGTCGCGCCTACACGATCTTCGATTCTTCGTGAGATTATTTTCTCTCTCTTCTCCTCGCTGCTTCTCGCACGTTCGTTCGCGCTTTGATTCCTCGCTTTTCCGATCGTTACCGTCTCCCGGCATACCTCCGAAGTACGAATAACGTCATTCTACAGTAAGATCATGATGACGATAGTAATAATAATAATAATAATAATAATAATATAAATTGTTACTATTATTATCATTATCGTAATGATAATTATTATTATATGCGTATATCAACATATGTATATATAGATATATATATATTTATATCTATATATCTATATATATATCTATATATCTATATATATGGTGATATATGTATATATATATACACACACACGTGTATATGGTAATTGTAACATTGCAGTCTTACGGTGAGCCGATTAAAAACGATCGCAACGATTAATCATTATTCGTTCGTAAATAATTCTTAACATTCTTAATTGTCTAATAATAAAAACCGTTCGATAATCATGATCGATATCTCATCAAATCCAACGAAAGTCACGTAGGCAATTACTCACTGCGCCGATATATTCATTCATTTTTCCTACTTTTTATCGATATTATTATGTTTATTGTTATTATTATAGTTGTTATTATTATTATTATTATTATTATTGTGTTATTGTTTTTCTTTCGCATACATATATATATATATATATATATTTGTTTCTCTTCTTTCACTCGCGCGAATGCAGCGCGAATGAAATGAAAATAATTTTGGAAAATGTTGCGGGGGTGGCGGCGGCGGAGGCGCGCCAAAACGTCTGGGATTAAATTTAGCTCACATTTCACTCGCGTTAGTGTGTGTGTGTGTGTGTGTGTTTGTTTGTTTTTTTCAGGTTTACGTAAAATTTGCCGATCGGCGCCACCTCCTCGTCGTTTTTGTTAAAAAGAGATTTTTTTTTTTAATTTTTCAATTTTGTAAAAAATTTTGTCGAAAGATTGCGCGAAAATTCATCGGGTCAGGCTGTAAAAGTTCATTACGCGATTCTTTTTTTTTTTGTCTTCGCGCGCTTGGTTTTTGTTTTCCTCTCGTCATTCAAACGGCATGCGGGCCTGATATTCTTGGCGGATGAGAGCCGGAGGAAGGCTTCCTCGTTGTTTCAAACAAGGCGAATAAAAAGGAAATGATTTTTTTTCCCGTTAGTTCCGTTTGTTGCGATTTTACGATTTTTTTTTTTCACCCGGATCGAGCGGCAATCCGTTAAAACATTTTGTCTTTCGCGATACCGTCAACAACCATCTCCGCGAGATTCGTTCCTTTCGATGCACTCGATCCTTTTTTTTTTTCGATTTTTTATGCACCCAAGTGACGTTTCTCTTTTTTTTCCCCCGAAAGTGGGAAATCCATCTTCTTCTCCTCGGAGACTCGCGACTTTCGCCATTTCCGGTTTGAACAAAGAAAATAAACGGTCGCAACGACGAAAGTAATAAATAAAAGTAAGGACCTGTCGATTCGACGATCGGACCCGATCGAAATTGCTTAACGATGATTTTTTTCCCGCCAATCTCCCGTGAGACGAGTCTCATCGTCCTTCGGCCAATCTCAAACGCCAATGTTCTGCTTCATCGTATTCGTTTGCATGTTGCTGAGATGATCTTGTTGTATGGTTTTGAGCATTCGCGTGTTTTTCGTGTGCTCCGCCTGGAAAAAGCGCGAAAACAACGTCATTTCGACACTATGATGAAAAATTCGGTAACTGAAATTTCAATGAATCTTTCTTTTTTTTTTTACCTTGCGAGAGAGAATCGTCACGATTCGCCAAGATAATTAATTGACGGACATGTTTAAATGTAAAATTACGGATAAATGAATCAATGAATGGATTCTGCCAATTAATCATCAAACGCAGTGATGATTCGTCGTTGCAAGCTTTTTTTTATCTCGATGTTTCTTTTTATTCGTATTTTTTTCATAATGCTGCATCGTTCCGATAATCTTGAGATGAAACGAGAACGTGAGATGACGTTGTGATGTAACGAATAATTGCTTTGCCGAGGGAAAGAGAGAGAGAGAGAGAGAGAGAGAGAGAGAGAGAGAGAAAACCGATAAATACCCGCAGTTCGATCAATGTTTCCCTCGGTTTGAAGAACTGAGACTGCAGAGCCGGTGTTTCCAGCTCGTGCTCGAGCACGCAAAGTTGATTTTTCTGCATCGTCATTCTATTCGCGAGTTCCATGTGCGTCCTCTTCAGACCCTCGCTAACAGCTTGCTGCAACAGAGACGATTTTTCATGAAATATTTGAAAAAAAAATCCATCAATTTTTCAACAGAGCAAAATTGTTCTTTTTCAAACGGCGAAGCGTTCGTCACTCTTTGCAATTTAAACAAAAATTTGTAAAATCCGACTTTTCAATGATAGACGTTTTTCGAAAACATCATTCGATATTCATTTATTCGTGATTGTAATACGACAGAAACGCCCGGAGCCAAATTGCCATTCAAAGAGGAAAATGTTCTACTTACGTCATTATTCGGGAATTGCTGGGACATGCTGTCTTCGAGGTTTTCTGCAACGAGAATTAAGGCGATGTGTTACGTCCGTAAATCGAAGCTTAGAAAAATTCTCCGGCAAAATCTATAAATCGGATCGGTTTGAAATTTGTCGTGGGTATTTAGTGATATAGCCCGGAGGCACTGACGATTTTAGAATTTCGAAATTTTGAAAATTTGTTCACTCTGGAAAAAATGTTTCTTGCAAAATTTCGAAATTGCGAAATCGTCAGTCCCTCCGTGTTGCGTCACCAAATACTCGCGAAAAATTTAAAATCGATCCGATTTAGATTTTGCCTGAGAATTTTTCGAAATTTCGATGGGGGAGGGGGTATCCCCCATGGCCTTAAGGCGATGTGTTACGTCCGTAAATCGAAGCTTAGAAAAATTCTCCGGCAAAATCTAAAAATGGGATCGGTTTGAAATTTGTTGTATTTAGTGATATAGCCCGGAGGGACCTCCGGCTCCGTCAGTCCCTCGGTGTTGCATCACTAAATACTCACAAAAAATTTCAAATCGATCCGATTTATAGATTTTGCCTGAGAATTTTTCTAAATTTCGATGGGGGAGCGGGTATCGGGATGTATCCCCCATGGCCTTAACGGAAAAATTCAAAGTAAGAACGAACCATATCGAAGAACAAAAACCACGATATTCATGCACGTAGGAGAAAAAATATCCCAACAAAATGCTCACTACGGGAATCGGCGGACGACAACGCGGAAACGAAAAAAAAAACAAACAATAAAAAACGATGAATAATCGTCGACTCACTTTCCATGCCGATTGCGGGGTCCAAGTCTTCGAACATCTTCGTAAAATCTAAAAAAAACAAAGAAATAAAAGCCTAAACACGTTGCGAGATTTTTGAATTGAAAAAAGTTGAGTTGATTTTGCGATTTGAAAAAAACGACAAACGAAAAATGTTCATCCAAGATTTCATCAACTTTCTCGAATTTTTCGAGTTTTCGAGAACGAAAAGAAACATCGAAAAAGAAACGAAAAAGAAACATCGAATTCGTAATAATTGCAAAAAGAAAAAAAAACGTTGGATCAATATGTTATCGTTTGTTTGATTTACTTCGTGACTTCTCGACGTAATGTTGACGTTTTTTTTTCGATATTTTTCCAAATTACGTTGTATCACGTCGCCAATTTTTTTCCCGATAAAATTCCACGACTCGCGGTTTTCGTTCGAACGTTTCAAACAATTTGCGAATGTCATTCTCCCCCCCCATTTGTTTACGATTGTTTTACAAATATACCTGGATTATCGTCCAAACTCGGGCTGAGAAGAGAATCTCCATGAAGGTCAGGGAAATCATCGCCGTAGACGGACAGGTCGACGTTGGATGAATTCAACGGTTGATAATCAATGGCCAAATCATGGAGACTCGAGCAGGGCGAATCGTTGTCGTACCGCGTGACGATCTCGTTTTTTTGCCCGTTCGTTCGAGCGTTATCGATTCTGGACGAGAGTGAGTTTTCGCGATCCACGACGAGTTTTTCCTGATAATTGGCAAATGCCGAGGACTGCGAGCCGCGATCGTAGTGGCAATTTGACGAATCGCTCGTCCGTCTGCCGATGGAATTTTTGCAAGCACGGCGTTTTTTGCTCGACGCATTGATCGTCGAGGTATTCTCCATGTTCGTTCGCTTGTTCACGCAATACTTTGTACGCTCGTTAAAATCATCGTGTTTTGTTTTACGATCCATGTTTTCCTGCTTAACAAGCGCGAACATACTCTCGGGTTTGCCACGATGAGCAAATTGTTTCGTCGTTTTCGCGGCTGCTTTCGTCGACATTCCCGTCGTTTGCAAAAAGGGGGAGACACTCGTATCGCGCGACGAGTATTCCTCGCTCGTCAGCGAAGAACAGCTCGGGCTGGCCTCGAGATTGTACAGATCGTCCTCGCTTTTGCCGTAATTCGGGCTCGACGTCGTAACCTGCGAGCACAAGATCGTTTCGTTCTCAAGTGGCGGTGGAGTTGGATTTTTTTTTTTTTCATTTCGCTCGACGACGGGGTTTGAAAACAACAAATGGAAGATCTTCAGGGGGCTCTCTACCTGGCCGAGAGTATATTCTCAAGACTCGCACGAAATTTATCGCGCGGAACGTCGGAAAATTGAGCGCTCTTTGCGACACTCTCGCGACTGCTTTTGAGATTTTTTTCAGCTAGCTCCGAATCATTAATAAAATCTTGCGAGAAAGAAATTTTATGCTAATTTTCAAAGAAAATCATTTTGCCGTCGATAATCGATGTAATTGACGAAAAATCGATGGATAATTGGTGGAAAGAATGGACGATACTCACGGTTTCCGGGATTTTTTTGTCACCCCGTTGCGCGTTCGACGGAGAACAGACGGATTTTCCGGCGTTCGGCGAATTCTCGTTTTCCGTCGACGAACCCGGCGATTTCCCGTTCGTCCCGAGCTTCATGCTCTTGTCCTTGCCGTTTATCGCCACAGGACGATCGATGCATTTGATGCCGATTTGACCGGCGTGTATCGCCGGAGCTGGGAAATATTGCGACATGAATACAGCCTTCATTGATTGAGTGTCGGGTATGTTCGAGGGCGACGATCGACCTTCCGTCGTCGACGGTGTCGCGAACTCGCTGATCAAATGGCTTATCGCGTTTTCCAGTTGCAAAGGATCTTTCACGGCGACTTTGGCTACTAAATTTTGCAGATCCAAGGCCTGCGACAATGATAAATGAACATTGCATTTAGTTCATTCTGTCGTATTCAATCGCATTTCGATATAATTTATGAATATTATTATTATTATTATTATTGAATAAGAAAAAAATGTTTTGGCGAATCTCTTCGAGTTCGTTGATTAAAGCCCAAAGTTCGAGATAATCCACTCACGGGATCGTCCAGGTCGTCGCACGTGAGAAACGATTCCGCTCTCGCTATCGTCGCCGAGTATCTCGCCTTCATGTCGTTCGTGAGCCTTTCGCCCCTCCTCCTTTCTGTGAGAAACAACGGAACGACGTTGTTGAAATGACGAATAAATCAAGGCGGAAAGTGCACAGGAAGAGAAGAACGAACGACGACGGAGGTGGACGGAGGAGGAGGAGGAGGAGGAGGAAAAAGAAAAAAAATTTCTTGTACTAACGAGACCGAAGTATTGACGCAGAATGAACGACTCGAACGACTGACGATCCTGATCGACCTCGATGTACGCGTGCGTGCGAAGATAAATATACTCGCCGGTCTTCGTTTTTAGTCTGTAACACGAAGATCCGAATCCTTCGCCACGATGATACACTGAAAGGAAAATGAAAATAAACAAAAATGAAAATAAACAAAAAGAAAGGGACGTGGGAGAGCAACATTGAAGAACGTTGAAATTCGCTCACTCTGACGCAGTGCGATTATGGTCCAGAGTACATCCTCCGCGTGCATGTAGCTGAAGGCGCTCATACCGGATACCTCGTTGGTCATGTAGCCCGCAACGACCGATATCCGATGATCGCAAAATATTATACGGCCGTCGATCAAGTGACGCGTTACGTACTCTTCCTTGTTCGCCTCGAGCAGCGACAGCTCCGTTATTCGTCTCTTCATCATGCGCGCTATCCCAACGAAGATGACATCGTTGCTCGTATTCGTCTCTGCGTCACGGGCACGAGAAAACATCGACGAATTGAGAATTGAGAATTGAAAATGAATTTTTTTTCTCTTTAAACGTTTGGATGATTCGATGATCATCGAGAGTGGAAAATAGTGCGGTACATTGCGGGGCTAGGGATGAAACGGTCGTAGTTTTTTTCCTGCGTGACGCGCTGGATTTTTCGCGCGATCTTTGTGGACGGTGAGGGTTTCGATGTCTGGAGCGGGTCGAGACGATTTTGGATCGATAGGAGAGCTAAAAAGGGGTTATTTCTGCGGTTTTTCGTGGTACACGATACGGTCTACGATGGTTATATAGGAAAATTGGCGCGTAATTATAATAACATATCGCTGCTTGTTGCATTAAGGCGATGTGTTACATCCGTAAATCGGAGCTTAGAAAAATTCTCCGGCAAAATCTATAAATCGGATCGGTTTGAAATTTGTCGTGAGTATTTAGCGATACAGCCCGGAGGCACTGACGATTTTAGAATTTCGAAATTTTGAAAATTTGTTCACTCCACGAAAAAAATTTCTTTGCGAAATTTCGGAATTGCGGAATCGGCAGTCCCTCCGTGTTGCGTCACTAAATACTCGCAAAAAATTTCAAATCGATCCGGTTTATAGATTTTGCCTGAGTATTTTTCTAAATTTCGATGGGGGAGAGGGCATGGCCTTAACGTTACTCGTTGGAAAATGGTACATCTTTTTCAAATTACCGTGATGTGCTCTTGATTTATTATTGCCAGGAGGATTTTTGCAGGCGTGCGCCGGCCTCAAAAGACCGCTTATGTGTAAACACTCGTACTGCACGTGTTCGCGCCTCGAGGCTGCCCGCTGCGACATTCTTACGTTGAAACTTCGCCTTTCCTCGCCCGACATCATTCCGTTGCTGCCCCTGGATTTCGGGTCCTCGGACGTGCTCGAATCGCTGTCCTCCGGTGTCGAACAATCGGTGAGCATCAGTCGATTATTCTTCGGATCATCGCTCGGTGTCAAGTTCTTCGTGAGTTCCTCTTGGTCTTCGGGAAATACAAAATTGTACAGCGACTGTCCGAGGAGATCGGCCTGTGAGGGAAAAAAAGGGAGATACTCCTTTCATCCGTGGTTTTTCAAAAAAAAATCCAAGTTCCGTTTCCCGAGAGAAAAAAAAACAGAGACGAATGATTGTGCCAGTCTGGCCGTTTCGTAAGTGTGGGAGAAGTAAAATACGGGAATTTTCACCGTGGGACATCCGGTCTCACGTGGGATATCAAGAATGGTCCCTTGATTGCGAACACATGAACGACGATGAATTTTCTCAGGCCCGTCTGCGTCGCGTCCCATGACGTTTCTTACGGGTTTATCGAATACAAGAGGTTGCTCGACGAATAAAACCCTCGTTAAAGGATCTTCCGACCAATTATCGTTAAGCAGCGAGAGAAAGAGCGATATAAATAGAGAGAAGTAACGCGCGTTTTTTTTTCAGAATTTTTACAAAAAAAAATGTCCGAACGTTCGCAGGCAAAATGGCGAATCGATTTCTCGTTGATTCGGGACAACGCGAAAAGACAGACGTCGCTTTGAATTTCGCGGATCAGGATTTAATCGCGAAAAAAATCCGTTGATGCTCACAATTACGAATTTCAACGTTCTTTTATTTTTTTTGATTTTTTTTTTGCGAATTAAAGCGCTATACGAATATTTGCTGTACCGATTACTGCGAATTGTTCCGTAGTTCAGTCGGCGCATGGCGAAGATATAGTTGTATCCGTGCAGTGGGAGACGGGAGCTGGTGAGGGAGGGACGCGGGGGGACTACACGTGTACGATAAGGATTTCACCGCTCGAAGAAGCTCGTGTATAAAAACTCTACGGGATCCTCATTTTCGTTTCCTCTTTCTATCATCTCCGTTTGACTATACGGACGTTTTTCTCCGTCTCGGTTTTTTTTTCTTGTTGAATTCGAGCTCCGGGGATGGTCATATATTTCGCGATGATACCGTCAAAAGTTTTGAATACATTTCAACGTCGCGCAAAGTCACACTGGCTTTGCGTCTCGATGTTAATAATGATTTCGTCTCTCCTTCCGCTAGTCTCGTGCATCTATCGGGTAGGTGTGACTTTTCTCGTTTGATCTTTCATTTGTCGGAAATTCGCGAAATTCCCGATGATTGGTGCCTTTTTGTTGGCTACGTTCAAATCGATGAAAGTAAGAAATTTATCCAACGCGTCTGAATATTATATCGTTAGGATTGTTTATATGTTGTTTAAAGCGGGTATAGAGGGGGGTCTGCCGAAATTGCGCGTTTTAGCGGTACGGTTGTATCCAGGACGAAATTCTGAATCGAAAGTTATTTGAGCACTTTTCGATCGAGCCAACAGCTGGCGAGTTATGAATGAATAACGCTGAGCCAATCGGACCGTTGGGGGCGTGGCTCGTCGAGATTTCGCCGTGGCGCTGATTGGCCCGATTTCTCTGCTCGATAACTCGTCAGCCGCTGGTCGAATCGAAAAACGCCCAAGTACTTATCGACTTGTCATTTTGTCCCGCATCCGATCGTACGATCTATCAACGAATCATCGGCGAATTACCGACGCTGCGGCAATAAACAAAGATGTTTGTTCTTGTTTTCTTTTTTTATCGTCGCAGCGATGCTCGGTGCTACAATAATGGAAAGGACGGTGAACGGCGCCTCAACACGGTTGCCATGGACACCCTGTATCGCTGCTGCCCTCCTGCACACGCTTCATCGATCATTTTGCATTTTCACGGATGTACTCGCGGAGCTTTCTTCCGCTGCCGCGTTATAAGCGAATTTATTTCCTCGTGCGACACGAGTACGGAAAGAGCTTTTACAATCGACGGAAAAACCGCGATTGTCACAATATGAGCTATAGCAACCCCGTTTTTATCGTCTAGAGATTTTTTTATCCAGAATCGTCAGGAAAGAGATGTCACCAGTGGGATAAGCGAGAGAGAGAGAGAGAGAGAGAGTGAAAGGTAAAAGAGGAAATGGGGAACAAATGGACCGAAAGGTTTTTTTTTCTCTACTCTCGCAAAATCATGATTTTCTCAGCTGGCAATCGGTGTTAAAATATTCAAAGTCCTCCAAAGAGAGATGAGTGTGCAATTTTTTCGGTTTTTTCCTTTGTGTTTACTTTTATTTCATTCAAGTTTGAATCGATAAGAACTTACCTGGGCGTGTCCAAGATGCTGCTCGACTTGGCGACCAACGTAAATGATCTTGCCCGTAGATGTCACCACTAGCATAAAGCCGTCGTCACGGACGAGCGCCTGCGACGACAAAAATTAACGTTTCAGCGTTATTTCGATGCTCGGAGAGGCTCGTTTTTTTTTTTAATTGATACTATTGTGAGCGCATGTGTTTGTCAAATTTTCCTGTACATTTTCAATCCCTTGGACGACGATTCTCATAGCACTATCGCGAAACAAAAGAACAGTAAACGCGAGTGGAAAACTTTCTTGTTTACCTTCAGCCTACGTGTGTGAGAGGTGTGCGCTTTTTTCACGTCTAGAAATATTTTCTGCGATAAAGAAACCACGTTCTTGCTTCAACTATTGGAATAATTACGTTTTCGCACAAGAAGGCAATAATGAGCGGCGTTTGCAAAGGGGGAGAGGCGAAATTAACGATAATAGCTTCGAGTTCAGAGATAAATCTTTGCTTCGTAATAATATTCCTTTGGCGTGCCACTTACGTCAAATAGAAATTTTTCCAGATCGAGTTTGTTGTATTTACGGGGAAGGAATGGTCCAGTGCCAGATCCGAGGGCTGCAACAGCAAAGGATCAATTTTTCGAATGCTTTTTCACGTTTATCATAGTGACAAAAAATTCAAATATACGAAAATATATTGCAAGAGATTTAAAAAAAAGTGAATAATCACAAATAAATGGGATAAACGTGAATAAGTCATTGGAAAATGATGAAAATATTCTGCGAATCGCGTTTCAACGACGACCCACCGTATTCGGTTCTCAGGTACGTAGCGCCGAGTCTGAGGATGGATATCTTGTCGAGACGCCGAGGACTTCCGGCGACCGTTGGTACTAGCGTCGCCATATTCGAAATATTAGTGTTTAAATTGTCGCGGCGTTGTTTTTCCGCCATGTTGCGAGAAGCTCGTGGATTGCTGCAGTACAGAAATATGAGAAATTTCATGAAATAATTATGACAATGTGAATGAACATTTTTTGCAAATATTTTCCAAAAAAAACAAAAAAATCCGTCCAAAATGCGACAGAATCTTTTCCATGATATTTAGATCATATTTACATCTTTGGATGTAAAAAGCAAAGAGAACTCGAAGAACAAGAGTGAAATAAAGAAGAATAAAAAAACAAACGAACAAGCGGCAGCGCATTCGTGCCAATATTTGCATCGTGCTCCGGCGCATTTGCATCGTATTTCACCGAGTGCCAATCACAACGCACGTGTCCATTTGTGCATCGTAAAGTTTGCACATGGCTCTCGCGATACCGCAGCGCAATATTCAATTCTCTTCGCAGCATCTATGTTTTTCATAATTAATATTTCATCGTGATTGCTGCGTTATATCGATCATTTGCCTTCACCGATTCCCCTCGTATTTTCCGTTCAAACATTTAAATTGAAAAAAAAAACTACACGTTATATCGAAATTTACGTTGTTGGAATTGAACGAAAAGCGTTTATACATTTTTGGAATAATTTCACCAAGCTTGCTACGCAAAAGAGCAAAATGTACGAGTTCGCACACCCGACGAGTCTACTAGTGCAGTGCAGGCAAATGCCAAGTATTTGCCTCTGGCTGTTTGCCCGATTTGAAACATCGTCAGAAACACCCCGATCACAGTTCGTTTATCGTACTATAATTCTCATACTCGCGTCTCTACGAATAATACTTTTTTTTTTGCTGTCGCTCGTGGAAGTTTAAGGCCAGGAAAACAAAGTGAAAACGTGATATCCGAACGAAAATAATCGTTCTCTCGCGATATTGAGTAGAAAGATTCGATCAAAGTCGAATTGACGAGATTTCTCGGTAGAAGTTATCCTCTTCGTTCTCAGTTGGGAAAAGCAGAAATGATTTATTATTGATGATTTATTATTGATTTTTTATATACGACAAACATATCTTGGATATAATGATTTTCAAAGATATTCGCTAGTTTAAATTCAACAGCGGCAATATTCGTCCGCGGGAAAAAAAAATAATTCCGATCAATATTGTTCGACGATATAAAGATGTGTTAGATATGTTTTTTTTTGTAATAGTATTCGCGATTATCTTATTACAGACGAGGGGATAGGTTAATCCCGTTATTGTTAGATAGGTCGGTGATTTCCGGCATACCCGAGCAGGAGAATGTTGAGCAAGTCATAGCTCTCTGCAAATATTTGTGTAACTAGAGAGATAACGCGAGACGAAGTTTTCTCTCGTTTCTCGAGTGCTCAGCTACCGGGAGCAGCCCGCGCATCGCAACAATATATAAACACGACGTGGGTATTAAGTCACATCTTTTTCTTTTAATCTTAACGATATTATTATTCATGTGTATTTCCTTCATACACAATCGATCTTCGATAGACGATCAATTATTATTCATCCGAGCGATCAAAGTATGCCATATCTCTTCACGGACGAATATACACATAACGGGCGTCACAAAACTCAACAGTCTAAAGGCGAATTGTGGACAAAATTCCAAGTCAAAAATCGTTTGAATATTTTTTCATCCGACGAAAACAAGTATCCGAAATCAAATTTTCAAATACTCGTCGTGACGAAATTTCGTTTTGAATCCGACTAAGCGTTTGTTGGCGCAAAGTTTCTCGCGACACCCCTTATACGCTGATTGACTTTTTGATCGGGGAACGCCGCGAAAATCAATGGAGCGATGTTTCACAGCAACGAAACGCGAGGCATCGAGCAAAGTGCCGAGTTAAATTAATTACAAACTAGATGGGGAAGAAAAACTTTGAGTGAATGTGGTTTGTACGAAAATTGAACGAACAAATTGTAAACCGGGCTAAACTCGGAGGAAATACAGAGGCGCGTTTCATCGACGTTAATTTTGTCAAAATAATCGAACGAATAAACGCGAACTTTACGGAACGATAAATCATACGATCAATAAATCAAAAAATTACCGTAGTTTTTTTGTCATTCTTGAAATCGCCTGGTCGAAAACGGGTATTGTTTTTTTTTGTTTCCGCCCGAACGTTTCGGTGTGGAAAAGGAATATGAAATCGAGAAGCATCGAAGTGATGATTTTTTTTCAAACTTTTACGTCAGCGAAAGCCGAGCTTGGGAGAACGGTATTTTTTTATTTCTGAGCTTTTATAGACCCCATTGGAAATGGAACGAAGGGCGAAGGGCTTGACGGATCGATACGTCGGGGTAGCGTCTGGCTACTGGTATTCAACCCCGCGACAAACTCTCTCATCTCGTCGTCTCACCGTTTACAGTGCCCAGATATATATACACGCCGACGCATTTATATTCTCCGGGCTGCTGTACATCGATATATGTAGGCTTCATGTTGCCGGGCTGGATATTTCAAGGTTACGTGGTAACCATGGCCGTGACGAGCAGCCAATAGGGGAAAAGGTACGAGGACAAAAGTGCACGAACTGCACAGGGGAGTAAGGCATGTACGAGAGCACGTATACGTGTCATTCTGCGATCTCTGTATTCCCTCGTACAAAAAAAAATTACTAAAAAATTCAACGGTAAAACAGTGTGTATGACAGCCTGGCATTAAAACTGCGAAAATGACAGGGAAAAATACTGCAAAATCAGAGTAAAATTTTTCATCGAAATACTTTTCCCTTCACCTTGTTCCGATCAAAGATGATGGAGATGCTCTTTTCTCATCCGAAAAGTGGGTTGGAATGTCGAAAAATAAACATTCGTTGATTTTTTCAAATATCCCGCAGGTACACGAGATTTGCAAAAATCTTTGATTTAACGGATGTTAATACTTTTTTGCTTTTTGTACACGATGAGAAAGCGGAAAAGGGGGAATGATTATTTGTAGTCCGAGATGAATGAAAAATCTGCGAAATTGTCGAAAGTTTGAGCATCGAGAGCCAAACGCGTATGACTCGAGGAGTGCTCGTGGGTATGTGTGTGCACAGACGACATCCCCGTCCGTTGCCTGCCTCACTGCGAGCCTGCGTGAGTCTCTGGCGAATACGCCGGAGAGAGCTGAAATGTCTGCGTTTGCCCATCGTCTGTATAGCGATATCGTCGATCGTAAGCCGCGAAGGGGTCCACGGTCAACAACCCTGACGTTTGCAAAATTCCTGATACACGTATATACAGATATACAGCAGCTCTTTGCAAATTTCCGCTTTCTCTCTTTACACTCCTGCTCTTTTTTTTTCCTCATCTTTTTTATCGACTCCTTCGATTCATCCTTCTCCCTCGCATCCAGCATCCGACTGCGAATCTGCGCGCGAATGCGGAGACTTATCAACCAGACGACTGTCCAAGATGAACTCGAAAAGGAAAAAAAAAAAAATGTCCCGTTCGCGCGAACATCATTCGGAAAATAATGATGATCTTTCGTACATTCTTTCAACGTCGTTTTTTTTCGAGACGAATTGGAATTGCTCGTTTATTTAAATCGTTTTATTTTGTTAAACGAATCTAAATGTTATAATCGAGATTCATTTATCAACGCCACGGCTATACGGTGTTTTTGCGGACTCGTCTGTAACCTTTGCAGGCGCATATATTTATATAAATATATTAGCGTTTGTGTATCAATTATATATATAATTAATTCATGTTTAGAGACGTCCGATTGCACTTTTCTGTTTTCCATGAGAATAACAATGGGAGGGACAGTCGGAGCGTGTTTGGCGCGTTCGTGTAACCGAAACTTTGGGGCTGTTGGGGAGAGAATGAAAAAAGAAAAGAAAAAGTTTTTTGCACACCCCAACACACGCGTATACGTATATATTCGTCGTTTCTCTCGGCAGTCACGTAGCTTACTTTGGGGAATCTTTGTTTCCCCTTTCCCCTCGGGCTTCTCTTTTTCATTGCCTCTCTCAAATTCGCCTTTTCCCTCGGTCTGGGCTCGGGCGAGCTTTTTTTTCATATCTTTTTATGTCTGTCTCTCCGGCCGGTCGGACAAGGATGCACGCGGCGTAGTGCAATATGGCTGTGGAGAACGAGCGGGGGATCGATAATGGAGGAGGCAAGACACTCGGAGGGCTTTCGAAAAAGCTGCAAATGTCGGCGTTTCGTAAAAAGTACCGAGCCCCCGTGAATTTTTGTCGATTTTCACTTTTTTTTACGAGTCAAGGTCATGGGCTGAAAAAAATGGTCGTTTTTTCGTCAATTTTTTTTTCTTTTTTTTTCTATCAACGCGAAAATGCATTGGCAATGATACTGATGATAGTCGTCGTTATTCCCGCTGCAGCGGGAGTTTGGTGGCGCTGTTTTTTTTTTTTTATGCTACCGATACAAACGGACGGGAGAACTCGAGCCAGTTTGTATTTTTACATTGTTTATCCGCAATCGAGAATACGAAAAATTGTTCCCTCGACGTTCGAGACGACGGATTCGAAAGGCTCGCAAAGAGGAAGCTCCCGTCGACGCTTTTATCTCGCACAGCTGATTTTCTTTTTCTTTTTCATTCGCGAATAAGGTTACAGGTCGAAGCGAAACGGTGAGTTAGGTTTTTTTATTGGCAGTCGTCCGTCATTCGTGGTACCGCACGTTTGTTTCACAAAGTTGAAAAAAAAACGAGAGGAAAGAACAATGCCATTGAATATTGTATCGCTATCGCACGAGTTCGAAACTGTCGAACAACTTTTTACCGATGAATAAAACAGGGGATGGGAAAAATTGTTTAAACGAATAATCAACGAGAATGTGTGCTCTGTTGAAATGAACCGACAGCGTGGAACGCTTTTTCGCGATTATATATCGGCAGTGTCGAACGTCGACAACCTGCTGCTGGCGGCGCTCACGTATAAAGCCACCGGGAAACAATGTAATCTAAGAACTCATCCAGACAGCTGATATTGTGTATGTGTACATAATGTGGTATCGGATATACTGTACTAGGGATGGGTGCTCGCGCTCACACAGTTGCGAGCCTTCGAAATTTCGACTTTTTGAGGTTTTTGGAGAAGTAGCGAAAAATGAGTCGAGATTTTTTTTTTTAAGCTTTCAATCTTTCCGGAGCTCGTCCGATCGGAAATTTTCCGCTGATTACGAAATCCACCGAGGTTTTCCCGAAAACTCGATGTTTCAATGAGAAAATAGTGATTAATCGATAAAATTCGTATTATCGCATTTTCGGACGGAAATATTGGGTTTTCGATGAAATATCGGTGTTTTTTGTAATCAGCGGGGAAAAATACATCGATGTGGACCATTGAAAATCGTTTTTGAAATCCAACATTTTTCGTCATTTTCTGCCGGATTGAGTTGGTTCACTAGAATGTTTGCCATTTTTTTTTCGTTCGAGATGGACACACCGACTTGTGCTTATTCTCTTGGCGATCGATGAGGCTTCGAAATGCCGTTTGGTTTGTCCGGATATCTTAATTTTTCGATTTTTGACAGATTTTTTAAGTTGGCCCTTCGATTTTCGCCAATTTTCCCATACATACCCCTTTGCGTCTTTTTCGCCAATTTTCAACATCGATTTCGAGGATGAAGGAATCGAGCTATCGACATTTAACTTCCACCGCTGTTTAAGTCTACTCGAGGGCTTTTCAAAACACCCCCAAGAAACCTATGCAGCTTCATTAGGGAGGAAGTTATGATCATTTGAAATTTCGACTTTTCGACGATTCTGGAAAAGTGGCGAAAAATGAGTCGAAATTTTTTTTCTCAAATTTTCAATCTTTCAGGCGCTTATTCGATCGGAAATTTTCCGCTGATCACGAAACCCGCCGACGTTTCCCCGAAAACTCGATATTTCAATGAGAAAATAGTGATTAATCGATAAAATTCGTATTATCGCATTTTCGGACGGAAATATTGGGTTTTCGATGAAATATCAGCGAAATTTGTAATCAGCGGGGAAAAATACATCGATGTGGACCATTGAAAATCGTTTTTGAAATCCAACATTTTTCGTCATTTTCTGCCGGATTGAGTTGGTTCACTAGAATGTTTGCCATTTTTTTTTCGTTCGAGATGGACACACCGACTTGTGCTTATTCTCTTGGCAATCGATGAGGCTTCGAAATACCGTTTGGTTTGTCCGGATATCTTAATTTTTCGATTTTTGACAGATTTTTTAAGTTGGCCCTTCGATTTTCGCCAATTTTCCCATACATACCCCTTTGCGTCTTTTTCGCCAATTTTCAACATCGATTTTGAGGATGAAGGAATCGAGCTATCGACATTTAACTTCCACCATTGTTTAAGTCTACTCGAGGGCTTTTCAAAACACCCCCAAGAAACCTATGCAGCTTCATTAGGGAGGAAGTTACGATCATTTGAAATTTCGACTTTTCGACGATTCTGGAAAAGTGGCGAAAAATGAGTCGAAATTTTTTTTCTCAAATTTTCAATCTTTCAGGCGCTTATTCGATCGGAAATTTTCCGCTGATCACGAAACCCGCCGACTTTTCCCCGAAAACTCGATATTTCAATGAGAAAATAGTGATTAATCGATAAAATTCGTATTATCGCATTTTCGGCCGGAAATATGGGACTAGAATGGACGGAACCCGCTTGTTTCTCTTCGACAAATCCGTACGTCGGAAGTGACGGGGGTATTCCCACGCGCAATTTGCACAAAAAATTGCGGGTGAAATTGCCGGAGCATTCGCACGTCGCTGGGTATATCGATTTGTTTCGCCCGGAAATTGCATCTACGACGGAAACCAATCAGGCAAACGTGACAAGGGCTTTATAGCGAGGAAAATCACGATGCGCGTTGTTTCATCGACGAGAGTTGCGCGGAGAGAGCAATTTCCCGATAAAAACGAGGCGAAGCGAGTCCGCATATGTCGCGGAGCAGCTCCTAAAGCAGGGGGCCGTGGTTCTCGAAGCCAACGTGAAATTCATGGTCGTGGTCATGGTCGACGCAGCTTCCCTCTCTTTGATGTCACGAAACAACGAATGAAAAACAGTCGACGTTGATTCCGCGGTGTATTGCAACTGGCGTATGTCTCGGGAAGGGTGTTTTCGAGTGCGCGTGTTTCACGATGAATTCCATACCAGCGGAGGGCGTTCGCCGTGCATTTGTACGAGCACGTTCGCGGCGGAATCCAAGGGGGAGCACGGACTGCGCCAACGCGGGCTTTGATAGCTGCACGGCGGAAGTGGCCAAGGGGGAAACGAACAAGAGAGAATTGGGGATGGCGATTGAAGGGCAAAGAAGGGGCGAGGGGACCTTGACGAGGTTTTCGATGTGGGATAAGGTTGTGCGGGCTCCGAGTACCGAATGAAATATCACTTTGCGGAATTTCGCTCTTCGAATCCTCTGCTGGGGAACATGGCGTTGAATTTTGCATCGTTCGACTTCAACGAAAATCCGAATTTCACTGATTTTTCACATTGAAATTTCCCGAATTTTCGTTATATTCTCCTTCTTCCAACGAGTGTCATAATTTCGAAAAATTCATCGCAGTTATACTCGGCGAATCGTAGAATATCGAGGATAAAAAAGGAGTTTGTCGTACATTTTTACGCAGCAATTTCGCTCGGGACGTCGCGAGCTGAAAATCTTTGCGGCGTTTTCGGGATAATTGGAATAATTTTGCGAAAACGGGTCGTTCCGCCATGATGCAACGGGAGCGCAATGAACAAATCATTCGGCTTGATGTTACCTTGCTTTTTGTCGCAATGGGGAAAAAGGAAGGAGCGTGGAAAACCGCGCGAGTTTTCTCCGAGGTACCGTAAACATTTGAGCCGTTGAATTTTTGCATCTTTTTGTATCGCGATCGAGGAATAAAAGCACAATGCCGACGATCGCGCGGAAGCCATCGACGGAATGGAAAAGACGAAAGAGAAGCATCGATTTTTATTCGTTTTCTGCGATCGTGAAAATGAGATTTTTTTTCTGCTATCGAAAACGCTCGGACGCTTTACGAGAATTAAATAAATATACTTTTTATCGATAACGAAAAAGCAGAGTTTGCAGGCAAAAATAAAAAGCGCACTCGTCGAAAAATGAAATTAATTGAATTAATTGAATGTCGACAACATTAATAAAAATTGGTTACGCGAAACGTACGCTCTACGAGAATTAAACGTATACTTTTTATCGATAACGAAAAAGCAGAGTTTGTATACAAACTCTATAGGCAAAAATAAAAATCGGACGATTCCCGTCAGCGCACTCGTCGAAAGATGGAATTAATTGAGTGTGCTTTCCCATTTTCCTGTCGATAGGATTAGTGAAAATTGGCAACCGTAAAAAAAAAAAAATACACACGTAATTATAATCTAGACCGTGGGTATACGAGACAAATCGTTTTGTGATTGCAAGCACAAGCTTACGTCTTTAATAATCAGAGTTCACCTCGTTCGTGCTCGAAGATTCACAAAGAAAGTGGCGTATCTTATATCCACGTGCGAGAAAACGAAAAAAAAAACACACACACACACACAAAAAAATGGCGCCAAGTATAGGGAGAGGAGAAAAAAGCACGTCGCAATTTGTCCCGTCACGTGGACTCGAGTTTCGCTGGGGAGTAGAGGCTTTTTTTTAAGCGTATAAATAGAAGACCGCACATTTTCCTCGAGTAATTTGTCTGTACCGCGGAGCTGATTTTTCCATTCAGGTTCCATCTCATGCGATAGAATCTGACATATGACGACGTGAAAAGGAGCGCATCGTCTTTCGCATATTCTGTATATATATTATTAAAAAAATTCTTCTATAATATATCGAATGAAAAATTCTGGCAAGAGGAAACACTTTTATCTTGATTGTGAAAGGTGGCCCTAGGTCTTTAAAATTTCTGTGCTCCAATAGCGTTTTGTTATTTTGTTATTTTATTTGAATTTGATGCTCCACAAGACTGCTAAGGAGCTCCGAGTCTCTAAGACCAATGGTTCGAGAGGTATACTGGTTTAAAGTTGATTACAGTTATTAACTTTGATAATTTTTTAGAGCATTTAGAGCATCGAATGTTCTATAAAACTGCTAAAATGAATAAATGTTGTCCTCTCTGTCATGACATTTTGTTTTATAAAAAGCTTCGTACCGTTACTCGACGGAGGAAAAAAAATGGTTTGAACTAGCATTTTTATAGAGAATTTGATGCTCCACAAAATTGCTGAGGAGCTCCGAGTCTCTAAGACCAATGGTTCAAGAGGTATACTGGTTTAAAGTTGATTACAGTTATTAACTTTGATAATTTTTTAGAGCATTTAGAGCATCGAATGTTCTATAAAACTGCTAAAATGAATAAATGTTGTCCTCTCTGTCATGACATTTTGTTTTATAAAAAGCTTCGTAACGTTACTCGACGGAGGAAAAAAAATGGTTTGAACTTGCATTTTTATAGAGAATTTGATGCTCCACAAAATTGCTGAGGAGCTCCGAGTCTCTAAGACCAATGGTTCAAGAGGTATACTGGTTTAAAGTTGATTACAGTTATTAACTTTGATAATTTTTTAGAGCATTTAGAGCATCGAATGTTCTATAAAACTGCTAAAATGAATAAATGTTGTCCTCTCTGTCATGACATTTTGTTTTATAAAAAGCTTCGTAACGTTACTCGACGGAGGAAAAAAAATGGTTTGAACTAGCATTTTTATAGAGAATTTGATGCCCCACAATATTGCTCAGGAGCTCCGAGTCTCTAAGACCAATGGTTCAAGAGGTATACTGGTTTAAAGCTGATTACAGTTATTAACTTTGATAAACTTTGAACTCGCGTATATAACTCCTGAATCGTCGGCCTCGGAGTTCCTGAGCAATTTTCTAGAGCATCGAATGTTCTATAAAACCGCTAAAATAAATAAATGTTGTCCTCTCTGTCGAGTGACGTTACGATGCTTCTTGTATAAAAAAAAGAACAAATTCTCCATGCTATTACAGCATGGAATTTTCCAAGAGTGCCACCTCTAAAATTGAGACGCAAAATTTGTCTCTTTTACCAAGATTTTTTCCTCGCGTCGTGTGTATTTTGGGAGAATGTCAAAGGACTCATGAAAGTATCAAGAGAACACGAAGGAAACGGTCGAATTGATTAAATAAAACATCGCATCGAGGTTGATCAGTAAATTAAAGAATTGCCTCGTATATCGACGAAATCTTTGATGAAAAAAAAAAAAAAACACGAAAATTACGAGATTCCCGTTTCGACTCTAAAGATCCATAAAGTCGAGAGAATATTTTGCATAACGGGATCTGTTTTTTATTTGCAGAAATTCCGTTAATCGATCAAGAGTGCAGTTTAACCTCGACATACAATTCTCGGAGACTTTTGAATCGAAAATGGAAAAATAGTGTTACGTTTTACGCTGGATCTCCGCGATCAGTTGCACGCGAACGAGTATAGAAGCGAGCGATCGAAAAGTCCAAGGTTATATGCTGCATTCACGAATTCGAAAGATAATTTAATGATTTCGCAATATGGCCCACAAATATCTGGTGATTTTCGGTACAGTCGTGGGCAAACAGACTCGATGACACAGAACGAGAAACGTCCTGTATAATATCCACACTCGTTTCGAAAAATGTGATACACGTTTTTCGAAACGAGCGTGGATATAAATGAACTTTATCGGAATCCCAACGTCTTTTATCGCAGTGAAACTTTATTTCAACGTAATCAATGTTATTTTCAGATTACACGAATTCGGCAATCCTGAGCTCGATTAAAAATAGAAAAAGAGAGAAGAATTTTCGATATCGCAGTCGTTCTCGAGCACGTACGTCAGACATTGCTCCAGCAACAATTATCAGTTCCTAAGCTATTATTTTCGTATAAATTGTCGTTTATAACATTTCGAAATGTCATTTTACAGAATTTTTTAGAGGCTGTAAATTTGTCGCGAGTAATGAGAAGAAACCTTCGGATACGAGAGATTATTGATAGTTTGCCATTTTTTAATCATTTTTTCACGATAAAAAAAAGGTTCGAAGCACTTGAATCCTGTTGATAACATTCAAATTTATTCGAAAAATTGAAGGATTCATTGAACACGGAAGGAACGTATTCAACATGGAGTTTATCGAATTTTTACGAAACTTTTTTTCTTTCCAAGCAATTTAACGATACCTGCTCGATATTTCCATTGTTCGAAATTACCGTGCTCGATGTCTCACGAACGATTAATTTTCTTTTTCAGATTTTCAAAGCATCGCTAAACACGCGAAATTCTCATTCTACTTTAAAGCCGCTGGAAGTAACGTCTGTCACGAGTTCTTGAAACAGCGAAAAATGAGGATATATTTTATCGATATTTTAATACAAAAAAGATACATTCAACATCAGAGTTGATTAGCCTTTTAATTATGTGCTGATTGTAGACGTAGCTATCGTTCATACTGTCCTGCTTCCTTACGAAGTGTTATTTGCCTTGAAATTGAGTACCGCGGTACGTATGAAGATACCGCGTGTCAATATTGAGGTTTTTTCGTGTCGAAAGAAATCACGTGACGTCAGAAACCGCGTTTTCGTAGCGTGAAACTTTACGCGAAGACGTTTCCATTCAATCTCGTTGTCTACGGTTGGAAAACCGGTGGCTCGCACGGTGGGGGAAACTTTGAGCCAATAACGGCGCGGTTGGGCGCCTGCGCAGAGTACAGAGCGCAGCGAGAGCCCGCCCCCGCTCGGAATCGTCAGGTGCGTCGTTGCACGGTGGGGGGAACTCGCGTCCAATCACGGGGCTGCAGTCTGCCGCGTCTCCTCTGCGCGCAGTCGCGAGCGCGCAAGATTGATAAACAGAAACGGGTACCACCGGGCGCTAATCCTGTCGTTGCTCTCTGACATGAATTGAGGCCGTCGTGCCTTCTGTTTAATCAGCTCAAACACGCGAGCTGTTTGTCGATACAGCCGGCTGTTCTATCGTATATTACTTTCGGTCGAGTGATCGAGATTATTCCCATTCGCCCTTACCGATCGAACTCGACGATGCTCAAGTTTGCACCGCCGAAAGCCACGATGAAAACACGTTTTTTCCCAGTCGATTCGATTTTAAAAATACCGTGATAACTTTCCCACTTTCCGGTATGATTAATTCCGCAATCACACTTATTTATACATTTCGACGGCTTAGAAATGATCCAGCAGCAAAAATATTGTTCATCAAATCGCAGCGTCAAGTTTCGTAACGAAACAGAAAAAAAAATTATATCTTCCACGTCGTCTTCGATGATTCGAGAAGACCTTGTGCCTCGCTCCTACCCCTATCAATGCGGGCTTTGTATTTGTATCGGAAAGTTGCCGATATGTCAAGGAACCTGCGGCATCGGGAATATCCAATAATTACGATTCTTTGTAGAACCGGTACAACAGAGGGAGATCTTTTTTCCCCTTCTACTCTGCGAAATTGGGTAACTCGCGACATAAATTCGTCACTATTTTATCATCAAGTATATGCCGCGTATATGCTTCGCGCGAAAAAATTGAGCGCAATTTATTTGAAAAACAAATGGGCAGCGTGAATGAGAGGAAAGCATCAGAGAGGTTCGACCGATCCTCTAGGTTGATTGACGGTTCGAGAAGAGTCAAGAATGAGAGAATGGGAAAGCGGGAAGGGTGAAGCGGTGACCACGAAGATGGCGAGCCAACGTTACGCGCGCGGTGGAAGTAGGAAGCGTGTAATTTTCCGTAATTACATGCGCATATACATACGCTCATGTAAATACATATATACTTGTATACTTATATACTACATACATATGCTCGTCTTTCGCCGTTACTATGCAATAATAATAACGCGAAGGCTGCAACTGCGCAGCATACCCGATGAGTCTCGCGCAAAGTTTATTTTCGCCGTTGCATATTCTCGTCGAACCTCGGATATGCTCCGATGCAAAAGCTCGCAAAGTACAAACGAATGTCACTGCCGAATGAAATTGTAACATCCTTTTTTCGCGCTCTCATCGACCGGATGAAAAGATCATCAAGATCTTTCACCGCACGATGATTATCATTCTTTTTTGTCGCTAAATTGACTCCGAATGAGCGATGAAAGTGCGAACAAAAAGGGAGAAAAAAAAGACGAGCGAGATTGAGCGTGGTTTCGCGAATGACAATGAGAAGAATAATAATGGTGAGAAAAGTCGAGATGCGGTGGAAACGGCTGTGACGGCATAGACGACGATTATAACTACGAGGCGTTTATTGTACGGAGGCGCAAGCCGATAGACGTTACGGTAGGACCGAGGCGGGCAATCGGGCGTCGTGGATATTGAGGTAGGCCCTTGGAACTTGCGTAAGAGTCGTCAGCTTTTCTATCACACGTGAACAAACACACGGACGTGCCTACGAAGTATCAGGGAGAGGGGGGAGTCGTTTTATCAGTTCGAAAAACACTTACTTTCCGGAAAAAAATTATTCTCCTTTTTTATCACGCTTTTAATCGATTTCGCGTAAAGTGGTGCGTATACGCGCCCTGGATAAAGGTATAAAGAGACAGAAAAAAACGAGAAATAAGATTGAGAAAAAAAGGTGAAAAAACGCACACTAGGCCGTATTTTGTGTCACGCAAAAAAACGTACGAGAAAACGTACGTGTTATTGCTTTACGAGAAAAAACAACGTAAATATACGAGGGGCGAACGTCCCTCTTCAAAAGTGTTATTTGCAACTCGAATTTTGTCTCCTCCCGTCGCCTCTCAAGAACTACGAAAATCTAGCATCGAAAAAAGTCTCTCGCATCGTTTTTTTCGTTCCATTTCCGTTTTGCTTAGATCGAACCTTCGGATTTCTGCGAGTCTTACGAACACGCGACCTGCGAGTCCGGAGTTTGCAGCGTTGGATGACAACGAAAGAGTGATTTTTCAAAATTCGATCAATCTACCGAAATCGAATTTTTCTCTTCAATTTGTCTTACACTTTCCAACGGAGATGGCGACGGACGAGTTGGTTGATTTTTTTTCGAAATGAGTCATCAATCGTCAATTTTTCGCATTTCTGGGTATCGTAATAAATGTCGTAACTTAAAAAAAAGGTTTTTCTTTTTTTCGTTACGTTCCAACGATGCAAACTTTGAATTAATCTGCAAAAAAAAAATTCCTCCACCCTGTATCGTCTTGATTCGCTCTTTATACTTTGGCTCTTCGGCTGCTACACCTTCCAACGTTTGTTATTGTTACGCGAGCGAACGAGCGAAGCAACTGGCGCTTATGAATATTCGCGAAGCTCGGAATGAAGTGCCGGAAGTCCACCATGTGGTATAATCAATCGGTTTATCGAACGATATTTAAAAACCGTGCAGGCCGTACGAAAGACTCTTCTCCGATGACGTTTATCGTGGCTACAATGTTCCTTCGTTTATTTACTCACGGCAATTAAATTATCACCGCTGTTTCAGCGATTTCCTCGGCTTTTACGCCCGCAGCGGAGGGAAGCTTTCCTCTCGCTCACGGTATAAGACAAAAAAAAATAAAACTCGGTCAATTTCGATGATTTTTTCTCCTCAAAAACTACGGATCGTTCGTTCTCACGACCTGCACGCTCATTTTCAAAGTTTTAAGAAAAAAAAAAGGAAATTAACAAAAAATAAATGTAAGCCTCCGAAACCCGAAATTTCTTCACTAAATTTCGTCCCAAGACCCTTTTCGCTGTTTTGCTTGATTATAAAAAAAAAAAAAACGTCGCAACTACCATCTGCGTCAACTCGCGAGTCTATCCAAGTCGTTAAACGCGTGACAAACAGAATGATCGGCAACTTGTGCCAGGCGCATACCGAGGAGTTCAAGGCCGGAATAATGTAGAGAACGAGCCGAGCCTCGTCATCAGCGTGTACGTGGTCATTCCAGCGTACGGTGTTGAAAAATCGTCTTCAAGATCCAAGCGAATAGCTCGAGAGACTCGAAGATATAATTTGGCATCTCGATAATTTGTGGACCGCGTCGTTGCGTAAAAAAAAAGTATTTACATTATTCATTCGAGAGTCTAATTTTCCTCACGATCGCCGTCAAACTTGTAACCAAATACGCGACGAAAATCACGAAATAACTAGTGTATACGTATACAGGGTGTCCCGGAAGTCGATGCGAATAATTTCGAGTTAGATTCGCAAGCAAATATGGAAATATGGAAAATAAGTATTTTATCATTTTTCCTTTTCCATACGACTGATCCCTGCCGAGTTATTGATAATTATTAATCGAGTTATTAATCGATGTCAACTGTAAATTATCGACATCGAATTTTAGGACATTCTGTATAATTTATCCGTCTATGCAAGTGTGTGTTTATTTACACACGCAAACTCGTACTTTATTCGCTGTCATGTACGTTTCAAGATCCCAAGAGGACGACGATCCGTACTGAATAACAAACGAATGCCTCATTCATCTTTTGCGACTTTTTTTCATTCAACGCTCGATTCGTAACGACCTCATCGGAGACAAAGGTGTGATGACCCGCATTATTATACAGACTTTGTCGTGTACGAAATGAATATTCACAAGTACAAGTTCAACGGAGGAAATGAAGACCTTTTCGTTCAATTTGACAGAAAAATCAATTTTCTCAAATATTCAAATAAAGAATTATTCGAATTCGGATGATCTTCGTAATTCCGTAATCCCTCAAATTCGCCACTTTATTTTGGAAACGCAATTACGACGGTTTTTTCATTTTTCGCAAAACGAAAAGTAGTAAGGTAAGGCAAGTGCCAGCTTTTTCACTCGACACAGTGAAAATATCGCTGTTTTTCGCGCTCCTAATATTCCCATAAAATTAAATCTAAAAATATCTCCGGAGGATCCGGAGGCTGAGTGTAAATTTGAAAAATAGGACGTACATTTTTTGTACGAAAGAAAGACGCATCTAAAAATAAGAGAAGACGCGAGTTCAGCTGCGTTTGGCGAGGCGCGAGAATTTCGACATAGGGGGAGCGCCATGGAAAATCGCGGTGTATTTCTTTGAGATCGTTCGCGATGATGAACCGCGAGGAATTCAGACTGGCGCGTGGGTGTCGAGACGGAAGACTTCTCGCGTTTCGCGCGACCGTAATTCGAACATACGCGCAATAAAAATACGAGATATAAGCGAAAATAAGAAAGTTCAAAATTTCCGTAGGGACGATTTTTCTTCTTTTTTCCTACAATTTGACGAGCGTCAAAACGCCGACTCGACCGACATCTCCATCGTCCTCTCGTGTCGAGACATTATTATTTATAAACCAATCGTAAAATTTTCGACAAAATGAAGAGAAAAAAAACTTTTTTCACGTTTTTTTTTTTTTTTTAATTTAAAAACATGACACAAGTTTTTTTTTTCCGTTCAACCGTGTATCTAACTGCACGGTGAGTCGTGGCGGACTGGTTTGACGGGAATTATTTCGCGCGAAGGAAAAAAAAACTTTGCGCGATGTTGTATATTCCGTCTTACACCTGTTGAACAGACGCACGTGGAGAATATTAGACGGAGATGAGAGCACAGCGACGAGGAGAAATTAGGGAGAGAGAGAGAGAGAGAAATAGATAAGACAGAATTGTACAGAGATAAGAGCAAGATGAGAGAAGGAGGATTTGCGAGGTATGTGGGTAGTAAACGCTGTCGTTGCTAAAACCGTCCCAGACAAGCTGAATTAACGAAAAGGGAGCAGAAACAACGGCGTGGGAGTGATTATACACACAAAAAATAGCTCATAAACACAACGAATTCACTGGATTTACCATAAAATTTTTCTCGACGTGAAGCCTGCTTCCGAACGAGAATTGCCTCGACTGAAAAGTATTTTCGTCGGAGCGATATTGAATATAACGATCGTCTCCTGAGATAAGGTTCCCCTACGAATGTACCTTGAGAAATAATTATGCATAAATAACAATAAAATAAGGATTCAAAACAAAAAGTATTACTGATACAATTTTTCGAAATGATGAAGGAAAATGCAATTGAAATTCCGTAAAATTCATCGAGAAAAACGGAAATTCAGACTTTCGTCGAAATCGAACGACGCAAATTTCGAGATCATGATTTTTGACAAAAGTAACGAAAAGAGGACTCGAAAATCATCGAGAGATTTTCACCCACCCTGGGAATTTTTTCGTGACGAAAAAAGAAACGAAACCCTCGATGCAGCTGACAAAGGGGATTCTACATGCTAAATTGCCGTAAATGCGATATTTAGCGACCGAAATATCGAAGACAAGACCAAAATGTATCCTGAAACGTTCTCTCTCTCTCTCTCGCAATTATCGCGCAATTAATGGTGCAATTAATGGTCGAAGAATCGGGGAAAAGACCGCGAACGCAAAATCTTGAAGAAACGAAGGATGAAGCTGCGGCTGCGAATGATAAAAAAAGAAAAAGAAGGAGTTGCGAGAAAGGCGAACGGTGGTAGCGCTCGTCTCGTTTTCCCATAGATATGTTTAGCTGTTTGGCTTGGTGTCGCGATGAAGCAACGATAAAAGTAAACCGGCTATCTGGCATCTGGCTATTTAACGTTTTATTGGTCGAGGAGGAGCGGCGTATTAAAGTGGGAGAAACGAGGATAAAGGGAAAAAGGTGCAGGGAATGGAACGGAAGATTGGCGTGCTAAGATTACGCAACTCATCGAAAACGATTTTACGGAGTCGTCGTGGTCGTCGTCTTCGGAGACTCGAAAATCTCAAGGGCATCCGGTATGCGATGGTGAAGGAAAAAGAAAGAGGAAAAAAAAAGGCCGGGCGAAGGAACGAGCCTGCTAGTCCAGTAGAATCAAACTTTTCGACGAAAACTACTATTTTTATTACTTGGCGTACATTTTTTACTTTTTGAAGTTTTAAACGTGGATTTTAGTGCTTTTTGTAGGAAGCCAGCGAATTTAATCATGTAAGTAAAAAAAAAACAGAAAAACAAAAATTCTTCAAGCGTTAAAACTTTGACATCGGAAAAGGTTAAAATACTTTGACATTCAGCAGTGATGCTTTGATTTTTCGGTGTTTTGCCTACTTCGTGACATGACGAATGTGATATATATATATTATTTTGAAATTTAGTAGAGAAAAAATGAGCTCGAGATTATGAGTTTGCACATATCCAATAACGAAATCGTGCTTAAACTAGGCTTAATGGAAAGAAAAAAATCACATTTAATAGGTAAAATGTGATTGCATTTTCGATCAGGGGAACAGTTTCGGAAATATACGTGATTTCCGTTCTTGATATCCACGGGACTTTGCATCTTGCAACTAAGCAAATAATGATAATCGATCTCACGACGGCTTGTTTCATCAAGAACAGCGAGACGAACAACTTTTGTTTCAAGAGTTTTCGTCCACAACCCATAATAAAGCCGTTATTCAACAAAATGTGGGCTCTCAAAAGTTTAAACAATCGCTACGGACAAATCCGGACGTAACTTTTTGGGGGGTAAGTAAAGATATGTTCGTCCGTATCTAAAGAACCTATAAAAAAATCGGCTAGCCTGTGTTATTCCAGAATAGAAGTCAATCGATTTTAGAGCTTATTCGTCTGGAGTATGCTGGGGCGGGCGAATTGCGGAGACAGAAGAAAAAGAAGAGGAAAGAAAGGGAAAGAGAAAAAGACGGCGGGACACGGTTGTTGTGACCATATTATTCGGGTGCTGGGTGTATATGTGTAATCGGAAATACACCAGCCGAAATCAAAGTGTCGCCGTCAGTCTGTCTCGCTGGTTAACTGTATTTCGCGACAGCTCACGTAGCGTAGGAAAAAAAAAGGAGGAACAAGAAAAAGAATAAGCAGAGACGAGGAATAAGAAACGTAGAAATGACTGTGAGTTGTGTGCCTGGGCCGCGTTCGTAACCTGATGGGGCCTGCTGACACACGGCGGTTCGATCGTCGCGCGAAATACGTCCGAGGATCGATATACAAATGCCGTACACACACACACGCGCGTACTGTACGCTTATGGAAGATCGGTAATGCAGAGGGGAATAACCGGGAGGAAAAAAAATCGCCCGAAAGTTGTCGTAAGCGTGTGCCACAAACGAGAGAATACGCCGGTATATACACATATACATCGTCGTGTTCTTCATTCGCAGTTCGATGGACGAGAAATGGACGGATGAAAGATAGAAAAGGAAACGTTGCATGGGATGCCGCAATTTCGCGAGATGGAACACTCGGTCTGGCTGTTTTTTTCTTCATTTCCTTTTTTTTTATAGTTTCAGTCCGGGTCGACGACCTCATTTCGTTCAAAGATCCACTATGGAGGGATTTTGTTGTATTTATTCTCAAACAGAAGGATCACTTTGCCTGTAGTTATATGCTTGGAATGCTTTTCGCAAGTTTCCCAGGATTTTCCCCCGAGGTCGGATTGTGGGGATGTAATTGACATACTGAAAGGCTTATGGGGGGGGGGGGGTTATATATTTTTTAAATAATTCAACGGGACGATCTTTTTTGTATGAAAATATCGTTTCCGGATCATGGCCGTTTTCTCTTTGAGAAAAAAGGTTGAGATCGCGACATTCGAATCATATGGTAATGCTCGTTGAGTAGATCTGTGAAGAACTTTGAAATTTCGTTCGAGCAATGTTTGAGCATTCGGTTGTGAAAAACTTCTTTGGTCTGGTCCATACGTGTAAAAAAGGCATGGAGGCAGTCACCGCGCCTACGCGATGCTCCTAGCCGAGTGCAACGCCCGAGACTGACCTTGCGACTGTCAGGGTCATTTGTGGTCGATCGTGGAATCGTTGGTGTTGCTGCTGTTTCTCCTGTTGCTGATGTTGTTCCTGCTGCTGCTGCTGCTGATGAGGTTGATGCCGATGATGATGATTATGGTGATGATGATGATGATGATGATGATGATGATGCTGGGAATCCGAGCTAACGTGCTGCTGGGGCTCCCGATGCGCGCGATGATAAGGATGGGAGGATTGCTGCTGAGGCTCGTGATTCTGCCTCGAGTGAATGAACGGATTCGCATCTTGAGGAATGCCGGAAGGTAATTGCGGATTTCCCATCATCGGATGCATCGGATGCTGCGATGACGTCTCGTTGACCCCGTATGGTTGTTGATGACCTTGATGAGGCCACATTTTCGAATATATACCCTCGATCTTTGGTGTTTTGTCGCTCGAGTCCTTCGAATCGACGACGAGCGTGTGAATGCTTCGTGAACTTTTGTCGCCGAATGCGGAGAAACTGAGCAGAGCTTCGCGCGATTTCGATGCAAAAAAAGATGCCGATTTCCAGTGATACAGCGGGAACGTCTCGATGACCTTGCTTCTCCTCGTTATCCGGCTCGCCTTGACATTTTATCCCGACAACAACGTTCGCGAATCGCTTCCCGCCAAACTCGATCCTCTATCTCGCTTTCTCCTGAGAATTTTTCGACGTTATTCGCCGTCCGTTCTCTCGCCTCTCGCCAACGATTCTTCGTCCTTTTGTCATTATTTGCCCATCGATCCAATTCCGCGCGATTATTTGCGACGACAGAGCTCTCCTTAGCTTCACTTATCGTTGATTAATCAATTCACATCGTCGTCGTCGTCGTCGTCGTCAGACCGGCAGGACATACCCGCCGCGATCTCGGTGACGAACTTCCACGTACGAGCGTCCTGACAAATACCCGTAGAACCAGTTTTTTATCAGCGTACGTGGAACTCGGCCGGCCTGGCGATTGGCGCGCGTTTCGAACGCCGATTGTCCATGGGAACACGCGGAATCGTCGATCAATGAGAACTCATCGTTTTTCACCCCCTCCCCATCGCGCGATCCCCGTTTTCATGTACCGTTCTCTTGACGTGAATTTTTTTTTTTTTTTTCAGTCGCCACAGCAGAAACGCGTTAACGTATCCCGAGGAATTTTATGCACGGACGCAAGTGACCTTCGTGAGTTTCTCACAAATGTTCGTCCTCGCTTTTTTCAGCTCGAGTCTCGTTGCGTGTGTCGGTGCTGATGCCTCTTTCGGGGTTTAACCGCCGAATATGATTTTGTTCATGACGCCTCCGCTACGATCGCTCCGCTCGAGCCTCTCTTAACCTTGACAACGTGCAACAGTTGAGAGTGCCCGGCGTGCTCGAACGAATCCACCCGCCCCTCCCTCACAGCGCCGCCGCCGCCCCCACCTCGCCCACAAGGCTACGGGAGAGTGCCTTCTCTCACCGCTCCGCGCCGCCGTCGCCGTACATCCCGCGCTTACATGCAGCGTAGCGATCGCGTGTACTACTGGACGGCAGCGTAATATTGGCTCTCGCCGGGCGTACAAAGTGAACGTGACGGACGCGCGAACTGCGCAACTTTTATGATCTCCGTAACCGCCGGGTTAAATATACCTTCCGCATCATTGACAAATAACACGATTATTCCTCACTACTCCGCCGGTAAAGAAATTCCTATCTGTTTTCCCGTTGATTATTCGCGGTCTTTAGTTTTCCGTCAAGTTTTTTTTTTATTTTTGTTTTTTCGACGTGAATATCAGTGAAAAGATCGATCGTTAATACCCGCTCGTCCGGTCAAAGCCACATTGATCAATGTGCGGGACTTTTTCAATTTTCAGAAGCTCGACATCGATCGTTTCAAAGTTTTCATTTCGTTCCCGAGCCTCGCTGAATGAAATTCACATTTACTCGAGGACACGCGCGAATTTTTATCAATCTCGTTGATACGAAGAGCGATAGGAAAGTGGGAGAGAGAATCGATGGCGCAGCGATACACCGAAAGAGTCGTGATAATTCGCGGACACGGCGCCGACGAAAGCGCGAAA
Source organism: Heteropelma amictum (assembly GCA_959613375.1). Taxonomy (NCBI): domain Eukaryota; kingdom Metazoa; phylum Arthropoda; class Insecta; order Hymenoptera; family Ichneumonidae; genus Heteropelma; species Heteropelma amictum. Next base: position 15,096,215 of record OY390724.1, read on the forward strand.
CAGAAACACCACCCGACTAGTTCGACGGTCGGCCGTAGACTGGCGGCTGTTGCATTCCCCCACCAAGTACTCTCGCGACGCTCGGCAGTCGTAGGCTGACGCACTGCTCTACCACCCCCCACTCCGCGCGCCCGTCCGCCGCGCTCCGCGTCATGCTAGCCGGTAGATCGCTGGCTGGCGTCATTGCGATTCTCTCTTTTTCTTTATCTTTCTCTCCGGTTGCTACCGGCTGAAGCCTTTTCAGCGTGATGTCCTCTGCTCTACGTTACTCAAGGCGATGTTTTGTACCCGTTTATCGGAATTTCGAAAAATTCTCAGGCAAAATCTGTAAATCGGGTCGGTTGGAAACTTGCGAGTATTCAGCGACGTAGCGTGGACGGACGATTTTGGAATATCGACACTTTGACATTTTTCTTACTCTACAAAATTCTTTTTTTTTTTGCGATATTTCGAAATTCTGAAATCGTCGATCCCTCCGTGCCATGACACTAAATACTCACGACAAATTTCAAACCGATCGGTTTTTGCGTGACAGTCTTTTTCGTTCTCGAGGCTCGGGGGGTGTAACACATCGCCTCAAACTCGGACGTTGTTTCTTTTTTTTTGTCATTTTTGTTTGTCGCGTTATTTCATCCGTCTACAAGTCAGATTTCATAATAATTGAAGAACTGGCCCTAGAATGGTACCGATATGCAGGTTTATTGGCGAAAATGTTAAGATTTTTCACCAAGCTCGTACGGATTCGAGTATACACACACACGCACACACACACAGAGAAATAATCGACCGAACGTTTTTTAAAATGTGAACCAAGAGTTTGGTCGTACAGGATAACCCGTATATCGGGGTCATGTTCAAGGACGCACTTCGCATGTATGAGAATAACCGCGCGAAATTCAACACTCGAAACAAAATGTGATAGATATGATATCGAGGGTGACAACAGTCTTGGAAAATTCGAATTGCGAATGATGCATCAAAGAATGTATTTTTGGTAATATCACTAAAAATATAACGAAAAGATACGAGCTGAAGACGTTAAAAAAAACCAATTTCCTTCATTCATCGTCGAATAGACAATAATTCGTGGGGAACGAAAAAATTAAAATCAGAATCATTGGATCGTCATCGGCGATCGATTCATCCGACGATGATGGTAAAAACGTGCAGTGTACGATCAAGGAGAACGAGGAGAAAGTAAACAACGATCGGTATGGGTCGCCAAGTTGACGAACGAAAAGTAATCTCGATCGTCGTCTCGTTATCGATATCGTCGTATCAGTGATAAATTCAATTTATTTAGAAAAGTAGAAAATCATGAAATTTCAGTTTCATAGCTTGGTCAAATTGCCCCCGGACAGTTTTTAAGGAAAAAACGAGTCACTTACCAGGTGGGTGTCGTGCTCTCTGGCAGGGGCAGGGGCGGAGCTGGACCAGAAGTCTCCTCTTCGTCCACCTCGTCCTTCATTTTGGTAAGATGAGCGAGACCTGTGCAAGCATCAATGAAGCATTTTATTATTTTTATTATTATTATTATTATTTTTTTTATAACCGCTAGACAAAAATCTCTGACCACTTTGACAAGATGGTCAAGAAATTGATAACGAATAATTCGAATTTTGTACATCGACTGTTACGAAATCGAAAACTTAGTAGTGACGGTGGCAGCGCTAATTACAGATCTTTTCTCCGTCCCCCTGTTTTCTTTTCTCTTTCGCAAACTTTATTTTCCTTCCGTTCGATACGGATTTTAATTCGTTCGTCCATGAGTGCGAAGGTCCCTGGTGTCGATGGTGTTGATGGAAGAAAAAAAGAAGCAGCGGTCGTCGACAACGAAGATGACAATGAACGACAACTCGATCGTCGTCCCTATCAGTCGCAGCTTCCGCTGCTCTTCTCAAATGATACAAAAGTATAGCCTTCTCGTGTATATACTTGATGATAAGTATTTATCTCAGTTCGTTCCGAGTATTACCAGGACACAAAAGCGTTTAATGAAGTTTGCTCGTAATAAGACCGCACTGTTCGGGCTCAGTTACGCTCTGTAACGAGTTTATTGCCGAGAGTAACTTCGTACGCTCGCAAACTCTCGGAGTATACGAGACATTTTTTGCAACGATTAACGTCGATACTCTGTGATATTCTCGCGATTCGCGGACCGACGGTGGCCAGAGACGAATGACCTCTTTGCGATCATCAACGAATTCCAAATGTGTTGTTCGTGTGCGCACATGTTTGCGTATATATATATGCATGTAGGTAATATATATGTAAGTGCCACGTGGCATACAATGACCCGGTATTATTGATGCTGCAGACGGAGGTTCTTCGAGTCTTGAAAGGTTCGTAAACAGGCTGTACGGAGATCTCCGACGGAGAAACGAGGACGTGGATGATTGACGGATATGGCAATGAGAGATAAAAAGAAGCGAGGTAGGAAAAAAAAAGAGACTGCATGTCTCTCGTCGTGCATGGATGCTTTCGGTTATACAGAGAAGATGGCCACACGCGGCGGACACGGAGAAAGAGAGGGAGATTAAACGATGAAGAAAGATTGATAAAGAGAAGAGATCGGGCATTTACCGGGGTAGGATGTTTTTTTTAGACGTTGAACAGCAGCTTGCGAATTGATCTTTGCATTCCAAGTATATACAAGTATTTTTCGTTTCCCTCGCAGTGTCGACTTTTTCACATCCAGTTTCATAATGAACTTCTCTTGAGAATGTTAATGAGATGATTTATTAATCGTAATAAATAGAAGCGAAAAAGGGTGGGGAAAAAATGAAATTGCGAGGAATTTGAAATTCGGTCGACGCGATCGTTGCGGTGTTTTACTATGCTACTTTTACGACCGGGAGTCATTCAAGAGAGCGTTGGAACGAAAAGTGGCTCAACAGTATGACGCGAGCAGTGTACCTCGTGCATCTCAACGAGCAATATTAATGAGATGTTTTATTAATCGTAATAAATAGAAGCGAAAAAGGGTGGGGAAAAAATGAAATTGCGAGAAATTTGAAATTCGGTCGACGCGATCGTTGCGGTGTTTTACTAATAATAATAATTGGGGAGTTTTACTTGCACACCCTTTACGGGTTTTTATAAGCCACCCACCCAACTACTACCCATTCTGTATCATATCTCCTTCGTACCTCCTCTGTTTTTCTGGGTGGGTGGATTTCCTCCAATAGACCTACTTTTTTACGTGGGTTCCGAACCACGAGAGAACAGTTTAAGACACTTAGAAAAATCCATTGGTATCGGCGGCGGGAATCGAACCCGGACCCCCCGGGTGTGAGCCGGGCGCGTTACCACTAGGCCACTGCCTCTCTGTGTTTTACTATGCTACTTTTACGACCGGGAGTCATTCAAGAGAGCGTTCGAACGAAAAGTGGCTCAACAGTATGACGCGACCAACGTACCTCGTGCATCCCAACGAGCAATATTAACGAGATGTTTTATTAATCGTAATAAATAGAAGCGAAAAAGGGTGGGGAAAAAATGAAATTGCGAGAAATTTGAAATTCGGTCGACGCGATCGTTGCGGTGTTTTACTATGCTACTTTTACGACCGGGAGTCATTCAAGAGAGCGTTGGAACGAAAAGTGGCTCAACAGTATGACGCGAGCAGCGTACCTCGTGCATTTCAACGAGCAATAAAATCTTGCATCGTTTCGCCTTGGAAACGGTGCTCTCGTATGAGGTAACTTGTTACAAGATTTTATCTCGCTCTTTATGCTCTTTATCAGTCGTTTGATAAACGATACATCGCAGCAAGGTCTGACACGGATGTCGACGAGAGTTTTACACGTTCTGCAACAACAAGATCCGCAATCTTCCGGAAAAGAAAATCATACATAGCCATCCGTTAATTTTCCTTGGTTATTCATTTTTTCTCGTCAAAATATGCGAATTATCACCGTCCATAGAAAAATTAACGTTTCGATCATCGAGCACCCATAGACGCAATCATCGTTCGTGGAAATGATCACCAAAGCTTCGTCAATGATGCAAAACGTTTTTTGCAGCGTCCATGACGTTTGGCAAATTGTTCCGTTCACCGGATTGATCGGAGCGTCGGTCGTTGTTCGCACGCGAATTTTTACGAAATATGGGCATGAAAAATTCACCCACGTTTGATCGTTAGTGATGCAACCGTTTGGAACAATGTAACGTTCCGAAATTAGCACTTCCAATCGAATCGATGATTTTACACAAACTTCCGAGTCCCTGAACCCCTGACCTGGGTCTTAACATTGATAACTGCGTCTCGCGCTGTACTCGACATTTTACACGAGACTGAATACATAGTCGCGTAATGAAGGGCTTCCGCGGGCTTATGTACAAGTTAAAAATGAGACGAAGGGAGAGAGAGAGAGAGAGAGAAGGGGGGGGGGTAGGCGAAAGTAATCGATATGCTTGACCTTCGCTTTTGTGCTTTTAAGCTCCTTTTTCGCGTGGATCAATGATATTTACATGTTCATTGTACGATCTTTGACCGTCGAGATGAAAATAAATATTCATCGGGCATGGATTGATTCGTTTCTCGACGATAATAATAATGCCAACGTCATTGTTATCGACGCGAATTGTCTACCCGCGAAAATCGTACAAAAACATTGGGAATATTTCAAACGTGCAGAGAAATTGAATCCAAAATTGCACTCGATATTTATAGATTAGTATCATCGTTGTTGCATGGTCCTGGAAAGTGGATATTGAAAATAATTTGTACCAAAAATATTTCGTCGTCGGGAAAAATACGACAAAAAAGATTCGGCAGTTCGCATACACGCGATTTCTCGACGAATCGCGAAAGTACGATCGATCAACGACAAAGTCGGCCGGGAGGGGAAAGTAAACGGTTGAAAATTAAGATATTCGTGGATAGTTCGTTAAAGACATCGCGCGCGACGAACGTGTAACGCGACGGAAGATTTTCTCGGTCCCTTTCAAGCGATAAACACGGTCGGAATTTTTTTTTTTTTTTTTATACACAGGAAGAGTGGCAAACGTTCTAAAAATATTCTAACGGTTCTTCCAGCTTGACCCGCTCGATCGATAATCATTAGAGTAGCTAATTAAGGTCCGTGCATCGTGCGTCTGTCGGCTATTTTCATACTCTGCAACGTCCAGCGGGGATGAATAAATCAGTGAATCGTAAATTGAAAAAAAAACAAGCAAGATCACATGGAAATTGATGAAAACACGCGAAAGTTCGTTGATTGAATTCTAACCGCGCGAACTTCGAAATCATCAACGGGATTTGTAGGAACTTTCGGGATTGTTTTCTCTTTTTCCCATAAACGATTGTTTCTTGCTTTTTCAACGCGAATTATCGATTTTAACGCGTCAGCTTGGAGTCCAATGGACGATGAAGCGGAGAAAAAGACTTTGTCTACACGGGATTCGTTCAGCGTCGCGATATCTGCGATTGAATTTTTTTTTTCCCTCGCGATATACCGGTCGAGTGTTTTTTTGCGATTGCGCGAGCATCGCGTGATAAGGTTTCAGGCGTGAGAGACGAGATTGGAAGAAGAAAAAAAATGAGGAATTGCAGGGAGGTCGCGAAAAACGTATATCGGATCGAGATGACGCGGATCACGTTGGGGCTCGAAATTGCGTTCATCGGATGCCCCGAGAGTTTCGGACGAATGAGTTCTAATGGAATAAAAAGTAAGAATAGAAAGGAAAGCAACGAAAACAAAACATGATCGCACGAACAATAGACGCGAGGCTTCGAAGCTCGAACGTATTTCTCTGCAAAGATTCGTTGTTTTTTTTTTGTTCTTTTCATCCCGTTGTCGATGAAAACTCGTCACGAGGAGGAAAAAAAAATACATACGAATAATGAAAAAGGAAAGTTTCCACCGCGATGTCCTCACCAGCGATAACGATGACTTTGTGTGACTTTGCGGAGGATAGAGCTGAATAATAATAGCAGCGACTATATTGACCCACTGACTTTGTTTCAACGTCACGCGACGCGATGTGCATTTACCACATGCGTTTATAAAGAAAGTTGTATCATTAACGTGAGATTAACGCGGAATGACCGTCGGGATGTCGCGAAAAAGCCGGAAGAAGCCCGTTGTTACGAATATTTCAATATCCTCGTGAATTTTTTTTTGAGGTTATGACGCTGTTATCGAAAAATCGAACGACAAACTGCGCGAAACGGAACGAATGCAAATACGCTTGTTTGCGATGGAAAAGGTTCACACGATCATCCGAATTCGATCCAATTGACGAACACGCATGTTTCCACTGTCGTCGTGCTCTGTAAAAGTTTCGTAAACTAAGAAAGATCCGAGGATTTTGCACAGCGAGGAGTGAAATTCCTTCGTCGGTCGGGAGTCGACACTCTCAGCGCCATCTCTCGGCGTTTGGCGGTACAGCAATGTCGATAGCTCTCTGGAGCGGTTGCTCCAACAGGATAGCGACAAAGAGAGATAAAACAAAGTCTCGGTTATCGTCTTGGTTTGACGAGAAGAGAAAGGCATTTCGTCGGTGCGTTACGAAAAGGAAAAAAGAAAAGAAAGTCTCGAAGGATCTATCGTTTCTCTGTCTCTGTTCTTTTTCGGCTTTTTCCGCTGTGGGGCGCATTCTCGGAGCGTCGGTAAAGAAATTAAGGAGTTTTGACAAACATGCGGGCGACCCCTCGGCCGGGGGATCGTCAACGAAATCCCTGTTTTATCGATCGAAAGATCTGGGCCAACGACCCGATTGTTGGAGAGCGTCTGACCCATTTATTGCAGAATCGTATATCGTGATCGTAACAAAACCGACGAAAGCCTCGTTCCTCCGTATCCGATATCAACGCTATCACCAGCGGTCCAGTCGAGTCATCCTAATTCCTCGTGTGAGCTAATCGGTGATGCTGATCAGCTCAATGTTTATCATCTTTTTTTTCCACTACACCATCATTCTCATACCAATTTTCGCTCGCGGAAAATGCAATAAGATCTACGACAGCTTTATTTTCGCTCGCATCGCTCGAAACCCGCATTTTTTACGTTAAACAATCATAAAATAAGGAAAAAATCTTGTTTTTTTTCTCTTCAAGTTACTCGAACGAAAAAAAATTTCCTTAAAAAAAGGAATGACGAAAATCCTCGGAAAACTCATTTCCGTTTCCGTTGAATGAATTTCTCGACATTGTTTCGAACGAATTAATCACAATTCTTCATAAACCGCAAGTGACAAATGGTTTTCTATATTTTCCATGAATTTTCCAATGTCAAAAAAAAACGTTTGCGAAAACAACGATGATACTCCGAGTGTCCTTGTGAATTTTCGATATTGCTGTTATTCAAAATCATCGCGATCGGTATTTGACATACGATTGATTTTCGGTTTAACATCGCTGAGGACTCGAAATTCTCATTCAATTTTCTCATCGCTCAGTGCCTGCCGAGCGTTCTCAAGTGACCACCATTACCCCATCCTCCTCTATCAACTTTCGAGCATCGGAGCTTCGAGGACAGCTCCGTGTATCGAGAAAGATCCATAAATTTCATATCGAGAAAACGCACAGTTTCCTGCATCCCATCCCCTCTCCCCGCTCGATCCGACTGCTCTGATTGTTTCTTTGTTTCCCTCGTTTTTTTTTTCGCTGTACCACATACGGTCCTAAAGCTCGCCCCACCCAGTTCCACGCCCTATCTCAACCATCCGCGCGCGCGCGCGGTCGTGTATTTTGTTTCGTCGATTATACGAGGGTTCGCGTAACGCCATACGAGTTGATCATGTACCGTCTGTGTCACGAGGCTGTTTCACATTTTCACGGCCCTATTCCGGGGCGTTTCCAGCTTCGTCCTAACGAGCTGCCAAACATTGATAATCAGCGAAAACGAAAGGACAACGAGAAGAGTTTTCCTACAGCGTGAAGCTTTCTCAGCATTCCCGAAGGCAATGGAACAGTATCGCGGTAAAGCTGAATCGATCAACATCGATTCAGCGCGTTCATAGGCCGTAGCAGATCGAACAAGGTGAATTTCTTTTCCGCTCGGTCTCGAGCAGCGTTCGACAGAAGAGAGAAAAATCGCTAATTATTTACAGGACAATTTTCTGCATTTTTCGATCTCTCATCCGGTCCGGCTGGTCCGCGAATGTGTATAATACGATGCAACGTGCGTTCGAGCATGTTTTTCTCAATACTTCGTACGGCGATAACCCCATT